>CM059435.1:69403571-69706071 GCA_030390025.1 Squalus acanthias | reverse complement strand
CAGTTCTCTTGAATGAAATTTGCCCTTGTACCTGTCATCCTAAACCAGTGTTGTCCAATACGTTCGCCACACGTGGCTAATTGTGGAATCCAGATGTGGCCAATAGCATTTCTGATTCGTAAATAAAAAATGAGCAATGGGCACCGTCGCGGGGCCTGTGATCTCAGTCCTCATATTCGCACTGAGTGAACTTTATCCTTTTTGTGCATTTGCTGGTAAAATGGTAAAATCAAAAGCAGAGCATGTGGTTTGTTTCTTGATCGCTGTGAGTGCCTTATCTCCTTGGTTACAGAACGGTGATAGGTGTTTGTTAAGTAAATATACGGGTGAAGTACAGTTCCCTGAAAAGGTTTGAATGTATGGATGGCGTTTGCGACTACAGTGAGCGCATGTGGCTGAAACCGCGTCGCCGTAGCCACACCCGATGGCTAGTCAGCAACTTCTATTGAACAACACTCTCCTAAACTGCAATCCGTTACCTTTTTACAGCACTCATGACATTAGAAAAATCTTTCAGCAGTTTGTCAAATATTCTAAACGTAATGAAAGCTACAGGTGGGTGTGTAGTGAGGGCCCAATGAGAGAAACTCGCCCCAACCTGATTAGCCTGAGCCACTTTGTAACCAACTGAGTTCTGATTTCTTATCAAAAACAATGGGGTCACTACGTTTGTCAATTCAGCATTTCGGCATCATTAAGAAGAAAATCCCACCGGTATATACTGTACTCTAGCTAATGATAGATAGTTAGGAGGGAATGAAAGTCAGGACTGTAATCTTCATATTTATGTAAGTCATTGTACAAACCACAAGTGGGAAGCTCTTGTGTTTTATTGTATTATCTGAATCCTTTGATTGTTTTGTGGTCTTCCACTTATCTGCTGACTATTTATCTTTTCAAACACATTGCAGTACTTCTGGCATGTGCATGAAATATTAGAGCTTCTCCAAGACACACGTTAATGTAACATTTTAAATAGGTAGATGGAAACAAAGTCACATTAGAAGCGGGGCGTTCTGTAAGCCTATCAGCAACTGATTTTATTTGATAATACTGACCTGTCATCTAAAAGGTAAATGTTATTGGCGTTAAGAAATTTGACAGCTCTTTTCAGAAAAGATTTAACAGAATGGTTCCAGGGACGAGGGACTTCAGTTACGTGGGGAGGCTGGAGAAGCTGGGGTTGTTCTCCTTGGAGCAGAGAAGGTTGAGAGGAGATTTGATAGAGGTGTTCAAAATCATGAGGGGTCTGGACAGAGTAGATAGAGAGAAACTGTTCCCATTGGCGGAAGGGTCGAGAACCAGAGGACACAGATTCAAGGTGATTGGCAGAAGAACCAAAGGCGACATGAGGAAAAGCTTTTTTATGCAGCGAGTGGTTAGGATGTAGAAAAGGTGGTGGAAGCAGATTCAATCGTGGCTTTCAAAAGGGAATTGAATAAGTACCTGAAGGAAAAAAATGTGCAGGGCTACGGGGAAAGGGCGGGGGAGTGGGACTAGCTGAAGTGCTCTTGCAGAGAGCTGGCACAGGCTCGACAGGCCAAATGGCCTCCTTCTGTGCTGTAACCATTCTATGATTCGATATGTCAGATAGCGGCACAGCCTTCTCTGACTTGGATTAGTTGTTCCTTTTGTGCTCTGTACAAATGTAAATATGATGCTCAGCAATGCATCAACAATTTATTCTACAGCCCCTCCCACTCCTCCAGTATAGAAATGCTGACTGAATGGGAAGCAGGAACACATAGAGACACATTAATCCATTCGCTAGGAGACCTCTGATGTGAATGCGCTACTGTAAACATCTGTTTGTGTGTTCCATCAACATTACCAATTAACATGAATCTCCTAATGCTCTAATCCTCTCCAATGGTCTTGCCAAACTCTGAGCTCTAACCTCCATAAAGTCCAACTCATCTAGAACTCCACTGCCCACCACCTCTCCTACACTATGTCCTGTTCACCTATCAGCCATGCTCTCGCCAACCTATGAGCTCCATCCTCTATAAAGTCCAACTCATCTCGATCTCGGCTTCCCACATCCTCTCCTATACCAAGTCCTGTTCACCTATCAGCCATGGCCCAACATCCACTGGTAACCCCAAATGCTTTGAATTTAAAATCTTCACCCCTCTTTATGATCCTTTCATGGCCTCGTCCCACCCTACCTCTGTAGTCTTGTCCTACGCCCCAACTCTGGTCTACTGTGCATATCCTGTCCCTCTGCTTCACTATTGGTGGCAAAGCTTTCCACTGGTGTATCCCTACACTCTGGAATTCTCTTCCCAAACCCCTCACCTTGCTGCCTGTTTCCCCACCTTCAAGATTCTCTTTAAAACCTACCTCTTCATCTTTGGCTACCTCCCCAAACTCTCTTCCTCACTCTTGTGTGGTTCCAACCCCCACTTTGTGAAACATCTGGAAACATTTTTCTGCATTAAAGCAGCTACATCTGTAAGTGGTTATTGTTGTATTCTTCACATCCATTTAGAAAATCACTTCCGAGCTTGGCATATGGTTGTACAGACGTACGCAACAAGACAAAACGACAAACCTGCAGTTTTAATGGCACCTTACTTTATCATTTTGTGTAACAGTTTCGAATAATGCATATAAGCTGCTGACAAAGATTATGTTTCCCAAAGGTGCGCAGGGGGACATTGTGTCCATGTGCTCCAGGCACCCCTTAACCAATGTACAGCATCAGATGGCACTCGATATCAGATGAGTTTATTCAAGTGAGGCCGCACCTCCAGTTAAAGTGTGGGCCAGTGAAATCTGATATTGTGGTGAAAAGCTACATTCATACAATGTGGGCAGTAACTGTCCATTTGCTTGTTGCCTCTTTGAAGTAATCTCACATCTAAACTGTTATACAGATTTACTGAAAGCAGAGCTCAGATTGTAAGCCAGCCCCTCCCCCTTCCCCAGTACTAAAGCTCTAGAGGGTATTTTAACCTTCCTTCGCCTGGCAGGAACGGTGGCGGGGGAGGGGGAGGGGGAGGGTTACACCGCATTCCAGACCCTCATCAATTCAAATTACCTAAAAAAAAAAAACAGGCATGGGAAGGCCGCCCCAGAGGAGCAGTGGCCTAATTTAAATGGCGCGTGCCAATGATGTCATGGAGGCCCACACGCCATTTTAACTGCGGGCCGACTAAGGGGTGCGGAGTTCCGGACCTGCCAGTGAAAGCCAGTGGCAGGCGGCATCCTGGCCACCGGAGGACAATCTCATTTATTCTTTTCATTTTTACAGGTTGCTTCTGGGCCAGGAAGAGCAGGAGTGTTCCTCCAAAACCCACAAGGATACCTTGGGCCTCCCATGCCTCAGGTTTCCTCCCGCGGAACATTGCCGATCCTCGCCCCCCTTCCTCGCTTACCTTGCCGGGGACTGTTTCCGCGGGTCTGATCTCCCGCCAAATTCCACTGGCATTGACGTCACTCCTGCCAATTTCGGGCAGCAGTCAGTGTCGGGGCATGAAAATGAGGCTCCTGGGGCCTCACACTCTTGGGGCTGATGATTGGTTTGGGGCCCCCGCAACCCATGGTTTCCCACCCCAAGTTAAATTCGGGGACTGCTGACTGAATGAATCACGTAAAAGACTCAATAATCCATTTGGGAGGAGAAATTTGAAGTGGATGAGCTACTGTAAACATCTGTTTGCATGTTCCAACAACATTACCAATTAACATTAGACGTTACTTAAAATCAGTTATTACTGCAATAAACCACTCGAGCCTCCTCCCACCTTTCCTTATCTAACTCTATCAGCATAACCCTCTATTCCTTTCTCCCTCCTGTGCTTATCTAGCTTCCCCTTTTAAATGCATCTGTGCTATTCACCTCAACTTACTCCTTATGGTAGCAAGATCCACATTCTAACCACTCATCTGAGTAAAGAAGTTTCTCCAGGATTTCATATTGGATTTATTAGTGACTACCTTAAATAAATAAATGTTAACCATTTATTTTCTATTGCTTTTTAAAAAGTATTTCTTATTTACGTTTCACCCATCTTTCTTATCCTTCCTCATCCCAACACATCAAGATATGGAGCTGCTGCTCAGCCCTCATTGGTGTGGCATCTTGAAGATCGCTGAGCAGTGCATATTTTAGGAGCAGGGCGAAACCTGCCCATCGTAATTTGTGCCAGAGTTTTTCCACTGCTGTTCAATAGATTCCATGTTGAGTGAAATTCCTTCATGAAATGCTGCGTTCGTGCAGCCTTTCACTGATGGAGCGAAAGTATGAAGCTAACAACATTTGCTGGTCAGGGGGCAACATGCTCAGATTTAACTGTAGGTTTGCACTGTCCAAGAGGCAGGCTAATCACATGTAAATATAGGTTTGCTCTTGAGAACAGCATCAAAGGCAAGAGCCAAGGCACTGTCATCTGAAGAAACCCATGCAGCCAGCTCAATGTTACTTCAAGCAATAAGATTATCCGAATTTCGGATGAGACATTAAACCGAGGCCCATTTGCCCTTTCAGCTGGATGCAAAAGATCCCACGGAACTATTCGAAGAAGAGCAGGGGAATTCTCCCTGGTGTCCTGGCCAACATTTATCCTTCAACCAATATCACTAAAGCAGGTGATCTGATCATTATCATATTGCTGTTTGTGGGACCTTGCTGTGTGCAAATTGGCTGCCACGCTTCCTACATTACAATGGTGACTAAACTTCATAAGTACATCATTGGTTGTGAAGTGCTTTGGAACTTCCTGAGGTGGTGAAAGGCACTATATGAATACAAGTTCTGATGTAAGAAAACTACTAGGCACTTGGTCTAAGCGTTAAACAAAGCTTTAATCAACTGTTTTTCAACATGGAGGTCTAGTTGTGTCCTTCACTAGTTCCTGTTAAAGAATGTCCTGAGCAAGCTGGGCCCATGCCCGAGTATTTATACTCTCCCTGGACAGCGCCACCAGCAGGCCGCCCAGTATTATTTCATAAGTCATTTCCACATGAATGACAAGATTCATGTCAAGTTCTTTCTATCTTTTATTAAACGGTTTGACTGGCTGGCCAGTGGTGAGAATTTCTCAGTCTTACAAGATTAATATAAAAGCCTCACTGGAGTCGATCGGCTGAAGACTATACGTGAAGCTCATTGGGTGAAAAATTCGGGGATTTTACGCCACCCGTTACCGGCAAAAAATGGCGAAAGAGCAGCAGCTGCCGCTCTTTCACCAGCTGGTGGCGGGTCCCGCGTCATCCTCCATTTTCGACATTCCCTTTGCGCTGCTGGTAACTGGCAGCGCCCTGGAGGAAAAAATGGCAGCGTGGTGACGTCAATCGGCGTGCATCGGCGACTTAACATCACCAATCTGAACTTCGACCCTCGCGCTGGGTCCTAAGCATGCCAGGTTAACCTGCCGTGCAAGCGGGCTGACAGTGGCAATGTCTGCGCCTCTTAAAGGGACACACACATCATTCAGGTAAGTTTGAATTTAAGCTTTTGGACTGGATTTTCTTGATTTTATTGAAGTAGTGGCGTGCTGCAATAGATGTTAAAAGTTTTTTAAGTGTGTAAGGAGTGCTGCTGGATGCTTGAAAGGCCTCTGGTGGTAAAGGAAGGCCTCTGAGAAAACCGAAAATGCTGCAAATGCTCAACAGGTCAGGCAACATCCGTGAAGAGGGAAATAGAGTTCACGTCTCAGGTCAAGATGCTGCCTGAGCTTCTGAGTATTTCCAGCATTTTATGCTGTCATTTCAGATTTACAGCATCCGCTCGCAGAGGGAAGAGGAGGAAGCCGAAGAGGAGGAAGCAGACAGAAGGATGCATCCCAGACAGCCCCATTCTGGCCAAGATATCCAGGATCCAACTTTATACATCTATCCCTCCAATATAACATCAAGAAATCAACTCATCACGCTTATATATTCTCTAAGTGAGTGTCTTGTGTGTGCCTTTGCCTATCATACTGATGTCACGCAGTGCTACCCCAGTGGCTGCAGCATGGCTGGTGGAAGGCTGCTGACATTCAGTGGGGGATACTGCAGATGGCCTTGCTGGTTGACCTTGAGGAGTTGGTGGCTGGGGGTGTCAAATCAATCTTCTCCTTCTTGTTCTTCTTCACTCTCCTCTCCCTCTTCTTAGTCAACCACTGGCTGGGCAGGCTGCATTTCTTGGGTGTGTGAAATGAGGAAGGCACAAGGGTGGAGTTGTGCTGACGGGAGGGTGGGAAAGCAAGAGGTGCATGTGAGAAGGAGGATAACGTATGAGGATACCCGCATCTTTTATCCTTTCAGCCCTGCCGCTGGCCAAGAGCTCAGCTATGCCCTTGCCAAGAATGGCCTGCACCGTCTCCTCCAATGGGGTGAGGTGAGACTAGGAATGGGAGATGTGCCTCGTGATTGGTGCAGATTGTTGGTAGGTGAGTGATTGGGGGTCATGCATTGAGCAGTGTGTGAGGCTAGCGGTGCAGTTGTTAGGAGACGGCTTTTGAAGATGCATTCATTGACTTTGACCAGTGGTCTGAGGTCATGAAGCTTCTTTAGGCACTGGAGCCAGGTGGTGGGGGCGATGTAATCATAGCCCTTCTAATTACCCACAATTCTTTGCGAGCTCCACAGCCTCGCTCCCAGAGGCTGTGCGAAGCTTGAATGGCACTTCAAGACAGGAACTTCACCTCGCAGGTCTCCACTAACGCCACCAGGGGGGTGTTGCATGCAAGGTAAGGACTGCACCTCCATTCTCCAGGCCCCCCCAGACGAATTTACTCGGTTTAGAGTGATGGCCATTTTCTGCGGCAACTTTCATGGCTAACACGAATTTTTAGCCCATAATACTTTCTTGTCGGATTAAGAGTGGTAAAGCAGATTAAAAGAACACTGTTATGTTAGGAGAACAATCATTGAGCTCAGCTCCTCAAGGGGAAAGTTGGACAGAATTCCTGATCCTGATGGCTATTCCATGACCTAATGGATATGCGCTTGCGAGAGAGAGAGATTGCCTTGGGTGTGATACAGTTGAATAGGCTGCCAACATCACTGTCGGGGCTTGCACATGAATAATGATCACTTGGACAAGATACTGGAGGGCACTTGGCACCCGTGGAGTTGACGCTTTCAGGAGGAGAAAATTGACCCAAAAAAAATACTTTCATTAACAAACGAAGCGGTCAACCAATCAAAAGCTTTCACAATGTCACATGCCAGCCAGTTCGAACGTTCTTTAAAGAAACATTGGGGGTAATTTTAACTAACATTTCCCACATTACAACAGTGACTACACGCCAAAAGTACTTCATTGGCTGTAAAGTGCTTTGAGACGTCCGGTGGTCGTGAAAGGCGCTATAGAAATGCAAGTCTTTCTTTCTTTCTTTAGCTCATCCGGTGGGCTGCTGACGAGAACGGGTTGGCCACTCGTTTCATACCCCGGCCGATTTTACTTTCCATCAAGTTTCCCTTCGGACAGCTCAGATTAAAAATACTCCCATTGTTTCTGCTAAATTGTGAAGCTGGCAGGTTTGTAAATGGAGAAATACATTCTGATGTAGCTGGTGACAAAATGACAGTGTACAGCTGATTGTGTCTGCCACAGTTTACAATTTACATAAGATTTGCATTTATATAACGCTTTCTTGACCTCAGGACGTCCCAAAGCACTTGGGGTCGTGAAAAGTGCAATATAAATACAAGTCTCTTCTTTCTTTTATTTAAAGTTAAAGCACTATGCAGAGTGGTGCTGAGCCATAGAGACCAGGAAGGTACTAGGTCCGATCCCGGCTTGGTGCTGATTATAGGCCGTTTGCCTGTGACAATTGACCTCAGTGTCCATATCCTAGGAGGTGAAACAAAAATCAGCCAGGCCATTCTTGCACAATTGCAATCCAGTGACACCCGCTGGAAGGGATAAATCACTGGTTAGGCCCCACTGGAGTATTGTGGCCAATTCTGGGCACCACAATTTCCGAAGGATGTCAGGGCCTTAGAGAGGGTGCAGAGGACATTTACCAGAATGGTACCAGGGGTGAAAGACTTCAATTACGTGGAGAAACTGGGGTTGTTCTCCTTAGAACAGAGAAGGTTAAGAGGCGTTTTGATAGAGGTGTTCAAAATCATGAAGTGTTTTGATAGAGTAAATAAGGAGAAACTGTTTCCAGTGGTAGAAGGGTTGGTAACCAGAGGACACAGATTTAAGGTGACTGGCAAAAGAACCAGAGGCGACATGTGGAAAAAAATTTAGACAGTGAGTTGTTATGATCTGGAATGCACTGCCTGAATGGGTGGTGGAAGCAGATATAATAATAACTTTCAAAAGGGAATTGGATAAATATTTGAAAGGAAAAAATTTACAGGGCTATGGGGAACGAGCAGGGGAGTGTGACTAATTGGATAGCTCGACCAAAGAGCTGGCACAGGCAGGATGGGCTGAATGGCCTCCTTCTGTGCTGTTTCATTCTATGATTCATAAGGTGCATGGGTGTGAACACAAGGTCAGACTCGGCCATGGTGTCAGACTCGGCCATGGTGTCAGACTCGGCCATGGTGTCAGACTCGGCCATGGTGTCAGACTCGGCCATGGTGTCAGACTCGGCCATGGTGTCAGACTCGGCCATGGTGCCCTCCACGTTTGAAAAGTCTGCTGACATACACACTGGGAATTTCCTCGGGGGATCGCCATAGGCGGAAGCCGTAACTCTGGCGGAAGCTTCACTTACGCGGTGTGAAGGGAGCTTCCACCAATCTTCTGCTGAGGTGGCCGATCAGGACAGTTCAGCGTCACTGTCTATGCTCATGAATGAAGAATGGCCATGAGAGCGAAGGCCCAAGGTGCCATTGCCCCTGTGGAACTGTACCCCAACATCAGTCAGTGCCTGGCGAGGAGAAAAATGGGGGGGAAAAAGTCACCAGAAAAAGAAAAAAAATCTCTGAGTCACTTGTTAGTGATATCATTGTCACATGATGACACATGTCTGTCTACTGTTACCCCTCCAGAGACCCATGCTGGAAAAAGCATGTGTGTGTAAGTCCGGTAAGGACACGATGAGGCTTGGATGTGATGCCTTACACTGTTGAATAGCCTGCCAGCTTCCACTTGCGTCTCGTGCATTAATAATAGTCATTTGAGCAAGGCACCAGAGGGCTGCGGAGGCTCGTGGAACCAGGAGAGAAGGCTAGAAGATGGGGAGAGGGGAGCACTATTTCTCCCACTGGAAGATGTGGATGAACGTGTCTAATCAACACTGCGATGGGGCACGAGCAGTATGCTGCTTGACCTCACTGGGAACCGAGGCAGCGAAGTGAAGCAATAGAATTTCACAGGATGGAGCGGAGCAGGACAAGCCACCACAGAAAACGACTCTCCCATTAAAAAGACAACTGGGACACGTTTCAAGTGATGAGAGAAACGTCGAGATCCCAGCTAAGACTCGGAAGATGATTTTGGGACCATGACCCCCCAAAGATTTCCTTCAATGGAATCCAAGCACCTGCCAAGGCACACTTCATGACATCAAATGGCTGCTTGCAGCAAACCGATTGGAAGGAACCTCGATAGCATCTGTTATGAATTTCAACCCTGGCGTAAGAAACTGCACAAGCTGCCATTCTTTTGGCACTCGCATGAGAAGGCCTTGTGCCATCCAAATCCGCTGGCTGCAGCTCAGCACAGACACAGTCATCTATTAGTAAAAGGGAATCAGATGTCAGTCTGTGCTCAAGGCAGACAGGCAAAAAAAAAACATTGAAGACTTAGCGAGATGGACCCCCCAATCAGGAAAAGTACTGTCCAAGTTTCCTGCAGTTCATACTAATGTAATTTGACTGTATTTAAATCCTTAAGGGGTAAACTTATGCACGCAAGAGAGAAACAAAAACTTTATAAGTATGAGTGCGGTGAAATTGCCGTGCTCCTTGCAGTAAGGTTAGTTGAAGATTTGACTGAAAACCCATACATCTGTCTGACTGGATTGCACAGGGGATGATGGATACCTCCTCATCAATTACAAGGCACTGAGCTAATCCAGGGGTGCAGATGATGTCAAAAACAGCAAGAAGTAAGAATCGGATTACTGCCTTACATTCACCCAGAGCGATTTGTTATTGTACTGAATTCCCTTTGCATTGACTTCTCATTGCCACGTTTCTATTTTCTGGTGCTGAATGGTGAGTGATGTGAGACCTACAGGAAACATGGTCTAAACCATTCAGCAGTACAGGGTTATTGCTGGCAGTGAATTATAGGAACATTCATTTTATGCAAACCAACAGTTGTGTGGGCGAGTGTTGAGAGCCAATAACACCAGAGTTTCTGCTGATGTGATGAACTGTGAGATACGAGCTTCAGGCTTGAGCAGTTTCCAGAACTTAAAGATTGTGTTATGTGGCAGAACAGACATCGCCAGTGGCCTCGTTTGAGGATCGAACTTCATCTTATCACCCCAGACCTGCAGCTGAGTGGAAGTGGCCTATTCCAAGCCTCTGATACCACTCGGAGCCAGTCTTCAGAAGACGAGCAACAGTGATTTATGGGAAGGAAGCATCCCTCTCATCTTCCTTCCCCCCCACTCCCCATGGGGAGGTACTTGGCCTCTGCCTGGAAGCTCCCCTTAGCACAATGCTTGAGGTTAGAAGGTTGGCAGAGTGGTAGAAATCAAACCTGTGTCCCACAGTTGACCTGCCCTGGTGCTCCTGCCCCTCTCCTATAACCTACACAGTGTTCCAGTTATTACTGCAGAGCCCTTCCAGTCAGCTTCACTGCCATTATGGCCTCCCCAAATTTTGCTTGATGGCTCACAGGGAGAAGAGGAGGCAGCTGGATGGGTGAGCGATGCATTGTGCCTAGCCAGGATAATCATCTCAGTATACAGAGAATGTTAGGGCTGCGCGTGTTCCCAATCGTTCCAGCGATATACTAAGCAGGAAGATTTGCTACAGATCAGTCAGCAGAAGCTGAAGGGCTGAGAACGCGAAGCTCGACTTTCCTCTGAAGTCGACTCTTATTTACCAGACGTTTTATCCACAATGGACCAGTTACATCCATAAGCTAAAGGGGGATTAGTAATACAATGTTTTAATGAGAGCTGTGAATCAACACCTTGTGAAGTTTTGGAGAGGGATGCGGATTCTAAATCAGCCCATTCTCCGAATTGGTTTATGCATGAGAGGCTTTCTGCAGGGACAATGGAAGAAAAAAAAACAATTTCATTCCTTACTACTGCTGACAACTCGATCAGTGAAAGTTAAGCCAACTACTTTGAAGGCTGTGGCTGAGCAGACATCACTTTTCCAGTCACTGAGGAATGTGTTCAGCTGCCACTTCCAGTGGTTTCATACTTCTGATCGATGCTGAGCTTTACCCGCAACGGAGCCTTACTGCCCTCATTATGAAGCAGAGTTGAGCAGCAACGAGGCGTTAGCTGTGCCAAATATCTTAGCCACCGCTTAGTACAGTGTTAGTCCCGACTGTTAGGCCAGAGACTTGCAACCAAAGGTTTAAGAAGGGGAGAAGCCCAGGGGAAAGGAAAGAGATAGAGGGCGAGAAAGGACCAGAACAGATGAAATAAAAAGGAAGCTTTATTTATGGCCTAGACCTCGCCAATCAGACCCCAATCTCTACCCAATCAGCCAGGCCCCAGACACAAATCTTCTACCAGGCTCAAATCCCAGATTCCCAGCCTGACCCCAAACTCCAGGCAGCCAGGCCAAAGACCCAAACCTGAAGCCAGTTGGGCCCTAACCCCAAAGTATATAAACATTTCCAATTTTTGTGGTTATGGAGTATTCATACATTATAATATGAATTTAATAGTCTATTTCTTTGGTAATATACATAGTAGCTTTATTTCCCCAGTAATCTGTTGAACAACATACTATAGTACTTGTCACATAATACTATTATTCTTCATAATAATTTCAGCCATGCTGCACGCCCAGCCTGGAGCCTTGCTTGACGGGACCACGGATTGCAGATGGGTCCCTTAGCATTATAGGGCCAATTTGGCAGTCTATGCACCTATTGAGGGAATCTCTGTGCTGGGAGTACAGCATTTGTCTTTAAATGTTGTCAAAAACCCATTGTACCATTTACACCATGCTCATTGTAACTTCCCAATGTTATGTGGCGTAAGAATTTAAGGAAGCATGGAGTGAGAAGAGTCCTTCGGTCCATCAAACTGATTCTTTCCACTGATCACGTGAAATACTTCCCTACTATGGATGCTAACCCACTTACATACATGCCAACCTAGAAAACTAGTAATAGCTAACAGCTACAGTTGCCCAGTTTATGTATGCCATAGCCATTTCTCTACTTTCCATTGTAAGTGCTTTTTGCCTGCTGCCCTGGAACTGAGTTCCTTGTTTAGCAATCACTCCCCCAATTCTTGCTCTACTGTCTCATACCTCAATCTACTCACTACTGCTCACTCACTGTTGACTTCCTCGCCTCACCCAAGGATTGAGTCCTGCCTGGATGGGCACATCACCTTCCATTTGCTCTGCTCCGTTCATCTTCAGCCACACCCACCACAACTCTGGTCATTGGCTTATCCAAAGCAGTAACCCATATTGCTTTATCATCCTATCTCTGTGCAAAACCCAGATATTTCCCCCTCTGGGAATAATTCACAATCACCTTCCTGTTCCCCCCTCTTCTGCCCTACCTCTTGCAACCACCTCTCCTACTACACATCCACTATGCATTGCCCTTCATACATCTGCTCCATTACAAATAAGACTCTCGCCATCCGTGATCACATCCTAGATGAGTCAATCAATATCCTGGGCCTTACCAAATCTAGTTTGCAGGGGGTAACTCTTCTCCTTTTATCAACATAAGAACATAAGAAATAGGAGCAGGAGTAGGCCATTCGGCCCCTCGAGCCTGCTCCGCCATTCAATAAGATCATGGCTGATCTGATCTTGGCCTCAACTCCACTTTCCTGCCTGTTCCCCATAACCCTCGACTCCCCTGTAGCTCAACTATATGTCTATCTCAGCCTTGAATATATTCACTGACTCCGCCTCCACAGCTCTCTGGAGTAGAGAATTCCAAAGATTCAAAACCGTCTGAGAGAAGAAATTCCTCCTCATCTCCGTCTTAAATGGGCGACCCCTTATTCTGAAACTATGCCCCCTAGTTCTAGATTCCCCCACAAGGGGAAACATCCTCTCAGTATCTACCCTGTCAAGCCCCCTCAGAATCTTATATGTTTCAATAAGATCACCTCTCATTCTTCTGAACTCCAATGAGTATAGGCCCAACCTGCTCAACCTTTCCTCATAAGACAATATCACCTGGCGGTTCATTCTACCATGTCACTCACCAAAGCCATCATGACAGTGGCATGATTCTGATTACCAGGTCCCATCTTGACCAGTCACCTTATTCCTCTGGAACCTTCTCTTCCTTTCAGTACCTCACTCTCTACCACCTCTCCCATTTCTCATTCTAGTCTACTGCCCTCCCTTGTCTCCCAAACTCCCTGTTCCCCTGAAATTATTCCCTTAAAGCAGAGCACTGCAGACCAGAGCATATCCGGTACATGACCACCCCCAGGTTGTTCTCCACCAGATCTAAAGCAATATTTCCCTTTCTTCATCCAAATCCTCCCACTGCTCCAGGGATAATCCTGGAGAATACCACTCTCCTGTTTGCTCTCCATCATTAATATATTAAAAGTCTGGCATATAGCAGGTGCTTCCTGTAAGTGCCACACTTACTTTCCCCATCGTACTTTATTATGAAAGATTGTGGGTGAATTGCCGAGGGCGTTTCCCCGCTAACCTGCTGTGACCTCGACAGACGAGCCGCGCAAACCCTGGGAAAATGGTGCAAGCTCATTGCGCCCCTTGAATCGCTGTCGGCAACATGGGGTCTCCCTGTATTCTATAAAATTCCTCTTTCTCAAACAACGCTCTAATTCTCTTTTAAAAGCATTTATGGGCTCTCATGGCAGAGAATTCCACATTCACACCACCCTGTGTGTAAATAAATGTTTTCTATCCTCTTGAGATTGTTCTTCTTGAGATTGCCTTCAATTCATGCCCTTCTTAGTAATGTCTTGCCGGCCAATGGAAACAACCTATCATCATTTAACTTTTCATGACCCTTCATCACTTTGAAGACCTCTATCGGGTCAACCCTTAACCTTCTCAACTCTACTGAAAAACAGTTCTCGTAACTTCTTCATAACTACAACCCTTCATCTCTGGTAACATCCAAGCTTGCCTACATAATAGTGACTAGACTTCAAAAGTACTTCATTGGCTGTGAAACACTTTGGATGTCCTGAGAATGTGAAAGGTGTTGTATAAATGCAAGTTATTTCTTCCTTTTTTGAATCTATGCTGTACCTTTTCCATTGCTTTTATATCCTTCCTATAATTTGGTGACCAAAACTGTATACAATACTCCAAACTCAACCTTGACTAAGGCCTTGTACAAGTTCAGCATTGCTTTCTTACCTTCGTTTTCCAACATTTAACGTTAACCGCAACTGTTTAATGGAATCATTTACTTTTAAACTCAAATAATTCATGCGACTTAAGGATCAATGTTTGTATTGCAAATTATCCTACTCCGTGGGGCCTCAAGAAATACTCCTGAACATATTTCTTGCTGTTTCCTGAAATGTTACTCTCAAATACTGAAAAGATTTTGAGGAAATGCTCTTTGGTGTCAAACCTTTGCACATTCATCATACTTATCCTTTTCACTTAGTGGAGGTCATTGCAGTCCAAATGGAATTTTTTTTTCCAAAGTTCTGAGAGTCAATACAAATATTAAAACCAAGTATATATGGGGACATTTTCCTCTTCAGTGCTCCCAGAACAGACTGGGAATGCATATCAGGAAATTACATGATTTTCCAACCATTAATTTTAATGGATGAAAGACCGCAGGATAAGTGCACAATTTCCTGATATGCAGCCTTCGTGTGTGTTGAGGGTGCCAAAGCAGATCTCTTATCCGACCATGATGGCCTAATAGTTAAAAGCACTACCTGATGTAACACTAAACCAAGCAGACCAAAACATTCCAGGTTCGATTCCCCATCAACTTTGCTGATCTCAGCTAGAGCAGCAATTGGGGATCCACCATTAGCCGCCGTTTTGCTGGTCTAGAAAGAGGAACAATCAACCGTGGTCCTGCTTTGGATCTTTGTCCAGTGACCCTTCTGGAAAGTGTGTACGCATGGGTATTGGATGACCACGGCATTGGGCTCAGCTGTGATTACTCTCCCTCCCGCATTGGGAGCCCGCCTACACCCTTCATACTCAAACATGAAGGATGGGCACCTGGACGAGGTATCAGAGGACCACTACTGCCCATGGTATTGCATCCTGGCAAGTCAATGCCTTCAGAAGACAGAAGAAAATTAAGGTTTCCATTCAGCAAGTTTGTTCGTGTTAGAAACAAACAGTCTGTTACACTGCATTTCTGACATTGTTGGCCATTGTCATACAATTGCCACAGGCACAAAGCTTTCACACCAATGCCATCTTCTAGGCTGACATTCAAGTGGAAAGCACTTTACTGGTAACACGTCAAGCAGACTGAGGGAATTAACAAGGACAAATTCAGTGAATCCAACTGGGATCCTGATCAAGGTTGTTGCTGAATACTAACACCAATTGAATTAATCTAGTAAATACTTTAATCCTGGAATTTTCCAGGCAGCAGTAATTGGCATTATTATCATTGTTCTTGTTTGACAGGGCTAATGTTGGCAACCTTTGTCCACTGCAGCTGAGTAAAATTCTTCATGGATCAGGTTTTCTTTCTTTTCTAATTGGCTTTAAAGTCAATTTTGTCTTTGCCAAAATAACCACTAGCTCCTTGTCTTGCATTGCACAAATTCAAAATCCTTATCCTCATCCCTCCATGGCCTCAGCCCACACTCCCTCTGCAACCTCCTCCAATCCTATGTTCCAGCCTGAACCTTGCAGTCTTCTGACTCTGGGTCCTTGTGCACTCTTCTCTCCCGATGTTCCTTGCTGGATAGAAGTGATAGAAGTGATAGAAGTCAGTGTTCTTGCTCAGGCCAACATCCCCAGCATCGAAGCTTTGACCACGCTCGATCAGCTCCGATGGACGGGTCACATTGTCCGCATGCCCGATACGAGACTCCCAAAACAAGCGCTCTACTCGGAGCTCCGGCACGGCAAGAGAGCCCCAGGTGGGCAGAGGAAATGCTTCAAGGACACACTCAAAGCTTCCTTGAAAAAGTGCAACATCCCCACCGACACCTGGGAATCCCTGGCCCAAGACCGCACAAAGTGGAGGAGAAGCATCCGGGAAGGCGCCGAATACCTCGAGTCTCTTCACCGGGAGCAAGCGGAGGCCAAGCGCAGGCAGCGCAAGGAGCGCACGTCAACCCAAGCACCCCACCCACCCGCCCCTTCAACCACCGTCTGCCCCACCTGTGACAGAGACTGTAGGTCCCGCATTGGACTCATCAGTCACCTGAGAACTCATTTTTAATGTGGAAGCAAGTCATCCTCGGTTCCGAGGGACTGCCTAAGAAGAGAAGAAGAAGAAGTGATTTGAACTCTTAGGTCCTAACCTCTGTGACTTCCTCTTTGCCTTGCTACTTCCTTGTCAGCGGTGGCTCAGTGGGTCGCGCTCTTGCCTCTGAGTCAGAATGCTGTGGGTTCATAGTCCCACTGCAGGGACTTGAGCACAAAAATCCAGGCTTACAATCCAGTGCAGTACTGAGGGAGTCCTACACTGTTTGAGGTGCCGTCTTTCAGATGAGATGTTAAACCAAGGCCCCGTTTGCTCTCTCAGGTGGATGTAAAAGAACCCATAGCACTATTTCAAACAAGAGCAAGGGAGTTATCCCCGGTGTCCTGGCCAATATTTACCCCTCAATCAACATCATTAAAACAGATGATCACATTGCTGTTTGTGGGAGCTTGCTGTGCGCAAATTGGCTGCCAAATTTCCTACATTACAACAGTGACTACACTTCAAACGTACTTAATTGGCTGTAAAGTGCTTTGGGTCATCCTGAGGTCGTGAAAGGCGCGATATAAATGCAAGTCTTTCTTTCTTGCCTTTCAAAGTCTGAAAGCTTATCTTTTCAACTGTGCAGGTGGTGATCTGTCCTAATTGCCTGACTGCCGCTTGGTATGTTCTCTTCTTTGTGAAGCACCCTGGGAAATTTTATTGCAAAACAAGCACTATACAAATTCAAGTTGTTGTTGTTAGGGCAAAATCATTCAGTTCTAATCACTTACTTGGGGTAGAATTGGGATATATTCTACAACTTTCAAAATCTTTAGCATGGGAATTGGTTTCAGTGACTCCAGCACTCCACTTAGGAGGACGAACAAAAGCACTCAATGATAGGTGACTACTCAACGTGTACATTACCCTTTCATTAGTATAAGCGGGATATCATCCCAGGCAGATTTACCGAGGAATGTCAAAGGAGCACGAGTCTTGGGAAACTCAAACTAAGCTGAAAAGCAGTGATGGAGATTTGCCATCCACTCAGCCAGGATCTGGAGACCACATTGCCCAGCTGCATGACACGACAAAATGGCTGTGACAGTCACTATGGCCTTCAACTTCTATCTCTCGGGGTTCTGCATCAGTCAGTTTGCTGCATGTAAACCCATCAAAGAGACGACGCGGTCTTATTCTGCAGGGCCCATGCTTTTATTAGCTTTACCACTTGCCAACAGAGTCCGCAGGCTAGGTGAGCACAGTTCTACAGAACTGCTGGCTTGCGCAGAGTTCAGGGAATCAGTGGTTGCAAGCATGTGGTCATTCAAACCCCTGTCCATAACGCAGTGCCTTCAATAAAGATAGAACTTGCATTTATATATTCATCAACCTAAAGGGCTTCCAAACCATAAATATTCAGTTGGTCTGCATCTAGCAGCACAGCAAATAACCTTTTTTTTCTCGGCAGGTCCCATGATGCCTTCAAATTAAGGCAATCGTTTGCGCCCCCATTATTTGAAGAGGAAGGGAAAGCAGATGGTTGCTTGCTGGGAGGCACCGGACACATGGCACCTTTATGCCAACCAGGTACAAAGCAGGAGGAGCACTGGTACAATGAAGCCCATGTTTCGACAAAGACACTGACACCACTGCCATCCTCAAACAGGCACTGTGTGCTGCCATTCGTCCCTCGGAACTCAATCACACAAATGACACGCGCGGTGGTATGAAAATACGAAAATACGCAAGAAGCACCTGACTAGACGTACTATTACAATGCTGAACCTACTATCACAATGTTGAACACAATGAGTTTCCAAAAGTGTTAGCACATGTACCTTGTGTTAAACTCAGTTCTCTTAAGATTAAAACTTCTTATATGAGCTTATATAGAACTAAGTTGGCTGCTTTGAGTGCTCGTTCCTCGATAGTGTGATTTTGCTTGAAAGTATTGTTGCATATTCTTCGATGCTGATGCAGCAGCCAATTTGCGCACAGCAAGGTCCCACAAACCGCAATAATGACCAGATAATCTGTTCTAACGATGTTGATTGAGGCATAAATATTGACCAGGACACCGAGGAGAACTCCCCTGCTCTTCTTCGAAAGAGTGCCATGGGATCGTTTATGTCAATCTTTCCACCTGAAGAAGGGTAAAGACCCCATCTTATCAGTCACAAAAAAAGAATTATTTTTATGATTGATAACCAACTGCACTTATTATTGATACAAGATACAGAATAAACTGCCTACCTAAACTAAGTAAGGTAATTCAGCACCCTCTCAATATCATGCTCAGCCATTCCTTGAAGCCAGTTTCCCGAGAAAGCTTCCAAGACTCACCATCTAAACCAAGAACCCCATCCACAAAAAAAGATTGGACAAGGAATTAAAAAAACAATGTAGAATTCAAGTTCTCAAATATTTTATCATCTTGTCCTTTATGTGAAAGCTGAGCTTCTGCAGCATGCTTCAGCAGTGGAGGAGTAACCCCGAGGTTATGAGTTCGAATCCCATCATAGCAAGTTGTGAAGCTGAATTTTTAAAATCTGATCATTTGTGAACTGGCACCAGAAAATGACTACGAAAGCTGCTGGATTGTTGTTTAAGCCCAACTGGCTTGTTAATGTTCTTCAGTGAAGGGAACCTGGTCTGGCCTACATGTGACTCCAGTTCCACCTTAAGTGGTTGACTCTTAATACTCTCAGACTACCTCGGGATGGGCAATAAATACTGTCTTGCCAGAGTCGCCCATATGCTAAGAACAAATAAACACAAATTCCATTGTAGTAAGAGGCTGATTACTGAAGGTCAGATTCAGTTGTTTTTTTTTGTCCCTGCAATTGTCAGATCTGACCAGAAGATACCACTGTGTAAGAGTGAACACATCTAGTTAATAAGAAGGTCACGGTCACGATTCAGGTCTTTTTATTCATCATAAGCTTTATAGGACATTGTGGTAGCATTTAAAAGAAAACTGTTCAAGACCCTGTGGCATACTGGATACATGTGCATCACATTCATTTTTACACGGACTGCTAAGAGTTTCAGAAAGGTATCCTAGAGGTAACTGCACTAGGAACGACATTCCCAGTAAATGATTCCTCGGAGGCACACCCACTTGCAAGGGAAAATATTTTAACAGTTGCGCAGGACATCGGCTGCGGTGGATTGGGGAGGGGCCTGTGAACGGTGAAGCGAAACACTCAATAGTCAAGGCATAGCCACCGATTGGTGCCAGACCATCACCCTATCAAATGAAGCTCACACCGCTGGCCACAGCAGCAGCAAGGCTGCATGCTCCAGGTGGATCCTCACAAAATTCACCCTGTAGTATTATTTGTCAGGACAGGTCCAGCTACCTGAAAAATTTTAAATAACTGTATTAAACATGCGTGATTCTTTAATTGCCTTTTTGTTTTTGAAAAGTTTCACTACAATGGCCCACTTCCATAAACCCCGAAACAGACAATTTAAAAAAAAACACACTGGGGGTGAAATTCATCTTGAGCAGGAGCGGAAAATGGGCGATAGCAAATCGGCAGCCCGTTGAAGTCAATAGAGAAGAAAATTAGGCAGAGTGTAACATGGGCTGCCGTTGTGCTATTGCCCGTTTTGCAGAACTGCTCAAGACGAATTTCACCCCCATTACTGGAAGTCCATTTTATTTTCCCCTAGCTGAATACTATATTCTATGACTTGGTCCATCCCAGAGGAGAGCATGGTAGCAATCCCCTGGGCCGGGCCAAGGATATCTAGAACACAGGCTTGTTCCTGTAATTCCCCACACAATGGGCTTGATTTTCCTGAATGGTGTGTTCGGGGCTGGTGCATGGGTGATAGAGCTCACCAGAGAGGCAGTGGGGAAACTTATTGAAAATGGGCTGCCGAGATGCACCAGCAGATCTACCCAGTGCTAAGCCATACAGACCAGGATGGTCCCAGATTCGATACCCAATCTGCGTAGAGTTAGTTAATCTAAGGTGGGGCAGCAATATTTGTGCTACAATTTTTCTCAATTCCCTCGGGTTAGGAAGGAGAAATTCACTCCTAATCACTATCCAGCAACCCTGGTACAAGTGTGTGTATGTCTTTATAGGTGAACAAAAATGAGAAGTCGCACAACACCAGGTTATAGTCCAACAGATTTATTTAATTTTACAAGCTTTCGGAACAGTTCGCTCCTTCGTCAGGTAAGTTAGCAGTGAGAGAATCTCCCAGAATTCACAATTTAAACACAGACAAAATATATTCAAATATTTCCTTACATCAAAGAGCACAGCCAAGACAATGAGATGTGTCCCAGGGGGTCCAACGTGTCAAACCACCTGCTGGCTGCATATCCTGTCAATCTGTGTAGGTGAAGACAAGGTTGGGGCTTGACTGCACTGCACCCCATTGTGGAACTGCCCAGTGTCAAGGCTTGCAGTCACTTGGATGAGGAAAGAGAGGGCAGCCGATGTGAATGAAACCATGTCCCAGCAAGCAGTCAGCAAAGCAGTGAATGGGGGGGGGGGGGGGAATATTGGAAAGAAAAATAATTTAAAAGTTATAAAATTAACATTCTAATTCAAAGTACAATTTTACCGTTCCTTCATCACTGTTGGGTCAAAATCTTGGAACTCCCTAACAGCACTGTGGGAGTACCTTCACCACACGGACTGCAGCAGTTCAAGAAGACTCATCACCACCTCTCAAGGGCAACTAGAGATTTTTTTTTCTTTTATTCATTCATGGGATGTGGGCATCGCTGGCAAGGCCAGCATTTATTGCCCATCCCTAATTGCCCTTGAGAAGGTGGTGGTGGTGAGCCGCCTTCTTGAACCGTTGCAGTCCGTGTGGTGAAGGTACTCCCACAGGGCTGTTAGGGAGGGAGTTCCAGGATTTTGACCCAGTGACGTTGAAGGAACGACGATATACTTCCAAGTCAGGATGGTGTGTGACTTGGAGGGGAATTGGAGGTGATGGTGTTCCCATGCTGCTGCTGCCCTTGTCCTTCTAAGTGGTAGAAGTCGCGGGTTTGGAAGGTGCTGCTGAAGAAGCCTTGCCGAGTTGCTGCAGTGCATCTTGTAGATGGTACACACTGCAGCCACGGTGCGCTGGTGGTGGAGGGAGTGAATGTTTAAGGTGGTGGATGGGGTGCCAATCAAGCGGGTTGCTTTGTCCTGGATGGTGTTGAGCTTCTTGAGTGTTGTTGGAGCTGCACTCATCCAAACAAGTGGAGAGTATTCCATCATACTCCTGACTTGTGCCTTGTAGATGGTGGAAAGGCTTTGGGGAGTCAGGAGGTGAGACACTCGCTGCAGAATACCTAGCCTCTGACCTGCTCTTGTTGCCACAGTATTTATGTGGCTGGTCCAGTTAAGTTTCTGGTCAAAGGTGACCCCCAGGTTGTTGATAATGCTCCGGAACTAGCCGTTGAATGTCAAGGGGCGGTGGTTACACTCTCGCTTATTGGAGATAGTCATTGCCTGGCACTTGTGTGGCGCGAATGTTACTTGTCACTTATCAGCCTAAGCCTGAATGTCGTCCAGGTCTTGTTGCATTTGGGCATGGACTGCTTCATTATCTGAGGAGTTGCGAATGGCACTGAATACCGTGCAGTCATCAACGAGCATACCCATTTCTGACCTTATGTTGGAGGGAAGGTCATTGATGAAGCAGCTGAAGATGGTTGGGCCTAGGACACTGCCCTGAGGAACTCCTGCAGTGATGTCCTGGGGCTGTGATGATTGACCTCCAACAACCACAACCATCTTCCTTTGTGCTAGGTATGACTCCAGCCAGTGGAGAGTTTCCCCCTGATTCCCATTGACTTCAGTTTTATTAGGGCTCCTTGATGCCACACTCGGTCAAATACTGCCTTGATGTCAAGGGCAGTCACTCTCACCTCACCTCTGGAATTCATCTCTTTTCTCCGGGTTTGGACCAAGGCTGTAATGAAATCTGAAGCCAAGTGGCTTGGCGGAACCCAAACTGGGCATCAGTGAGCAGGTTATTGGTGAGTAAGTGCCGCTTGATAGCACTGTCGACAACACCTTCCATCACTTTGCTGATGATTGAGAGTAGACTGATTGGGCGGTAATTGGATGGATGGATTTGTCCTGCTTTTTGTGGACAGGACATACCTGGGCAGTTTTCCACATTGTCGGGCAGATGTCAGTGTTGTAGCTGTACTGGAACAGCTTGGCTAGAGGCACGGCTAGTTCTGGAGCACAAGTCTTCAGCACGACAGCCGGGATGTTGTTGGGGCCCATAGCCTTTGCTGTATCCAGTTCGCTGAGCCATTTCTTGATATCACGTGGAGTGAATCGAATTGGCTGAAGACTGGCTACTGTGATGGTGGGGTCCTCAGGAGGAGGCCGATATGGATCATCCACTCGGCACTTCTGGCTGAAGATGGTTGCAAACGCTTCAGCCTTGTCTTTTGCACTCACGTGCTGGGCTCTGCCATCATTGAGGATGGGGATATTCATGGAGTCTGCTCCTCCCATTAGTTGTTTAATGGTCCACCACCATTCACGACTGGATGTGGCAGGACTGCAGAGCTTCGATCTGATCTGTTGATTCTGACCTCGGGTGACTGTCTGTGTGGAGTTTGCACATTCTCCCCGTGTCTGCGTGGGTTTCCTCCGGGTGCTCCGGTTTCCTCCCACAGTCCAAAAATGTGCGGGTTAGGTTGATTTGGCTATGATAAATTGACCCTTAGTGTTAGGGGGGGATTAAATATGTGGGGTTATGGGGATAGGATAGGATATGTTAGGGGGAATTAAATACGTGGGGTTACGGGGGTAGGGTGGGATATGTGTACTGTGGGGATTAAAGCAGGGACAGGGTACTGGACTTGGATGATCAGCCATGATCGTATTGAATGGTGGAGCAGGCTCGACGGGCCGAATGGCCTACTCCTGCTCCTAGATTCTATGTTTCTATGTAACCCTGTCTATAGCATGCTGCTTACGCTGTGTGGAAAGCATGCATGTAGTCCTGTGTTGCAGCTTCCCCAAGTTGGCACCTCATTTTTAGGTAGGCCTGGTGCTGCTCCTGGCATGCTCTTCTACACTCCTTATTGAACCAGGGTTGGTTCCCTGGCTTGATGGTAATGGTAGAGTGAGGGATATGCTGGGCCATGAGGTTACAGATTGTGGTGGAATACAATTCTGCTGCTGATGATGGCCCACAGCGCCTCATGGATGCCCAGTTTTGAGCTGCTAGATCTTTTCTGAATCTATCCCATTTAGCACGGTGGTAGTGCCACACAACACGATGGAGGGTGTCCTCAGTGTAATGACGGGACTTCGTCTCCACAATGACTGTGCGGTGGTCACTGCTACCAATGCTGTCATGGACAGATGCATCTGCGACAGGTAGATTTGGTGAGGACGAGGTCAAGTAGGTTTTTCCTTCATGCTGGTTCTCTCACCACCTGTCGCAGGCCCAGTCTGGCAGCTATGTCCTTCAGGACTCGGCCAGCTTGGTCAGTAGTGGTGCTACCGAGCCACTCTTGGTGATGGACATTGAAGTCCCAAACCCAGAGTACATTCTGTGCCCTTGCTACTCTCAGTGCTTCTTCCAAGTGGTGTTCCACTTCGAGGAGTACTGATTCATCAGCTGAGGGAGGGCGGTAGGTGGTAATCAGCAGGAGGTTTCCTTGCCCATGCTTGACTTGAAGCCATGAGACTTCATGGGGTCCGTAGTCAATGTTGAGGACTCCCAGAACCACTCCCACTGACTGTATACCACAGTGCCGCCACCCCTGGTGGGTCTGTCCTGCTGGGTAATAAATGCTGGCCTTGCCAGCAATGACCACATCCCCATAAATGAATTAAACAAATACAATGGTTTGGCTTTCCAATTTCACTACATTCAACGATCACAGGATTACCGACCCCAGGAAGAGCAGCACAGTTATAAACAGCAATCAATCCCTCGATTAAATTCAGCAAGGTTTCTCTCACAACATCTCTGAAAGAAAACGGATATCTGAATTTGTTACTGGAGCTATTGGCGAGCACTGGCATCAGCAACACAAGTTGCTGGGCAACACAGCTGTAAAAAGAGGACGGGCACCCATTCATGTCAACTCAAGTCCCCCAAAAAATCCTAATTGTGCATTTCACATAGGGAAGAAAAATCCCACCATATCTAGAACAGGGAAACATTCCTTGTCATAACAAGTTGTCCCAGACATAGCAATCACTGAACGCATTGCACAACGCTCCAGCCTTGCAATTCCTTAAGAATTAATCTCTGACAATGCATATCATTCCCAGATGAGGCAGTCAAGTGTTCTTTATCTTAGAAAGGCTAGTCACCCATTATGACATTATTCTGTATCAGTCAGATGTTTAGAAGAAGTCAAAGTGCAAGCTTCAGAATTTTTTTTGCATGAAGGAATGTTACATTTTGAAAGTCGTTTGTAAGCTGCATAAACAAGCATTGTCTGTCTACCTCATGCCAATGACCTTGATAAAGATGCCCTCTCGTAGAAGACTAGCTGTATTCAAATAAATACTACCTAAATACCACAATACAACCAGAAAAGCCTCTTGAACCTCCAAACTCTTCCTCTTTGGGTAAAGTAATGAATAAGGGGCAGGGGGTTCAGCTAGTGTCCCATCATATCTTGAACAGGAGACCAGCGGAACTCACCAATAAATGGCAGGGTTCTGGTTGTGCCAGGTCTCTGCTGTTTCCGGGAGTTTTAGGTTTCCCGAATGTATGCCTGTCTCTTACAAGACAGCTGTCGTCAGGATTTCCTGCTTCCTTAGCTTATTTGGGACCCGACATGGCATTGCAGGCCATTATGGCCATCAGATGAGCGGTAGTGGGGCGCCTTTGAGGGGGCCATAGGGCTCCAGGCCAGAGATGTGACTTGGATTCCAAAGAATGTCCAGAATTTTTCTTTTTTTTTAAAAAATTGACACCTGCTCCCTTACACAGAGAGGTGATAGTAGTCTGCATGGAGTCGGGGGCGAGTGGGGTGGGGTGGAGGCAATTTTAATACAGCTAGACTTGTATGAGAGGACATTTCTATTAAGGCCAGTAGAATGAAGTAGACAGATAGGGATAGAAATTTCTTTTAGGCAGTTGCGCAAAGTGAGCGGTATCGAATCAGACGCCCTTTATACGCCCAGTCTAACTGAATATTGGGCGGGCCGAATAACGGTGGTCGATTCGATAACGCCTGCTTTGCACTGTTGCCCAAGATGAATTTCTACCCCACTGTTTGTTTATGTAGCTTGAAAATGACTTTCAAATATGAACAGGCCAGTCAGACGTCCAATTTTCTGACTGCATGGGGTAGGCAGGCACCAGAGAGGATGTGCCCAGCGGCTCCATGCAAATTAGAGTCCCCTCCCCTCCCCGAGCTCCGGCAAGGTTCATGCTGGGAGGCACCAGCAGTTGCAATCCTGCCGCCTGTCCAAAGGTTCAACCGCTGTCTGGAGGATTTTAGTGGGCCTTGAACCCACGACCTTCATCTCAGAGCTGAGAGTCCCAAGGCTAACACTATATCACAGTGTAGTTAGTATCATGTTATATACCAAGTCATCAAGACAGGTCCCTGGGCACAATTCTATTTGTTTTCATCGCTCCCGACTGGAGTATGGTTCCAGAGGTGCCATTTGCCCTTTAGTATCTTTGCCAAGGTGGCCTTTATTCACATGTGAGCCCTCGACAGTGTGCACTGACGGGCTACTCAACCATGAGTGGCCTCACAGTTGAGCCCAATGCTTTGAACATGATTTTGATTCATTTTGAAGTGCACTATACTGCTGCCGACTATTCAGTGTTGCTTTTTTTGGGGGGGGGGGGGCGGGGGTGCGGAGGGAGGGTATGTTTAACGAACTGCATTATCATTCTGGATTTCCACAAGCACTGAACGTCAATCCTGTCGGCAGTGAAGCTGTCAATCAAGCTCATAGAACACAATCGTTTGGTGAATGTCACTCCCGCCGAGGCGTTGCTGGTTTCAGTTACGGACAGACTGAATGCAGTCCAACAATATCAAACCTGAAAAAAAAGGATTCCGCATTGTCAGGAGTTCAAAAAAGTATAATGTTCTAGATGTGAAGGTGTAATAGGATTATTTCACAGTGAAATTTCGGGATTAGCAATAATTGATCTGGCTGCTCCTCTCTGCCAGATCACCTTTCACAATTCCATAAGATGTCGGTTCAATTGACACAAGAGCCCTTGTTTTCATGTCCTTTTCTAATGCTTTTCTATCTTCGAAGTCTGAAAGAATGTGTTTCGGGAGGAAGGGGGCATCAAGTGAGTACTGCAACATTCTCTCCAGAGGTCGGAGGAAGTGAGGCAGCTACAAGGTAATTTTCCAACTGCCCTGCATTCACTGTGCGGCTTCATTCTTTATATCCCAGTGGAGAAGCTGCCAGTTCACATGTCACTTGATTTGGAGGCTCTGGTACCAGGAATGCTATTTCCTTTCCACCCTCCACCGCTAAGGTAGATGAATTTCAAGAATGTTGGCACTAGCCAGTCGCAGTGAGAACACAAGTAGCATTCTCCTTCCAGTCCCGCTCACCCCCCCACCCCCCCCCCCCAAAAGCCGCCTAATTATTGTCATCGAAAGAATTAAGATATTGAGATTGATTCCTAACTAAAAAGAAAACAAACAGAAAAACAATGCCGGAGCCAAAATATGAGCAGACGCTGGATTGGATTTCACACTGGCACAAATATCACAGGCCTTCCTTGTCGATGTAACAAAGCTGGAATTGTACTATAGCCCGTGGACCAAGCGGAGCTTTTCTGTGCTGCAGTGAGCAATCTCTATTAATTGCTCCTGCCCTTGACTCACAAGCATAGAACAAGACCGTGGCTGTGTTTTTTTCCCCCCAAAAAAGTAAAGCGCAGCAATTATTTTAATGAAATTTGATAATTAATAGTATATATAAAATTAAAAAAATACACTTAAAATGTGGTTGACATTTTTTTATTTATTTTTCTTTTGAAATCCTCACCACATTAATGTCCATTGGGCATTTGGAATGGATGGAGTTTGGCAATGCAAAGGGAAAAGGGATAACACTCAATGATACCTTCTGCCAGCATTAACCCTTGAGGAAGTGTGTTAGTAACTAGTCAGCATCCTGTGCAACCTCCACGAAGCGTAGCATCGGCCTTTTGGCGCTTTTTCAATGCCAATGTGCCATTGATGCCAGGCGTCTGATACTTCTATCATCGTGGGCACATTATCAATATGAAAGTTGCAAACTCAGTGCTTTCAACGCTGTCTGGGATTTGACGCTTAGGGGGAAAAATTGGGTATTGCCGATTTTGGGGCGCTAATGTGGGCTGGGCGCAAATTTTAGCGCCCGGTGCAAATTATCGCCGGCGACCACAAAATTCGTCTCCAGCGCCCCCTGGAGGTGATTGGAGCGCTAAATCAGGCGTTACACACCTCTCTTAGGGCGCTAACGTCGGGGAACGGGGCGCTACCTTAGAGCGCTACTCAAGCTCAGGCGATGTCATTCACCTTGTACTCAGACAGACTGGCGCCTTCCAGTTCTTAAAGGGGAGGGTCCATCATGCTGCACAGCCTCACCCTGCTCATTGCAGCGTTTGACCTGGGCCTGCAAAGAGGTGCAAATCTTCACCAAAGATTATCATGGCTACTCAGAGGCCGAGGGAGAGAGCTCGCCGGTTTAGTGACCAGGCGTTGATGGCTCGGGTTGGCGCTGTGGAACGCCGATGGGCAGTGCTGTTTCCAGAGACTGGCCGGAGGCCATTGCCCCGGGAGTTTACAAGGGTGTGGAGGGAGGTGGCTCAATACGTTTCATCCAGGATGCAAGAAGTTCAACGACCTCACTCGGGTAGTCAGGGTGAGCACATGCTTGAAATACCTCTACATCCCACCATCACAAACTCACTCTGTGCACAGACGGTGTAAAGTCCCAAATCCCCAACACTCACCCAACAACTATGCCCATCTAATAAAAGTCACATCTCCATCCCACACCTTGCAGGCATTAACGGCTATTCAACTATGGTAGGCACATCTGCCAAACACATGGCTGTACACTCACTCACACGCTGTCCTTTTTCTTGCAGGCCAAGCTTTCACATAACCGGAGGGAGCAACAACGCACGGGAGGAGGACAGGCATAGCTGCACCCTCTCACACAGCTGGAGGAGCGAGTTCACAGACTCATCACCAGTCATGTCATTGGCACTGTGGCAGTCGGAGAGGTCGACCCCCTTGGGGACAGCAATGATATGTTCATCAGCTTTATCTCCTCTTTCATACCACTTGCCCCTCACAACACCAGCCTTTCACTTTTTCCATCAAACTAAACT
Source organism: Squalus acanthias (assembly GCA_030390025.1). Lineage (NCBI taxonomy): Eukaryota > Metazoa > Chordata > Chondrichthyes > Squaliformes > Squalidae > Squalus > Squalus acanthias. The sequence goes on along the minus strand of CM059435.1, from coordinate 69,677,342 downwards.
GTCTCTATTCCTTGCTCCCTTCCTGCCCCCCTGCCCTCACGTTAAAGCCACTCTCGTACCTTCCTGCTTTCAGATAGTGAGCCACCAGCTGACCAGCCTGTCCCTCAGCCTCCCAGTGGCAGTGATGCGGGAAAGGAGGAGAAACACGAAGCCGGAGCCTCACCGTCTGCGTCTCCCGAGAGCGAGACATCCGATACTGGGGCCACGCTGTCGCTGGAGGGAAGCAGGGGATTTGGATCTGATGTGGGTGAAGCTCCGGGACCCAGCAGGAAGGGAAGCTCGGGGTCATCTCCCCGGAGGGTGAGTGCGCGCACGAGTTCTGCTGCACAGGACTCGGATGAGGACCTCGATATAGCGGCGTTGACCACACAGGCGATGAGCATGCATATGGAGCTCATGGGTGCAATGGCAAAGGTGCCCAAGAGCATGGATGCACTGGCTAGGAGCGTGGAGGAGTCCGCCGCCAGCACAGCTGTCATCTGTGCGCAAACCCTTGAACCCATCCTTGCCTCGTTGCAGATGATGGTTGAATTGCAGGGAGACCGTGGGGACCCAGACCCCATGCCGCGTGTAATGGGTCAGGTGGCAGGATCCATTGCAGCACAGGCCGAGGCAATGCAATGGCTTAGTGCTGGAATTGAGTCATTAGTTGGTGCCATCCAGTCTCAGACCGCTCTCATGCAGTCCCAGATTGATGTCACGCAAGCGCTGACTGCTGCCATCCTCGCTGGGTCGCCCACAGACCACCGGGGATCTCGCGGTGCCGCAGCAGGCCAGCAATCTGTGCTCGAGCAGATAGCTCCGGATGCTGAGGTTTTGCCCCGTGGGAGTGGCAGTATGTCGGTCGAGCAGGAAGGTGCTGTCCTCTCTCAGGATGACAGCATTCCTGCTGCCACCACCGCCACTCCACCATTGCACTTGCCACGGCCTACAACACAGCCAGCCCAGACTGCTGCCGCCCATGCAGAGTTGGTGCAGTCTGCAGCCGGGCCCTCCAGGCCCAGAGCTGGTCGAGGGCATCCTTCAAGGCCATCTCCAGTCTCTGGATCCGAGATTCAGCAGCCTTCCATCAGCCTTGCTGCAGCCACTGGGGCCACATTACGGAGGAGCAGTAGGGTGGGAAGCGGGGAAGTGCGAAGGGGAGGGAGATCATTCTCGAAGGGCGAATAACTAAAAATTCTCAAACAAATGTGGGGAATGTTTGTCCCAAAGTTGGATGTCTATGTTAATATATTGTTCACTCTGTTAAGCCTTATCTCGATGTGGTAAGAACCAGTTTTGTTTGTTAATGAATTGCTGTGTTTGTTTGTTAATGGTTGTGTTTAATAAGACACAGTTGGTCAGAAAAATAATTTTTTTTATTGAAACTTGACAACTTTGCTCATTTTACTCATTGGAACTTTGCCCGGTAATAGGGGTAATGATGTGCTTGTTCATCCCAAAAGCCATCTTCTCTGTCATTCATCAGAAGCGGTGTCTTATGAGGCGTTCACGAACGGCCCTTGCAGAGGCAATATTGAGCACCTCCCTCCCACGTTGTTGCTGCTCATCCTCCTCCATCGCCTCCTCCTCCTCCTCTCCCTCTTCCTCCTCCTGAGGTGGTGCACCAATCCCTGGTGGCAATGGCTGGGTCCTCATAATTGCGAGGTTGTGTAGCCTGCAGCACACGGCAATGAAAACCGATACTCGATCGGAGGAGTACTGCCAGGCTCCTCCAGATTGGTCAAGACACCGGAACCGTTGCTTCAATGCGCCGATCGTCTGTTCAATGAGGTTCCTGGTGGCGCTATGCCTCTCATCGTAGGCGAGCTCAGCAGGAGTGTTGGGGTTACGGAGCGGTGTCATCAGCCAGGTGCAGAGTGGATAACCCTTGTCCCCGAGGAGCCAGCCACGAGATTGATGCGGTGGTTGGGACAGCAGTCTGGCGCAGGATGGATGCATCATGGCTGCTGCCAGGATAGCGGGCATTGACGGCGAGGATGCGCTGTCTGTGGTCGCAAACCAATTGGACGTTGAGAGAGTGGAAGCCCTTGCGGTTGCGGAAAACCTTTGCATTTTCATGAGGTCCCCGCAATGCCACGTGCGTGCAGTCAATGTTGCCCTGAACCATGGGGAAGCCTGCTATCCTAGCGAAGCCACATGTTTGGCTCGGGTCATGGGGAAAGAGATGTACTCCCTTCTCCTTTGGTATATAGCATTTGTGATCCTCTGGATGCAACAATGGACAGTGAACTGGGAGATGTTCACAATATCCCCAGTTGAAGCCTGGGAGGAGCCGCTGGCATAGAAACTGAGAGCCACCGTCACCTTCACTGCCACCGACAGAGACGTCCTGGCCCTGAGCTATGGCTCGAGGTCTGGCTGCAGGAGGTGGCAGAGCCTTCTAAAACACTGCTCCTCAGACAAATGAATGTATGAGAATTGCTCCCAGAATACCCTGGGAGGGTAAGGTCTCCTGTGCAGAGGCCTGTTGGCCCTCCTCGCTCTGGCCACGTTTGCCACTCTCTCTCTCCGCCTCCGCTGCTTCCGACAGTGAAGCTGGGGGACGAGGCCCCGTGTTAGTACAGCCCCCATTTAATCTTCTAAATATAGTAGTAATAACGCTGACAGAAATGGGAACCTGAAAAGTCTTGCTGAGGAACAAAATTCCTTGTAGGACAGCGTTAAATGTCTCCAGACGCCTCTCTCCCTCTCTCGACCTGCGTATGCAGAATATTTTGCCGACAGGAAAAAGCAGGAAGCACAAGCCTTTAAATAGAGCTCCCCCAGCTCCCAGCCGACTGCAAAACGTCCCCCTCTACCTGTCGTTCCTAGTGGCAGGCACTAAGGCAGGGGGCGAGAATCAATTTCCGGTCTGGGGTGCTACCGGGGCATTGCGCGTTTCGATGACATCATGATCTCCGGGCGCAGGAGATCATGGAGGTAGTGTTTAGCGCTACCGCAAACCGCCAGGTCAATTTCACAGGCGGCGCTAAAATCGCCGCGCTCGGGCGGTAAGTTGTTAGCGCCCCGGAGGCGCTAAAGGGAGGCTCTAACCAACCGAATTTTTCCCCCTAAGTGTTTCCTGAGACCTGCAGTCGGAGGCCAATCAAACCACAGACCGCCATCATATTGGCCATTCAACAGGCCCAAAAGAAAAATGAGAGTGACAGAGACACTCATCGCTGACAGATTTCCACTTCAATACCACTCTTACTGTAGCCAGGCACCAACTTAATGACACACTGAGCAAACATCAACCTGTCGCTGTTGTCGCATGGTGAAGAATGCGGTAAATGCTTTCGCAACATATGTTCTTTCTTTCTTATCTGTTGTTGCGAGACATTGAGGGGGAATAATAAAGGCACAAATACATACATCGCCAACCAAACCCTAAAGGGTAATGATTTAATCACGGTTCCCAACTATGTAACAAAGGGTTGTGTAGGGACACCACAGCATGTTGAAAAACAGTGAAACAAAAATCTACCTTGGCGTTTGCAGTTACTACTAGTGGGGAGGAAAAAAGCTGGATCGATATAATGTGTAATTTTAATCACACCTGCAGTCACCTGTGGGACTGAGGATTATCCACAGCGAGAAAGCAAAACAAAAGCACAAAGATCCTGTGCTTGAATCTAGACCATTAATGTCTGAGCATTATTGCCAAACAAAAGAAATTGATCCTGAAGAGAGAATATCCTGTTTCTGAAGGCCTTATAGTCAGCTCAATAAATTCATCTTCACCATCCAGACACCAAGTGCGTGGGGAAGGGGAGATGGTGAAGAACATTGGGTTTGTAGGTACAGTATATATTAAGGAACCTAATAATGATGAAACCGAATGGCAAAAATCTAGACAATGGCCCAAAAATTCATCCTGCTGCGCGAGAGTACGCACTGCGTACTCTCGCGTATTCCCTCTGCAATTGCCGGTTTTCTGCATGCCCTGCGCATGCACTGAAAACCGGCAATTGCTCTTTTGAAAAGGGGGCGGTTCCTCGGTGCATCGCGTGCGCGCTACAGGCTGCGCGCACGCTGTGCACTTCATGCTTTGGACGCGCAGGTAAGTACTGAAGATTTTAGAAATGTAAAAGGGAGGAGTAAGACCCACTTTTAACAAGGTAAGTAGTGAATTAAGTATTTTTTTGAATTTTTTTTTACAGGTATATCTTTTTTAGAGACTTTAAAGACAGGTAAGTTTATTTTTATAACTTTTTAAAAGATTTTAAATTTTTTCAAAAATTTAATTTTTTATTTAAAATGGTTAATTTATTTATACTTATTTTATTAATGTGATGGTTTTTTTTTAAATTTAATTGAGGTTTAGCTGTTATTTTGGGGAGGTGTAAGATTCATAGATTTCACAGCCGTGCTGTGAAACTTATGAATGGAAGATGGTGTGCTGCCATTGGCTCTAACTGAGTCACGTGATCCCACAGCTCGCACGAATTCACTACGCCGGTGGGATACGCAAGCACTGCCCGGCTGATGTCTGGAACATCAAGTTCGTGCGAGCTGGATCTGAAAAAGCACAAGCGAGGTGAGAGATCGCGGGGAAGGCTTACCCCCGCGGGAACAGAGCGAGATCAATTTCTGGGCCAATATGATTGAACGTTATATTTAGCAAACTCATTTAGTACTTTTGGTAAAATAACAGAGAGAGGCATTTCATACAAATCCATCAATGCATTTCAACACTAATAACATATACAGCGCAAGTTCAACCCAATAGAATTCGATTAAAATTAAAGCCCATGGGATTAAAGGGACAGTGGCACCATGGATACAAAATTGGCTACGGGATAGAAAACAGAGAGTAGTGGTGAATGGTTGTTTTTCAGACTGGAAGGAAGTGTGCAGTGGTGTTCCCCAGGGGTTGGTATTAGGACCACTGCTCTTTTCAATATATTTTAATGATCTGGACTTGGGCAGACACATGGCGGATGAAATTTAATGCAGAGAAGTGTGAAGTGATACATTTTGGTGGGAAGAACGAGGAGAGGCAATATAAACAAAATGGTACAATTTTAAAGGGGTTGCAGGAACCTGGGGTGTATGTACACAAATCTTTGAAGGTGGCAGGACAAGTTGAGAAGGCTATTAAAAAAACATGTAGGGGGCTAAATTCGATAAGGCCCGAAAACGGGCGCAGGGATTGCGATGCGCGATCTGCCCGTGCCCGTTGAAAGTAATGCAGGCAGCACGCGATATTCGTGCTACCTGCAAATTAACATGATTGAAGCGCTGAGCCCAGTGCTGGACACGCTGCTGGTTGGCTGAGCGCTCAGCAAATGCCCAATTCCGTGAGAAGTGATCGCTATTTGAAATGAGGGGGAATTTCTTCACTCAGAGAGTGGTGAACCTGTGGAACTCATTGCCACAGAGGGCAGTGTACGCCAGCTCATTAAATATATTTAAGAGGGAATTAGATATATTTCTACAGGCAAAAGGGGTTAAGGGTTACGGAGAGAAGGCGGGGACGGGATACTGAATTGAAGGATCAGCCATGATCTCATTAAATGGCGGAGCAGGCTCGAAGGGCCGGATGGCCTACTCCTGCTCCTATCTTCTATGTATCTATGTATCTATTTAAAGCTAGCCTGCAGTTTGAAACATAGTCTGCACTTCTTAAAGGGGAGGTGCTTTCTGGCATAAGCACCTCATTGTAATTGTTACAAAGGAAAGTAGAAGGTAGCTATGGCTCAACAGGGCAGAGAAATGGTACAGTACCTAGGTTCTCAGACGCAGCACTGGAGGCCTTGGTGCAGGGGGGTTGAAAGGAGGAGACAGGTCCTCTACCCGCAGCGGTCCAGGGGGCCCTCCAGACTGACTATAAGAAGGGAGTGGGAGCAGATTGCTGAAGCGGTCAGTGCCACCAGTCTTGCCCCCAGGACCTGGAGTCAGTGCCAAAAGAAGTTTAATAACCTCACACAAGTGGTCAAGGTCAGTGAATGCATCTTCAAACACCATCTCCCACCAACTGCACCACTAGCCTCACACACTGCTCAATGCACCACGCCCCCGTCACTCACCTACCAACAATCTCTATCAATCACGACTCATACCTCACAATCACAGCTTCACCTCACCCTCACACACTTACCACTGTTGCAAGCCTCACACCCAAATCTCACATCTTGCACACACTGGCAGCTATTCAACCATGACAGGCACATCACCCAAACATATTGCACCACACTTCCCTTTCTCTTGCAGGCCAAGGTAGCGCATAACCGGCATCTAACAGGCAGGGGGCAGGCATGGCTGCATATCCTGACCCAGCTAGAGAAGACAGTGCTAGACATCATTGGAGGGGCTGTCACTGAGGCCATGGCGATCGGCGAGGCTGAAACTATTGCTGATGATGGTATGCTCATACCTAATCCTCCTTCTCACATCCCACTTCCCCCTCATCCCACAATCTGTTCTTGCTTACAAGCTGCTGATGGTGCAAGCATACACATCTTGCGTTGACCCTCACCACAGCCCGACCCTTGTGCCTTTCTCCTTTCAGATACACAAGAACTCCAACCAGCCCAGCCAGCGCAGGAGGAACAAGAGGAGAGTGATTGAGAAGAGACACCATCACTCGATCTGACGCTCCCAGGCACCAGCTCAGAAACTGGCACTGCGCGGACTTTAGAAGGTAGCATAGAGGTGGGATCTGCACGTGGTGAGACACTGGGCACGAGTGGCCTGCAACCAGGGCATGCGGAAAGGGTAGCGCTGGTGCCAGCTCCTCGGAGGGCAAGGTCGCACGAGTTCTGCTGCAGAGGACTCAGATGAGGGCTCCGATGGGACGGACTTCAGAAGAAGAGTGATGGGCATGCACACAGAAATGCTTGGTGCAGTGGCAAATCTGCCAGAGAGCCTCTTGTCAGTGTCAAGGAGCATGGAGGAGTCCGGCTCAAACACTGCACGGGGCTTTGTGCAGAGCTTGGAGCCCATGATTTCCAGGATGGAAATGATGGGCAACTCCATTAGAACACTTGTAGACCCAACCATGATGTGAAAACTGACCTCATGTCTGCGGATGATCTCGCCAAAGTGCAGCTTGTAGATGATGAAGAGGAGGGAGCCATAAAATCTTTGGAGACTCCTGAGGTGACTGTGCAGGGGCAGGAAGAGAAGTCATTGCTGAAGATGCTCTGGCTACAATCTCTATGTAAAAAGTGGAACCAGACAAGGGTAGTCACGCTGAGCTGGACAATGGAGGAGAGCTTTTGGAGGAGGATTGTGTGGTTGGCCATGTCAAAGGCTGCAAGAGAGGGCAAGGAGGGCAAGGAGGGATAATGTACCATAGTCACAATCACCGAGAATGCTACTCACAGCTTTGGTTAGGGCCATTTCAGTTCTATGGGAGGGGTGGAAACTGCATTAGAGAGAGTTGTGGGAGAGATGGGCACGGGGCTGAGAGGCAACAACACATTCTAGGACCTCAGAGAGGAAAGGGAGGTTGGAGATGGGTTAGTGAGGACAGAGGGATTGAGGGCGAGATTTTCAGGAGACAGGTAATAATGCCCCCATCACCTTCTCAGGGCAGCTAGGGATGGGCATTAAATGTAGCCTTGCAGCATCATCCACATCCTGGGAACAAATTTTAAAAAGGTGGCTTTGAAGATGGGGCAGTGGCTAAAGAGAGCGAACGATTTATAATGACAGCTGGTATTGGTGCCAGGAAAGGAAGTTGGTGTTGAGGCAGCAGGAAGTACGTCTCTGGATGAGATCACATGGTCTTGCACGATCTTCCTTGACTTATGAAGATGGTACAATAAACAATTAACTAGGTTATTGCTTGGGGTACAAACTGACAAACAGATGTATTTAACCAATAAATAGATAACCAAAGCAATGACACGCTGTAGGTTTATAGTACAGGGATTAACCACCATGCCCGAAAGCATTTGTTGCACTGGATGGCAATGTAAACTGGACTGAACACAAGATCCCTGAATATCAACCTTTATTTGACAGAAACTAACAGCTCAGTCTCGCTGACCTATCCATCTCTGATAGCTTCAAAGAAACTATTCCGTTTGAATAAGGCAGGCTGAAAAGTACTTTTCAAAAAATGATGAGACAAACAAAATTGAAGTATGTTTCTCTTCTTGAGTTTGAGAGAGACATACTTCAATTTCTAATTGAACATATATTCATACATAAATTAAGCCCACAATATGCTTGTATTTGAACTGAATACTTGGACCCACCATCAAACACCTGGCCAGGCCTATCTAAGTTCTGGGACGGTCACATCAAAATAAGTGGGGCCATTTTCTGTGATTGAACCCAGTTTTTAACCCCATGTGTAATGTGACAGAAATAAAGACATCAATATCATTATATGTAATAGACAAAAAAGTTGATTTTTGAATTTGTTAAGCTTAAGAACTTTGCTGAGAAGAGTGTGCGCGGACAGGATCGGATTAGATGAGGTTCCCCCACAGTTAAGCTGCCTGCGAAACCTCACTGTCCAGGCTCAAGCATACAAAAATAAACCAAGCCAGAGGTCTACCAGCACTTGTGGAACTGCACCACAGCTACAGTCAAAAATTAGAGGAAGGAGAAAAATCGTTGACAACTGAAGTGAACAAGTCAGTGTTAATGAAGAAAAACATTCAATCCCAGCAGACATTAAGAATATCATATAATATAATTGTTTTGACTAGTTAATGTGCTGCAAGTTTCATAAAACCTAAATTTAATTAGGTCAATTATTCATCACAGTAACAGCAAATGGTATTCTATCATATTTTAATAACTTCAGATTTTATTGCACCATTTCTTTTGAAATATCGTTTCTGTATCCGTCCAGTAAACTCAGCAGCCGGAGCTTGTAATATCACCAAGTTCTGTACTAAATTGCAACAAAATAATCTGTCAATGTCTCTGTAGTTCACACCAATAGCAGAAGCACAGGGAATAAATCGCAGCAGAGTTGAGCTGCTAGTTTCTCATTCAGAAAAAACCCCCCTGACTTATGGAAAGGTAATCACGTGATGGCCCATACCACAAGAGACATGTGACACAGCTCGGTCCTGTGAAGTTCGGTTTCGCAGTGGGGCAACGTGGAAAGACAAAAACACCTGACCTGGAGACTGGTTAGTGGAGAACAGTAACTGTAACCCAGATCGAGTAAATATCCCCTTGGACCAGAGCCCAGTATTACGCTCTCCTTTTGACACTCTTCACCCTGAACCTATTAAAGAAAGAAAGAACTTGCATTTATGTAGCACCTTTCACGGCCTCAGGACGTCCCAACACTAATGAAGTACCTTGGAAGTGTAGTCATTGCTGCAGTGCAGGAAATGCAGCAGCCAAATTTGCGCATAGCAAAGCCCCACAAGTAGAAATGTGATAATGGCCAAATAATGGTTGGTTGAGGGATAAATAAAGGCCGGGACTATGGGGAGAACTCCCCTACTCTTCTTCGAAATAGTGCCATGGGATCTTTTACATCCACCTGAGAGGTTTAATGCCACATCTGAAAGGCAGCACCTCTGACAGTGTAGCATTCCCTCAGTACTGTACTCAAGTGTCAGCCTAAATTTTGTGCTCAATTTCCTAAGTGGAACTTGTACCCACAACCTTCTGACTCAGGGGAGAGAGTGCTCCACTAGGCCAAGTCAAGCAGTGCAACAGCTATGGGGATTGAGGGAGGACTGTATTTCCCCCTGTTGTTTTTATACCTCTCTCTTCTTGCTCCAAATACCAGAATTGCCCCTCAGCTCTTTCGACATGGTCGCACCACTACCTGCAAGTCTCTTTTTAAAAAAAAAGAAAGTTGTAGTTGGTTTTGTGCACCCTCGGACCACATTCTCCAGTTGCCATTCTCAGGTACAGAGCAGTAATACGCCTGCTGCCTTGATCCCAGCAGAATCTCACAGGGTAAGTGTCGGGCACCAGGCCAGAATGGGCATGCTCAGTGCAGCAGGCTTTCAGCAGGGTAAGGAATGAAAACATTGCATTTTATTTTTAACAAACATAAAAATTAAAAATGATGGTTCCTGCTGGGCAAATTTATTTGCTCGATTTTTTTTGTTACAAATTATTGGCGGTAGGATTGTCATCTTTAGCAATGGTGCTCCTATCAATCGGGTGGACACTGTATTTAATATTTGTAGTGCTTTTATGAGGAGCACTGTGGCGGATCACCACCTAAACGGGCATTATCCACTTTTCCGTCCGTGGACAAAATATCGGGCACCTTGCCTTTAAGGCAGGAGAAAAGGAGTGGGCGGGGCCTCAGGGTTTTTCCAGAGAATTCTGGGAGCAGAGTTTCAGCCATTTTGGACCATGCAGTTGTATTAAAAAGTCTTTGTTTCCACACATGGATTCAGTCTTAAGTCGTGTTTCGCGGCAGCCTCAACATTGGTGACCCCGACGCTCAGAACGTATTCCGAGCACTGCAATGGCGGACATGAACGCAGTTTCCGTGAAACTGCCGGAGTTTTGGGAAAACCAGCCCGAAGCCTGGTTTCTCCAAGCTGAATCCCGCTTCCGGCTGCGAAACATCACCACAGATGGGACGCAGTACGACTACCTCGTCACATCACTCGGTAGCGCCACAGTTTTGAAGGTTTGGACAGCGCTGCAGAACCCACCAGAGGAAGGCAAGTACGCACATCTTAAGGCAGCGCTCCTTAAAAAATTTACGGCCTCGGCATGCCAGCGAAACTGCCACCTCCTCGACCTTCCAGGCCTCGGTGATGCCTCACCATCAGACCTCCTCTCCCACATGCTCTCCCTCACCGATGAGAGCCCACCCGGATCCCTCTTCCGCACGCTGTTCATCCACCAGCTTCCTCTCAGCATCCGCCCAGCGATCGTGGCGTCCGGCCTCACGAACCTGGAAGCCCTGGCCGATGAGGCCGACAAGCTGCTGTCCGCTCACTCCAGCCGCGACGTCACTCAGGACCTGGCAGCCAATGCCTGGGCGCGCCCCTCACCAGCCACCACGTGGCCACATGGACCAGCCACCAGGCCCACGGGGCCTTCACGCCCCACTAACCCGGGCCACTGTTACTACCACGCACGGTTCGGCGCCAGGGCACAACGGTGCACACCTCCCTGCCCTTTCAAGTCCGCCCCCGTACCAGCCCCCGCGATGGCCGTGGGCCACGCGGGCTCCCTGCTGTACGTCACGGATGACAAAACCGGCCGCCGGTTCCTGTGCGACACTGGAGCTCAGCACAGCATCATCCGGCCTCCTCCCTCGACATCCAAAAGGGTGAACGAGGACCGGCGCTGGCTGCGGCTAACGGCTCGGAAATCCGGACGTACGGCACCCGGACAGTCACCCTCGACCTCGCTGGTCGCCGCTACCGATGGGAGTTCATCACTGCCAAGGTGCTCTCCCCTCTCATCGGCGCAGATTTCCTGTGCGCCCACGGCCTACTGGTAGACATCCCTCGTCACCGCCTCGTGGACATGAACACCATGTCCCCCATCCTGGGCGCCATGGCCCCCCGTCAACCCGCCGACATGGCGTCACAGTACCACGCCCGGGCCACGGATGACTACTCGGCACTCCTGGCCGAATTCCCGGCCCTTACCAATCCGACCTTCTCCGCAGAGGCCGCCAAACACGGGGTGGAACACTTCATCCCCACCACAGGCCCCCCAGTGTACGCCCACGCCCGCAGGCTGGACCCGGCCAAACTGGAGATCGCGCGGACCGAGTTTGCCACCGTGGAACAACTCGGCATCATCCGCCGCTCCAACAGTCCCTGGGCCTCCCCACTCCACATCGCTCCCAAACCAGGCGGAGGTTGGCGCCCCTGCGGGGATTACCGCCGCCTCAACGACGCCACCACCCCTGATCGGTACCCCGTGCCGCACATTCAGGACTTCTCGGCTAGACTGGCCGGCCGCTCAGTCTTTTCCAAGGTCGACCTGGTGCGCGGCTACCACCAAGTCCCCGTCCACCCCGCGGACGTCCCCAAGATGGCCGTAATCACCCCCTTCGGCCTGTTCCAGTTCCTGCGGATGCCCTTCGGCCTCAAAAACGCGGCCCAGGCCTTCCAACGGCTCATGGACTCGGTCCTTCGGGACCTGAAGTTCCTGTTCGTCTACCTGGACGACATCCTGGTAGCCAGTTCCTCCAAGCAGGAACACCTCGAACACCTTCGCATCCTGTTTGGGCGCCTCAGCGACCACGGGCTCATCCTCAGCCCAGCCAAATGCCAGTTCGGCCTGGACAAGATCAACTTCCTCAGCTACCACATCACCCATGCTGGGGCCATTCCCCTGCCCACCAAGGTGCAGGCCGTCCAACAATTTCCCCTCCCCACCACCATCAAAGGCCTCCAGGAGTTCCTCGGGATGGTGAATTTCTATAACCGCTTCATCCCCAAAGCGGCGTCCCTCATGAGGCCCCTGTATGAAGCCCTCCGGGGCAGGAGTGGCAAGATGGCGGTCGAATGGACGGCAGACGCGTCCGCCGCCTTCAACTCCATCAAGACCGTGCTCGCCAACGCCACCCTGCTCGCGCACCCATGGCCCAATGCCAGGGTAGCGCTCACCACGGACGCCTCCGACCACGCGGTCGGCGCCATGTATGAGCAGTGGGTCGACGACGTCTGGCAACCACTTGCCTTCTTCAGCCGCCAACTACGCCCCCCGGAGGTCAAGTACAGCACCTTCGACCGCGAGCTCCTTGCGCTGTTCCTGGCGGTCCGCCATTTCGGTTTTTGCTTGAGGGCCACCCCTTCACTGCGTTTGTCGACCATAAGCCCCTGACATTCGCAATGGCAAAGACAACCGACCCCTGGTCCACCAGGCAGCAGCACCAGCTCGCGACAGTGTCCGAGTTCACCACGGACATTCAACACGTCTCCAGCCGAGACAATGTGGTAGCTGACTGCCTCACCTGCCCCGCCATCCACGCCGCACACCTGGCAGTCGACTACGCTCAACTCGCAGCAGACCAGATCACCGACCCTGATCTGCTCTCCGCACCTACCAACCTACCAGGGCTACGCCTGGCCGACGTCGCCTGTGGCCCGACCGCAGTCACGGTCAAGTGCGACATATCCCTATGTCAACCTCGGCCCGTCGTCCCAGCGTCCTGGCGCCGCCGGGTATTCGACATTCTCCACAACCTCTCCCACCCCGGCGCCTGCGCATCCATCAAATTGGTAGCCAACCGCTTTGTCTGGCGCGATCTTCGCAAGGATGTGCGTACTTGGGCCAACTCCTGCCTAGCCTGCCAATGGGCCAAGGTACAGCAACACACGAAAGCACCCCTCGAGGAGTTTACCGTCCCCTCGCGTAGATTCGACCACATCCACGTGGACATCGTCGGGCCCCTGCCGCCGTCGCAAGGCCACCGCAATTGCTGATGATCGTTGACCGCACCACACGCTGGCCCGAGGCAATTCCACTGACCTCTACCACCACCGCCGACATCGCCAGAGCCTTCGTCAGCACCTGGGTCGCACGGTTCGGCGTCCCCTCTGACATGACTGTTGGACAGAGGTCCGCAATTTACCTCTGAACTCTGGACCGCCATCGCACGCAATCTCGGGGTGACCATTCACCGCACCACAGCGTACCACCCCCAAGCCAATGGACTGTGTGAGCGGTTCCACAGATCCTTGAAGGCATCTCTTCGAGCCAGCCTCCAGGACGGCGCCTGGACCGACCGACTTCCATGGGTCCTCCTCGGCCTGCGCACCGCGGTTAAAGAAGTCCTCCACGCATCGGCAGCAGAGCTCGTGTACGGTCAGCCGCTGCGCGTACCCGGCGAGTTCCTGCCCACCGCCACGACACCCTGGTCAGCCGACCAGCAACGTTACGACTTCGCCTCACCGGCGCTGCAGTTCGCCCCGGTGCCCATTGCCCGACACGGCGAATCCACCTCACACATCCCACTAAGCCTACACCAGGCACGGTTCGTTTTCGTCCAGCACGACGCCCACCGCGGACCCCTTCAACCCTCGTACGACGGGCCCTACAAGGTGCTACAGGCTGGGGACAAATTTTTCACCCTGCAAGTGGGCGACAGGACCGAAAAAGTGTCAGTTGACCGACTCAAGCCAGCACACTCGGAGCCCGGTGAGCAGGTCCCTGTAGCTCGTCCACCTCCATGCTGCCGACCTGCCCTCAAGCCGGTTCATCCGGCTGCTCCACGCCCGGCCGTTCCACGTCCACCGGCGTCCTACAAGAGCCACTCCGGCCGGCCCATCAGACCGCCGCACCGTCTCATCCACACCTCCTAAGCGGATTCTGGGGGGAGCTGTGTGGCGGATCGCCACCTAAATAGGCATTATCCACTTTTCCGTCCGTGGACAAAATATCGGGCACCTTGCCTTTAAGGCACCTTGCCTTTAAGGCAGGAGAAAAGGAGTGGGCGGGGCCTCAGGATTTTTCCAGAGAATTCTGGGAGCAGAGTTTCAGCCATTTTGGACCATGCAGTTGTATAAAAAGCCTTTGTTTTCCACACATGGATTCAGTCTTAATTCGTGTTTCGCGGCAGCCACAACAGCACCACATTAAGGGCTGGATTTTCCCAGTGGAGGTGCGTTCGTGTCGGGTTCGGTGTTCGGCAGGTTCCGGTCCCAACTGCACTGAGATATCGATTTTCATTAGATTGGGCTGTGCATGTTACCCGGCCCAATGTGTGGGTCTGCCGCTCACCTCTGCTGACATCTTTGACTCAGTTGCATTTAAGGGGCCCATGTAGCCTTTGGGTTTCATTTACTTTCTGATGCTCCGGAGTGCTAGTCTTTGCGAGATGACTGCTCCAAGAACAAAGGCTGCTCCCCGCTTTGATGATGACTCCCTCCATGCTCTTGTGGAGGGAGTAAGAGGCGCAGGGAGGTTCTGCTCTCTTCCAATGGCCGGAGGAAGCCTCCTCAGCATACAAAGGCAGCCTGGCTGCAAGTTGCTGAGGAGGTAAGCGCTAGGTCATTGTGCTCATGCACCTGGGTGCAGTGCCGAAAAAGGTTCAATGATCTGCTACGCTCAGCAAAAGCGAGTATAACATCACACTTACCTTCAATCTGCTCCCCATCTCTTTTCATCACCAGCACTCTGCATTGTCAACCTGCTCCTGCACATCCCAACTTACCTTTATATCCGTTGCACCCTTACCTATCCCTCTCTCTCTATGTACAGAATCACTTCACATCCTACTATGCAGCCCTCACACACGCTCTCACTGTTATGCAATGACAACAACTAACAACGCACAGGGAGGGCCCTTGGTATTGGCACCTCACTCCATCATTGTCTCTCTCTAAGCATCTATGTTATGGATTCTCTGCACTCACTCCATCAATCTCGCTGAAACTGCACTTGTGTCCCTCATTGCAGGAAAAGAGAGCCCACAATAAGAGGGAGAGGGGGGGGACAGGAGGAGGCCCACCTTCCATGGTGCATTTAACTAAAGCTGAGGAGGCTGCTATCGAGATCGTCGAAGGTGCAGAGCAACACGGTGGCATAGTGGTTAGCACTGGTGCCTCACAGCGCCAGAGACCCGGGTTCGAATCTGACCTCGGGTGACTGTCTGTGTGGAGTTTGCACATTCTCCCCGTGTCTGCGTGGGTTTCCTCCGGGTGCTCCGGTTTCCTCCCACAGTCCAAAAATGTGTGGGTTAGGTTGATTTGGCTATGATAAATTGACCCTTAGTGTTAGGGGGGATTAAATATGTGGGGTTATGGGGATAGGATGGGATATGTTAGGGGGAATTAAATACTTGGGGTTACGGGGGTAGGGTGGGATATGTGTACTGTGGGGATTAAAGCAGGGACAGGGTACTGGATTTGGATGATCAGCCATGATCGTATTGAATGGCGGAGCAGGCTCGACGGGCCGAATGGCCTACTCCTGCTCCTAGATTCTATGTTTCTATGTTTCTATGTAGGAGCTGGAAGTGGGGGATGGAGAGATGGGTGCAGTAGAGCAAGCTGGTGACAGAATAGATTTGCAACCCTCTCATTTCGATTTCATGAGTGACTGATAAGCATCTGATGTTCACACAGATTGAGTTCTGATATCTGCACAATGGGATGTGTCTGCTACCTAAAAATCACATGTCTAACTCATGCCTTTACTCCCCCACAGGACAATCGAGAGCCCCCCTCCCCACTGTCCAGGAGGAAGAGCCGGACGACTCCTCAGAGGAACCTGCAGCTTCTGAGGGAGCAGCGGCAGCAGAAATCAGCACACCCAGCTGGAGCACAGAGACGCACACCTCAGTGGGTCCTTTGCGAGATAGAGTAGTGTTGTCACCTGGTGTCACAGATCACAAGTGAGCATCAGCAGATGGTGGAGACAGGGACAGCAGAGGAGAGTCCTCGTCGGAGGTCGCAGGGCGCTCCCAGCTCTGCTCAGCTGCATGTGGACCCTGTGCCTCTGGGGCCATCCAGAAAGAGAGCGATGCTGGAGCGTCAGGAACAAGTGCAGGAGGCTCTGACTGGGTTTGCAACCATGGTAACTGCGAGTGTGCAGGGAATGGAGGAGTCCATCTCAAACATGAGCAATGCGGTGGTGCACGCAATGGCGAATGTATGTGCCACCATGGAAAGGATGGAAACCTCCATGGAGGACATAAATCGCCAGACTCAGGAGAACATGGTAACACTTCTAAATAGATGGTCATCTATGGAGGATAGATGGGCATCTATTGAGGAGAGAAACCAGAGGTACATGGACATCCTTGTTATGAGGAATGTCAGCACAGAAATGGGTCCTCATGGCCCCACTGATGTGCAGCAAGGTGCTCTCCAGTTACTTGCTAGCAGTGAAGTGCGGGTGACCCACACTCCCATGCCACTACGGAGCCCTCGGTCAGAGCCCAGATTCCACACCCAACTGAGATGGCTGTCTCTGCCCCTACACTGCTGCAGGAGGAGCAGACTTTTGCGGAGCCCTCACAGGCTCCAAAACCCAGTGGGCACCTGCCAAAGGCGTCTAAGCAGGTGCAGCAGGGAAGTGAGCAAGCTGCCTCTACATCTGCTGAAGCCACAAGGGAAGCACCACGTAGTAGTCACTTGGGTGTTTTGATATAATACAAAGTTACATTTGTCATCTTTATTTCTATTGTATTAAACAAATGTGATGTCAAAGATTCAAAGAGTTGGCCTATGTGTGCTCAGAATTGGAAATGGCATAGTGAGGGGTGAGGGCGCCTTTCATCTGCAGTGAAGGTGGGGAGAGTGATAGGAATGCACAGTTAATTGTACAGATGTTGTATGGTGTATAATGAAGGTCCTGCAAACACTCATATCCATGTGCCAGCCACATGTCTTTGCTGCGTAAAGTTACACGAATCTGACATGGATTAGTGTATCCCTTGCCTCACGGCCAGCAATGTGCTCGCTTGCTGATGGCACTGGGACAGTCGCCTCCGCAAGGTCTTCCTCATCTGCAGCCTCATTCGGCTCTTCCTCCTCCTCCTCTTCCTCCTCTGAGGAGGCTGTGCGCTGAGCCACTTGTTCCTCAGGCAGCGGTAAGCCACACTGCTGTGCGATGTTGTGCCGGGCACAGCAGACCATGATGATTCTGGACACCCTAGCTGGTGAATACTGTAGGGCTCCACCAGATCTGTCCAGGCATCTGAAGCGCATTTTGAGCAAGCCTATGGTTTGCTCTATGATGCCTCTGGTGGAAATGTGGCTCACATTGTAGCGCTCCTCAGCTTCGTTTGATGGCCTCCTCATCGGTGTCATTAGCCACATCTTCAGGTGATAGCCCTTGTCTCCAAGGAGCCATCCGGAAAGTTGAGTTGGCAGATTGAAGAGCTGAGGCACAGTAGACTGCCACAGGATGAATGAGTCATGGCAACTGCCAGGGAACTTGGCACAAACATGCATAATGTTCTTCCTGTGGTTACACACCAGCTGGACGTTAAGGGAGTGGAAGTCCTTGCGGTTCACAAATACAGCTGGGTTGTGATGGGGTGCCCTAATGGCCACATGTGTGCAGTCGATGACGCCCTGCACCCGTGGGAAGCCCGCCAGATTGGCAAACCCAACCGACCACGCAGTAACACTTGCTTCATCCGTGGAGAAGTGGATGTAATTGTGCGACTTGGCAAACAGGGCATCGGTCACCTGCGTGATGCAACTGTGTGCGGCCGACTGGGAGATGCCGCTGATGTCTGCTGCTGATTCCTGGAAGGACCCTGAAACAAAGAAGTTGAGGGCGGTGGTGACTTTGACAGCCACTGGTAAGGAGTGTCCACCCGCTCCTCTGGGCTCCAGGTGTTAGTGCAACATTGTGCAGATGTCAGCGACTACCTCTCGTGAAAGTCTCAGCCTTCTTTGGCACTGCTGCTCACTCATGTTGAGGAAGCTCATCCTCGGCCTGTAAACCCTGTGTTGGGGGTATCTCCTGTGGCGAGGTGCAGCCCTGCGCTGATGCCCTCTGCCCTGTGCAGCATCAGGTGGCTCAGGAGAAGGTTGGCGCTCCTGTTGTTGCTGCTGCTGTTGTGCCTGGTTCTGCTGCTGCCGCGGCTGCTCTTCCTCCGAATCTGAGGACCAGGATGAGAGGGTATAGATGGTTCCCATCCCGCTGGTATATATCTCAGTTGAGGAGTAGATGTTATAAGCGCTCAGTCAATGTGGGGAGAGGTTATTCCAAGGAGGTCACAGTGCATATGCATCTCAGAACAAACACTGACAACCTCAATACACCTGAAAAATGTGTTGCAAATCCTCAAAACAGAAAGTTCTGGCATCTGAAAGTGAACTGATATTACAGGTCAGCTTTTATGCTGCAGTTGCAGCTGTCAACAATTCAGCTTGTTGCTATACCTGGCACAATTAGCTGGCGTGTTTGTCGAATGACGTGGAACATGCTGAAAATGTGGCAAAATCAAAAAAACCTGTCAAAATAGGATTAAGCAGGCAGTTAACAAGCTGTTAACTACCTTAAGTGGCTCTCCCGCCGCTTGATGTTGGGTCTGATCGGGACTCGCAGACCCAACACTTTGCAAACTCACGTGGAGGCGGGATGGCGGCGGATTCGCAACCCGCCGTCAATCATTTTGATTTTATCTCCGGACCCGTCTCCAAACCCGCCCTCTGAGTTCCAGCCAAATCGCGGCCTAAGTGTGAGGTATAATTCTACAATCCCATGCTCGTAGCAGGGAGCCGGGCTCGCGGGGAATACGGATTGGAGAATCTCCGACGCGCGCGAGAATCTGGACTGTCCACGAATGCTAAGGTCATGTCAAAAGCCATAAATTTTGTAAGTCATCTGAATGCCATGGTAGAACTAGTGCGCCTGAATGTCCCCTCAGTAACAGACCTATCTCACAGAAGGCAGCCCATCTAGGAAGTGGCCCTTCCACGTTTCACCCCAAAGAACCTGAAAGCCATCTAACTCCCGTGTATAAGCCATCACAGCTCTTCAGAGAATGGCACACTCATTCTGATGGATACCGACTTGTGACCCGTACTGCCACTGCTGGTGCGAAGACAAGAAGTTGGGAGACCGGGAGCTTGGGAGAGAGGGGAAGCAGGACACTGCGAGATGGGAAACTTGGGAGACTATGGCCCCAAAATCGATTCCAGCTGCAAGGGGGTGTCTGCAGGAACGTCTGCGCACACTTTGCTGGCTTGTCTAGGGGTGGAATGAAACCCTTGAGACACTAATCCTACCGGCAGTGATAGTACATGGCCATCTCCAACAGCAAGCTGCTTTGCATTCCTGCTGTGGGAAAATCACTTATTTTGGACATGTTTCACTTGATTCCTATTTGTCATTTGCCACCATTTCAGACATTGGATTGGATACGTTATAAGTTTTTTTAAATGGCTTCCCACTCTAGTATTCTCCAATGAGATCTACCTCTAGGATTTTGGATCGATTTGCAGGCAAAGAACACCTCAGATTCCCATATGAAATCTCAAAGTCTCCCTTGATGTTTTGGAGTTCTCGGTCACTATTCCATGATTGCCCCATATAAACTTTCCTGATTTCTGGATCTCTCTAATAAATGTTCCAGATTCTCAGGTGTAATGCTCCTGATTTCAGCGAATGAAGCTCTGGAGTTCGACGGAAGAATGGTTTCATATCACACCATCAGTGGTTTCCAAATTTTGCTGTGTGGGTGACCCTGGCAAAATACTGGCACATTCCCAAACCCTCCCTGCAAGTACTAGCATACTCCAGGCACCCCCTGCAAATACTAACTCACTAATACTAATTCCCAGACATCCCCTGCAAACACTCCCAAGGACCCTGACACATTCCCAGTGACCTCTGCAAATGACTGACTTCCAGACACCCTCTGCAAATACTAACATACTCCCAGACACCTCCTGCAAATACTGGCACCGCCCTTCCTCCAGACACCCTCTGCAAACATTGGCGCACTCCTGGGGAACCCTGATATCCCAGAGACACTGTCAGCCTCCAGGTGACGAGTTGTCGAACAGTGTACAAACTGCTAAATTGCCAGCTTTGTTTCCCAAAGGAAAACAGTGCTGACTTGGCATACGGCATAGCGACAGAAATAATATCTAGTCGGCCAAAAATTCAGCAAAATATAGAATTGACTCTTTCATGGGACCCTTGGCCCCACATGAACAGCAACCTGATGATGTCACAAATGTCACTGGATAAATACCGATCCAATCAGGTGATGTTCAAGACCTTGCTCACATAATTACAAGCCAGTGTCCACCCTCTTCTCTGAGGGAGGAGATAGCTCGTAGGATGCATGGAGTAAGGGGAGGGGGGAAGAAATATATTTTAAATTACAAATATTTTCCTAAACATTAATATGAAAACTGAGAGGGAGGAGAAATGCAAAAAAAATGGCAAGCATGATTCTCATGAATAAATTCTACTCTGAGCAATGTTGCCCTTTCAGGGGTTTAGTATTACAGGGGCATTTGTGATTAAAGCTGTGAAATATTAGAAGGGTTTGTGTTCTGTAGCTATCCAGAAGAGCAGAGGTAGAAGCAAATGATTAATGGGTTTCTGCAAGTACCAACTGTGAACCATACACAGCAACAGGAAGGTGACATAAGGAAGCTCTGAATCACCTTATTTTTGCAAATGCCTTCAGGAGCTCTGTCACCTGTTTAACATTCAGTGCAGATAGGCCCTCTTCAGATTGGAACAATAAATTATCACTGTGCGTCAAAAGCCATACTTTGATAGCTTTTAACCTCGGAATGGTATTTTAGTCCTTGTCCACTCTGCTGTTGGAAGAAAGGAATACTCTGGAGATATTTACTTAAGTCAGTTGACAGTTGTCAGCAATACTTTCATCAGTGGCGTTGCATGAATGTCAAAACAGCTCTTATTTATCAACGGCGACCCATCAGGATCTTTAGAAAATCTTGATTGCATCTTGGCTCATCATTTGGAACACCTGCTCTTTTTGATTAGTAATTTCAACCCTTGAAAAGGACTGCAGGAAACACTGTAATCAATGCAGAATGGCCGTAATTTTTCATGTCTCCTGCCTCTACAGCTGTACACAACTATGCATTTACTCGGCTCTGCCAAATGGCTCTTGTGTAGTGTACAAGATCCAGTATGTGACCGGCATGCAGGCCTTCCTGTAATTCCTTCCCCTCTGCTGTTCCGTATCTAGCCAGGCATTGAAAACGTCGAGCATCGGGTAGGGCGAGCAAAGAAAACTGAGGCTTTTCATAAACACCCAAAAGGAAACGTGATAGTCCTATTCCACTATTGGAACATTATTTACAACCTTGCTTAAATTGAGTAACTGCGGTCTGAATATTCACACAAATGTTTGCATGTGACCTTCCTGGCGATGTGTTCCTTTAAAGCTAGTATTAGAGGGGCCCCTTTCAAGGGAAGATTTGCGTTTAAACTGGCAGCAGGGCTTTGAAAGTTTGGGTATTTCTTTTATGATGGTGCATGCAAAAACAAAACTTGCACAATTGGCAAATTCTGCAAAAAAAAATGAAGAGTTGGAAATATGATAAAAATAGCCACAGTTCTTATCTGCAGCACAGCATATTTCTCACAAGGCTCGTAGACCTAATCCTAAACTGCCCCGTTCAAAATGTGTGTGCCTATTAACTGTGGCAGGACATCTCGCCGTCAGAGGTGAGGTGTCAAATTAACCAGATGGGGGGCGTTCATATTAAATTTAAAGGGCTGCCCGACTACAGGAAATTAAAGCAAGAACAAATTGTACCACTCACCTATAATTATATCACCAATCTGTGGTCCGAAGGTAACCATGCCGACCAGAAATGTGAGCAAAGTATCCGTGATCTGCTCGCTGAAGCTCGGCCCATGGAATGGTCTTAGTGACTTCTTGCAGTTGTGGTGCTAATTTGACACAAGCCCCAACTCTCCCTGGGACAGCTGGCAAAGGCCTCACGAACTCTCCCCTCACTTCTGACACTAAAGTCGCAACCTTAATAAACTGATAGGATCTGATAAACACTTTTTATCCTTCCATCTAAAAGGTAGAATCATTTATTCAGCCGTCCACTTAAGAATCGTTGGACCAGCCTTTTTTAAAAAACATTTGGCTCACAGACTGCTTATTTAACTTTGTCGGGCAGTTTGGGGGGAACAAATCTGCAGTGGTAAACCCCCCAAGCATAGCATTCTATTGAATGAGCCGAACCTGTTTTTAATTCAAAACTGGTCTTTTCAGCTTTCTTTTAACTTCTTGAATCTGAGCAAATTGTATACTGGAGGGCGAGGGATAATTGGACCAGGGCGTGCAGATGGAAATCAGTCCCCATTTTAAAGTTGTGAATTCCTATGTCCAAATATATAATGAAAACTGCCTATGTAAATTTATAATGCTGTAATTACAGTCTCCAAGCATTGGAGGCGCTGCAGCTCCACCACGAGTGGGAGGATGAAATTACAACACGACACGTTTACATAGCTTCCATTACAAAGACAGACATGGAAATTTATAATGGAGATATGAAAATAGTAATAGTTTCAGGCAGGAGAAAACCTTCGGTCTATCTAGGGCGCCTATCAACAGTGTTCCCTTGGTTCATTTCTAATACCCCTGAATCCCATTTGTTGATAAGAATCTTTCTACTTCCTTCTTGAAACCCATTAAATGTTTCTTGTTCTCCCTGGTAATCTGTTCCACATATTTACCACCCTTTTAGTAAAAAAGGTTCTTTCCGTATTTCCTATTTTCTTCTGTTGGATCCTTTTGAATTTGTGTACATTGATATTCATCAGTTGCCACTTCTCCCAATTTGGTATTGTCTGCAAATTTTGACACTTCGAACATAATTCCTCTAAATTGCTTATAAAAATGATAAACAACAGTGGCCCCAACTCTTGAGGCTGCCAACCAGATACCTGTCCATGCACTATTACCCATTGTTATCTATCAACTAACCAACCATTTGCCAATCCATTTTAATACATTCCCATCTATCCCAGGACAGAATGTATGACTTTAAAATAGGGACTGCGTGTCTGCGTGCCTTGGTTCAATTATCCCCAGCCTTTACTTGTGCTTCACCTGAAGACACTTTGGGGTAGATATTGGCTTGGGCCCATTTTGGGGCCAAGACCCAACAACAACGCATGTCCGAAGCAAGAGGCTTGAGGATCGATGGAAATTGGTCCTCGGGCCTCAAAAGCATACTTGGGCTGAGCTGCCGCTGGTGGTCACGCCTCCGCAGACAGCTCTCCCAAGCGAAGACGTCAACGTTGGGCCGCCTGCCTCACTAGCAGCGGCTCTCAGGTAAGTCCCAGGAGGGAGGGGATTGGAGATTGGAATGGGCTCCGCGGGGAGAGGGGGGGTGGCGATCATGGTTCATGTGGCATTGGGGGGAGCACTCCGTCATTGGTGGCTGCAAGGGCCGCTGAAGAACCCTGAGCAGAGCAGGCCCGACGCCTGCCCCGATCGTTGTCCACAGATTTTGAAAAGGTGTTCCTTAACAGGCATTGGGCTTCTAATTTACATATTTATCGGGCCTGATCCCTGTTTGGGGCGTCTGACCGCGACTCCTAAAAAAAAAGGGCCCCACAAATTTAGCGGTGGGACCAACTCATGCGCAGATTGGGCGCAGGCAATCCAAATGCTAAATGATGCACAAAAATGGGCGCAACACATACCAATTCTATCCCTTTACTCTCCACGTGCAATGGCACAGGAGATTGACTAGTCCACATGTAGATTTCAAACAAGGTGTGGCTCTTAGTGAGAAAGTTTACCTTTGTGCAGATCAAAGCATGAGAGGGCAAAGACAAGACAGAGTCCAAGTAAATTTCCTTTCTAAAATTGCTGCCAAAAATATACACAGAAACTCATGAAGATCCATTTTGTTATCGGGGGTTGTAATTTAGTGCTGGATTCGGCTCCTTTTTTTTTCATTCTTGGGATATAGCCATCGCTGGCAAGGTCCCAGTTGCCCTGAGATGGTGGCGATACAACTGAGTGTGGAGAAAAGGTGAATGTCCTTGTCTCGATGTAAAACATTACAATTGGTAATGCCTCACACGCAAAATCTCAACCATACTGGGAGCGAGTTTCAAGAGACTACCAAGTCCACCAAAATGGCAGAGCAATGAGAAAACCTTAACAGGGGCACAGCCACTCCTGGAGCCAAGTACTTAGTCTTTGAAAAGCGTTCCAGCTAGGGCAGAAAGGAAAAGGAGAAGGAGAAGGCCTTTTCTGAGATCTCGAATGATAATGTGAAACTACAAATCCCCAGAAGCAAAGTAACTTACTGTTCGCAAAACCATGGCAAGGGCTTTAGATGGAAAACCTAATTAGTGGCGGGATAGAGTGGAAATAATGGACCTCAACCATTTAGTCTCTCCCAGGAGCATTTTTCATCAGCGAACAAATTGTGTGAGAGCTCTGTGTCTGATGTTTTATTCATTCCTGCAGATGGTAGACTTTACTTTGGCCAGAAGTAAGAGAAGATTCAAAAGAATATAGCCTAAAATCATGAGTGCCAAAATATTGATAATTAGTTAGGCCACATGTGTCAACTCCATTTCATTTTTTTTAATTAGCCGCTAATGATGGTTATGCTCCTTGGGCCCACACAGTGCCATTGTGTAGCTAAACCTTAAACCTTGTGGTGCAGCAAAACCCTTTGTCAAAGTCACAATGGTGGGGAGGGGGGGGGGAGCCATTTAAAAAAAAAACATAATTTATGTATCTGCTGTCTTGTTACGCTTGTTGATTAATTACACATGAGTTAAAAAGCATCTCTGTGACTTTTATCAATGATGTCTAGAAGCTAAATCATATTCATAACTTGGGAATAAACACAAGATGATGGAGATACAGGCATTTGTAAACAGCATTGATATGGGCTGAGGATTTATACTGATGAACACTTTATGATTGTGTATACATAAATTAAACATGTATCATACTGTAGCAAATACTTTCTAACTGAAAGCTAGTGGTGAGTGGAACAAGCATGAGGCAATGATATGCACAATAAAATGTATTCTGTATTGTATAATTTACATTTAATCATGCCTAGCCATCACAAAACTAGATGCAGAGATGCCGGTGTTGGACTGGGGTGGACAAAAGTGAGAAGTTGCACAACACCAGGTTATAGTCCAACAGCTTTATTTGAAATCACAAGCTTTCGGAGCACTGCTCCTTCGTCAGGACTTCACCTGACGAAGGAGCAGCGCTCCGAAAGCTTGTGATTTCAAATAAAGCTGTTGGACTATAACCTGCTGTTGTGCGACTTCTCACAAAACTAGATCTAATGGCTGTTTTTTTAATGATCAAAGCGGAAGCAATGGAATGTACATTTGTAATATCTTCCCTATATATGTCATGTGAACTTTTATTAAACCAATTCCCCAAATACCCAGTGTGTATTATACAGTTAGTTGTTAGCTACTCTGGGGCAAACACATACAGCACATGGCCTGTATGCCAAATCCCGATCGGAGGCTCTTGCTGACTATGATCAATTTAATTTTTAAAAAAATATCAGGAGGTAAAAAAGGATGGAGATGAATCCCTGTGAGAGACTTCTCAAATAATCTGGATCACTGACAAGAGTTAGAAATTTCTGAAGTGGGATACAACTTAAGTGTAGCAAAATTAGGAACATAGGGACAGGAGTAGACCATTCAGCCCCTCGAGCCTGCCCCGCTATTAAATGAGATCATGGCTGATCTGTGACCTAACTCCATATACCCGCCTTTGCCCCATGTCCCTTAATACCTTTGGTTAACAAAAATCTATCAATCTCAGATTTAAAATTAACAATTGATCTAGCATCAATTGCCGTTTGCGGAAGAGAGTTCCAAACTTCTACCATCCTTTGTGTGTAGAAGTGTTTCCTAATTTCACTCCTGAAAGGTCTGGCTCTAATTTTTAGACTATGTCCCCTAGTCCTAGAATCCCCAACCAGCGGAAATAGTTTCTATCTACCCGATCTGTTCCCCTTAATATCTTGAAAACTTCGATCAGATTGCCCCTTAACCTTCTAAATTCTAGGGAATACAACCCTAATTTGTGTAATCTCTCCTTGTAATTTAACCCTTGGAGTCCGGGTATCATTCTGCTAAACCTACCCTGCACTCCCTCCAAGGCCAATATATCCTTCCTACGGTGTGGTGCCCAGAACTGCTCACAATTCTGGACGATATAGGAAATATTATAATCACTTGGCTATATTTTTCGCTGTCTTTGATATTTTTTCTTTGCACCCATTAACTTGTTGCTTTTTATTTTATCGCTCTTTGCATTGTTTGTTTCTGGATTTTCTCTCTGTTTTTCTTGCTTTTTCTCAGTCTCATTCTTTTGCTTCTACTCTCTAAACACACAGTAACCACCTAACTCCCTAAACTTGGGGTGTAAACCATTGCAATGGGCATTTTTTTCTTTTTGAATTGAAATCCTTCCTTCACTTTCTTTCCCTCCATCTATTTGTGTTTGCCCAGCTGACTTCATCTCTATCCTGACCTTCTTTCACTATTTGTCATGGTCTATTCTTTCTCTGTTTCTGTTTCTCTTAAAGGAAGAACAGAAGGAAAGACTTGCATTTATATAGCGCCTTTCACGACCTCAGGACGTCCCAAAGTGCTTTACAGCCAATGAAGTACTTTTTTGAAGTGTAGTCACCGTTGTAATGTAGGAAATGCGGCAGCCAATTCTGCACACAGCAAGCTCCCACAAACAGCAAATTGACAATGACCAGATAATCTGTTTTTTAGCGAAATATACACAGAAAATGCTGGAAATACTCAGCAGGCCAGGCAGCCTCTGTGGAGAGAGAAACAGAGTTAACGTTTCGGGACAGTGACCTTTCGTCAGAACTGGAAAATGTTACAGATGTAACAGGTTTCAAGCAAGTGCAGTGGCAGGGAGTGGGGGGTTGGCAGGGAGTGGGGGGTGGGCGGGGGGGAGGAAAGAACAAAAGGGAAGGTCTGTGATAGGGTGGAAGGCAGGAGAGATTAAAAGAACAGCAGAACCATTACCAGCACCTGCTGTCCGAAAAAATGGGAGCAGTGGTTATGATCTGAAATTGTTGAACTCGATGTTGAGTCCGGAACGTTAAGTGCCTATTTGACAGATGAGGTGCTATTCTTTGAGCTTCCATTGAGCTTCATTGGAACAGTGTAGGAGGTCGAGGTCAGAATGGGAGTGGGACGGAGAATTAAAATGGCAAGCGACCAGAAGCTCAGAGTCACGCTTGTGGACTGAATGCAAGTGATGCTGGTTGAGGGATAAATATTGGCCAGAACACCAGGGAGAACTCCCCTGCTCTTCTTCAAAATAGTGTCATGGGATCCTTTATGTCCACCTGAGAGGGCAGACGGTTATATGCCACGGTAAAGCTGGAATCAACAGCTCCACAAGCACCAGTTCACTAAAATGAAACTTGGAGAAGAACATGGAAAAGACATCACACAAGGACGTATACTTTGCTGCTGTGCCCAAAAATTAGTAACAATGGTCGGACGCAGCAAATGTTCCACACACACAATTGTTCAAGTTGCTCAGATGGATTAGTATTTCTAGTAACTTATTCTTATTTGCATCCATTTTATTCTCATGTTTCCATTCTGTCCAAGTTGTTCTCAACTGCGTGGTTAGATTTAAATAATGCCGTGCAACGTTATCTGCGAGCAATTCCTGTCTAGTCCTATGACTGTCAACTAATTGTGTATTATCTGCTCATAACAGTATTAAAGAATGAGAAGTCGCACAACACCAGGTTATAGTCCAACAGTTTTATTTGAAATCACAAGCTTTCGGAGCTTACGTGGCCCCCATCCTCAGGTGAAGTAAAGAAATACAGACTCGACAAAGCATATATAGATAGAGAACAATGCATGTGTAACTTACAATGGCAGACGACTACATTTAAATCATCCTGAATGTTTATCTGCCGAGGTGTGACAAAAGGCAATCAGGTCAGCCAGAAAGGTACCACATCAAAGACATAGCAAGATACAACTGAAACAATGAGGTGGAGTCACAGGGGGTCCAATGTGTCAAAAGCCGCAGTCGGTATGGGAAACGATAAACTTTAAAATTTTTACTTTTTTACTGGGAATCACATCTGTGAACAAGCCAACGACGACTCGAGTCTGGATCACGTCATGTATCGTGACATAAACCCAAGATCCCGGTTGAGGCCGTCCTCATGAGTGCGGAACTTGGCTATCAGTTTCTGCTCGATGATTTTGCGTTGTCGTGTGTTTCTAAGGCCGCCTTGGAGAACGCTTACCCGCAGATCCGAGGCTGAATGTCCTTGACTGCTGAAGTGTTCCCCGACTGGGAGGGAACACTCCTGCCTGGTGATTGTTGCGCGGTGTCCGTTCATACGTTGTCTCAGTGTCTGCATGGTCTCGCCGATGTACCATGCCGCGGTGCATTCTTTCCTGCAACGTATGAGGTAGACAACGTTGGCCGAGTCACATGAGTATGTACCATGTACCTGGTGGGTAGTGTCCTCACGTGTGATGATGGTATCTGTGTTGATGATCTGGCATGTCTTGCAGAGGTTGCCGTGGCAGGGTTGTGTGGTGTCGTGGTCACTGTTATCCTGAAAGCTGGGTAATTTGCTGCGAACGATGGTACTTCTGAGGTTAGGCGGCTGTTTGAAGGCAAGTAGTGGAGGCGTGGGGATGGCCTTAGCGAGGTGTTCGTCGTCATCGATGACATGTTGGAGGCTGCGAAGAACATGGCGTAGTTTCTCCGCTCCGGGGAAGTACTGGACGACGTAGGGTACCCTGTTGGTTGTGTCCCGTGTTTGCCTTCTGAGGAGGTCTATGCGATTTTTCGCTGTGGCCCGTCGGAACTGTCGATCGATGAGTCGAGCGTCATATCCCGTTCTTACGAGGGAGTTTTTCAGCGTCCGTAGGTGTCCATCGCGTTCCTCCTCGTCTGAGCAGATCCTGTGTATTCGCAGGGCTTGTCCATAGGGGATGGCTTCTTTAACGTGGTTAGGGTGGAAGCTGGAGAAGTGGAGCATCGTGAGGTTGTCCGTGGGCTTGCGGTAGAGTGAATTGCTGAGGTGACCACTATCATCGACACCACAAACTGCCGGCTCAAAGTGGAGAGAATCGCCAAGAAGATCGCGCATATCGACACCGACATCAAGTATCTACAGAGATGCAAGAAAGCAGACAAGATCCCGAAAGGACTACAGATCACGAACCCACTCAAGTTGACATACAACACAGACTACGCTGAGAGACTCTGCCGTCGTACCTCTCGCACACTCCTCAACCATCTCGTACACCAGCTCTACAGCAAACGCCGCAACCTCGAAACCAAGATAGAGTCCATGCTCTCAGCCTGTGCTCAGGACACAGCAGACCAGTTACGAGACACCGCCAAACAGACGAGGCAACGGAACTACGCTGCCTTCATGCACATCAAGAACAGGAAGCTTGAGAAACTCGGCATCACCACCAGCAGCAACCAAGCCTCCCCCGGTACCACGGTTGCAACCACAGGGAAGTCCATCGTCAACTTGTCCGACCACACCCTTCAACCAGACAAAATCGAAGTTCTCGCCCTAGGGCTCAAGTTCTGCCCCACCACCAAAATGGACCCCATCGGTCTCGCGGCAGATACGGAGGAATTCATCAGGAGAATGAGGCTCCGGGAATACTTCCACAAATCTCAAGATGTCAGCAACAAACCCAATGAGACAATCAATGATCCAGAACAGCAGACAGAGGGACTCGCAGTGCAGCAACCGAAGAAAAAAGAGTCAAATTGGACCCCTCCGGAGGGTCGCTGCCCCAAGCTTGACATGTATGCTCAAGCTGTCAGGAGATGCATCAATGCCAGATTCATCAGCCGCACTCACAAGACAGTCCAGAATGTCACCCGAGCACAACGCAACGCCATCCACGCTCTCAAGACCAACCGCAACATCGTCATCAAACCAGCGGACAAAGGAGGAGCCATCGTCATACAGAACAGAATGGACTATTGCAAAGAAGCATACCGACAACTGGACAACCTGGAACACTACAGACAGTTACCCGCAGATCCGACCAAAGAACACACCCGCCAACTCAATAGACTGACCAAGACCTTCGATCCAGACCTTCAAAGCATCCTACGCGCTCTCATCCCACGTACTCCCCGCGTGGGAGACTTCTACTGCCTCCCAAAGATACACAAAACCAACACACCCGGACGTCCTATCGTATCAGGCAATGGAACCCTGTGTGAGAACCTCTCTGGATACGTCGAGGGCATCCTGAAACCCATCGTACAGGGAACCCCCAGCTTCTGCCGTGACACCACAGACTTCTTACAGAAACTCAGCACCCACGGACCAGTTGAACCAGGAACACTCCTCGCCACGATGGACGTATCGGCACTCTACACCAGTATCCCCCACGATGACGGCATCGCTGCGACAGCCTCAGTACTCAACACCAACAACAGCCAATCTCCAGACGCCATCCTACAACTCATCCGCTTCATCCTTGACCACAATGTCTTCACCTTCGACAACCATTTTTTTACCCAAACACACGGAACAGCCATGGGGACCAAATTCGCACCCCAATACGCCAACATCTTCCTGCACAAGTTCGAGCAAGACTTCTTCGCTGCACAGGACCTCCAGCCAACGCTGTACACCAGATACATCGACGACATTTTCTTCCTTTGGACCCATGGCGAAGGATCACTGAAAAGACTACACGATAACATAAACAAGTTCCATCCCACCATCAAACTCACCATGGACTACTCCTCAGAATCGGTTTCATTCCTGGACACACGAATCTCCATCAAAGACGGACACCTCAGCACTTCACTCTACCGCAAGCCCACGGACAACCTCACGATGCTCCACTTCTCCAGCTTCCACCCTAACCACGTTAAAGAAGCCATCCCCTATGGACAAGCCCTGCGAATACACAGGATCTGCTCAGACGAGGAGGAACGCGATGGACACCTACGGACGCTGAAAAACTCCCTTATAAGAACGGGATATGACGCTCGACTCATCGATCGACAGTTCCGACGGGCCACAGCGAAAAATCGCATAGACCTCCTCAGAAGGCAAACACGGGACACAACCAACAGGGTACCCTACGTCGTCCAGTACTTCCCCGGAGCGGAGAAACTACGCCATGTTCTTCGCAGCCTCCAACATGTCATCGATGACGACGAACACCTCGCTAAGGCCATCCCCACGCCTCCACTACTTGCCTTCAAACAGCCGCCTAACCTCAGAAGTACCATCGTTCGCAGCAAATTACCCAGCTTTCAGGATAACAGCGACCACGACACCACACAACCCTGCCACGGCAACCTCTGCAAGACATGCCAGATCATCAACACAGATACCATCATCACACGTGAGGACACTACCCACCAGGTACATGGTACATACTCATGTGACTCGGCCAACGTTGTCTACCTCATACGTTGCAGGAAAGAATGCACCGCGGCATGGTACATCGGCGAGACCATGCAGACACTGAGACAACGTATGAACGGACACCACGCAACAATCACCAGGCAGGAGTGTTCCCTCCCAGTCGGGGAACACTTCAGCAGTCAAGGACATTCAGCCTCGGATCTGCGGGTAAGCGTTCTCCAAGGCGGCCTTAGAAACACACGACAACGCAAAATCATCGAGCAGAAACTGATAGCCAAGTTCCGCACTCATGAGGACGGCCTCAACCGGGATCTTGGGTTTATGTCACGATACATGACGTGATCCAGACTCGAGTCGTCGTTGGCTTGTTCACAGATGTGATTCCCAGTAAAAAAGTAAAAATTTTAAAGTTTATCGTTTCCCATACCGACTGCGGCTTTTGACACATTGGACCCCCTGTGACTCCACCTCATTGTTTCAGTTGTATCTTGCTATGTCTTTGATGTGGTACCTTTCTGGCTGACCTGATTGCCTTTTGTCACACCTCGGCAGATAAACAGTCAGGATGATTTAAATGTAGTCGTCTGCCATTGTAAGTTACACATGCATTGTTCTCTATCTATATATGCTTTGTCGAGTCTGTATTTCTTTACTTCACCTGAGGAAGGGGCCACGTAAGCTCCGAAAGCTTGTGATTTCAAATAAAACTGTTGGACTATAACCTGGTGTTGTGCGACTTCTCATTCTTTAATACTGTTATGAGCAGATAATACACAATTAGTTGACAGTCATAGGACTAGACAGGAATTGCTCGCAGATAACGTTGCACGGCATTATTTAAATCTAACCACGCAGTTGAGAACAACTTGGACAGAATGGAAACATGAGAATAAAATGGATGCAAATAAGAATAAGTTACTAGAAATACTAATCCATCTGAGCAACTTGAACAATTGTGTGTGTGGAACATTTGCTGCGTCCGACCATTGTTACTAATTTTTGGGCACAGCAGCAAAGTATACGTCCTTGTGTGATGTCTTTTCCATGTTCTTCTCCAAGTTTCATTTTAGTGAACTGGTGCTTGTGGAGCTGTTGATTCCAGCTTTACCGTGGCATATAACCGTCTGCCCTCTCAGGTGGACATAAATGATCCCATGACACTATTTTGAAGAAGAGCAGGGGAGTTCTCCCTGGTGTTCTGGCCAATATTTATCCCTCAACCAGCATCACTTGCATTCAGTCCACAAGCGTGACTCTGAGCTTCTGGTCGCTTGCCATTTTAATTCTCCGTCCCACTCCCATTCTGACCTCGACCTCCTACACTGTTCCAATGAAGCTCAATGGAAGCTCAAAGAATAGCACCTCATCTGTCAAATAGGCACTTAACGTTCCGGACTCAACATCGAGTTCAACAATTTCAGATCATAACCACTGCTCCCATTTTTTCGGACAGCAGGTGCTGGTAATGGTTCTGCTGTTCTTTTAATCTCTCCTGCCTTCCACCCTATCACAGACCTTCCCTTTTGTTCTTTCCTCCCCCCACCCATCCCCCACTCCCTGCCAACCCCCCACTCCCTGCCACTGCACTTGCTTGAAACCTGTTACATCTGTAACATTTTCCAGTTCTGACGAAAGGTCACTGTCCCGAAACGTTAACTCTGTTTCTCTCTCCACAGAGGCTGCCTGGCCTGCTGAGTATTTCCAGCATTTTCTGTGTATATTTCGCTAAAAAACAGATTATCTGGTCATTGTCAATTTGCTGTTTGTGGGAGCTTGCTGTGTGCAGAATTGGCTGCCGCATTTCCTACATTACAACGGTGACTACACTTCAAAAAAGTACTTCATTGGCTGTAAAGCACTTTGGGACGTCCTGAGGTCGTGAAAGGCGCTATATAAATGCAAGTCTTTCCTTCTGTTCTTTAAGAGAAACAGAAACAGAGAAAGAATAGACCATGACAAATAGTGAAAGAAGGTCAGGATAGAGATGAAGTCAGCTGGGCAAACACAAATAGATGGAGGGAAAGAAAGTGAAGGAAGGATTTCAATTCAAAAAGAAAAAAATGCCCATTGCAATGGTTTACACCCCAAGTTTAGGGAGTTAGGTGGTTACTGTGTGTTTAGAGAGTCGAAGCAAAAGGTCACTATCTCCATACATGTTCAAGCACTGGCACTAAAATAACTTCTCACATATTCATTTCCAAAAATGCCGAATGTATCGAGTTTTGCAAATGGATATAAATCATGTGTTTAGCACACGCAGGATAGCAGGAGGGATTTTGGTAGTTAGCAAATAGTTTGCATCGATCTGCTGAGTTTGGTTGGCTTACACTGCTTTGTATAGCGGGTTTTTTTGCCACTCAGGATGAAAAGTGCTCCTGACCTCCGCCGGGCAGGCCAATTTCCTGCAAAACAGACAGACATGACGGACGGCTGAGAAATGACTGTGTGCAAAGGCTGAACGTATTTTAAATGGTTTAATCCTTCTGTTAAAACAGTGGACAAAGAAATATATCAACATGTTAATATCAAAAACACTTCTAGGCAATAATGAGACACACTGGGGGAGGGGGGGGGGGGATTTTAACAGGCAAGAGCGGGTGGGTTGGGATCGGGTGCATAGTAAAATTTGGAGAAAAAAGACTCATGACCGCAACCCGGCTCCAACATGCCAACTTCCGGGTTTCACTGAGGTGCGTTTGGCTGCGTGCGAGTAATCTGCTCATTGGAGTCAGTGCAATCATTAGAGCAGGCGGGTGGGCAATGAAGACATCATTTAAGGTGATAATTGCATGCAAATGAGGGCCTTTTGACAGGAATTTAACTTTCCTTCGGATTTAACGCCTCCAGTATGGGTTTCCCAGGGCTCCGGAAACTGACCAGTAAAAAGGAGGCAAGTTTTAGGTGCACTTCATGGGGGTCTATCAACTTCAGATTGCCCGAACTCAATAAAGGCTCAGTCCTTACAGCTGCTTTGTCAGTTCTCGCTGGCAAACGTTTAGCAGAGAGTTTTTGTTACCATACAGGTTTTGGAGAAGTTTGGAGGCTATCAAACAGACACCAGCAGAATGGCAGGCCCCTTGGATGCTTTTGATAGTACATCAGAAGAAAAGGACCATCACCATCCACGTACTGTGTTGGGACCAGCAGGTGCACAGGAGAGAGGTGGAGAGGAAACAGTACACCAACAGAGAGGCCTTAGTCGCAGGAGGCTCTCCCCACGTAACAGGGTGTACAGACAGAGGCTCAGCTTCGTTGAACTCTCGGAAGAGCAGTGCTTCCATAGGCTGAGGTTGTCATGCAGACATCTGCAGCCTCCTAGAAGAAGACCTGCTCCCTGCTGGACCTGGCGGCCTTTCATTACCAGTGGCTGTGAAAGTCACCACTGCCCTCAATATTTTTACCTCTGGTTCCTTCCAGGGAATTACTGGAAACATAGAGGGTCTGGCAGTCCGCTGCATATAAATACATAAGGCAGGTGAGGGATGGATTGTTTGCCAGAGCTGGGAGTTATGTAAATTTCCCCTTAGATGACAATAACCAGAATGAGCGGGCACTCACATTCGCCTCCCTGGCTGGATTCCCACAGGTACAGGGTGCTATTGATTACACAAACGTGGCAATCCAAGCACCACCACAGCAAGCAGAAGTTTTGATCAACCGCAAAGGATATTCGTCCATCAATGTGCAGCTGGTGTGCAGCCACAAGAAGAGGTTCATGCAGATCTGCGCTAGATTCCCTGGGAGCTGTCATGATGCTTTCATTCTGCTGCAGTCCAACATTCCAGTCCTATTCCTTCCAGGAAGCAGACCTAAGGGCTAGCTTGTAGGAGACAAGGGATACTCACTTCAAACTTGGCTCATGACACCCATGAGGAACCCCACCAATGAGGCACAGGAGCACTACAACGAGAAACGCCTGACCACCAGGTATGTCCATAGAGCAAGCCATCGGAATGTTGAAGATGCGCTTCTTGTGTCTAGATGGGTCTGGAGGCATCCTTCAGGACTCGCCAGCGAGGGTGTCCAGAATAATAGTGGTGTGCTGCATCCTGCACAACATTGTGTAGCAGAGAGGACTGCATGTGGAGGATGACAAAGACGGTTATCAGACATCTTTAGATGAGGAGAACGTTGAAGAGGAGGAGGAAGCAGAACATAAGGATGGGGCACCCATTGCCAGAACAGCCGAGTGCATTGCTGTCAGTGGTGCGCTATTAGCTCAAAGGTTTAGCTACCGGTGACTCACACAGGAAAAAAATCACAAATGAAATCCTCCAGCACCAACCCCACCCGACCTTTGCACCAAACAGTCCTTCAACTGCCCAATGGGTCCTGTCATGTATTGACAGTCATCATGAAACAAGTGAAAGGGTGAGTTGACACTCTGGACACAAGAATGGACAAGACGTGGAGTGGTGCACATCACATTTTATGTGTTGTTATAAGAAAAGGAAACTTAACAACATAACATTTTGTCAAACACCCATGTGCAAACCCTTGGTGGATTACAATAGCTTTCTCTTACACTTCCTGCTGCTTCTACGTGGTGCATCCCCTACGGCTTCAGCAGAGGTAGAGGCAGGCTGCTCAGAGCCCTGCCATGACTGCTGAGACACATTTGGCCTATGCCCTCTGGGTTTTGGAGCCCCT
This sequence comes from Squalus acanthias, assembly GCA_030390025.1. Lineage (NCBI taxonomy): Eukaryota > Metazoa > Chordata > Chondrichthyes > Squaliformes > Squalidae > Squalus > Squalus acanthias. Next base: position 69,640,929 of record CM059435.1, on the reverse strand, counting down.
AAGGCCCCTCCAAAGACTGCTCCACCTGTGCAGGAGCAGACTCGGCCATCGGAAGGCAAGGCAGCATGTCGGTACTGGCTGAGGGGGGAGCAATGGGTGAGAAGTGGGAACGCTTTGAGTGGAGTTCCCAGTACCATGTCCCCATTCACCATCATCCCTCCCCTAGGTCACGCCACATCACTCCTACCACTGTGCTGCAGACCGGCTAAGGTCACGGATAATGTATCTGTCATCCTGTTGAAGGTGGCGGACATGTTGGCATCTAAAGTCTGCAGTGCCATGCTAATGGCCTGCATGGACTCATTTGAGAGCCATGCTTGAAGCTCCATGGAGGTGGCCTCTCTCTCCATGGCAGACATTCTCACAATTACCTGCACCACCAATCCACTAGGAAGATCGAGTTGGCCTCCTCCATCCTCTCCGCTATTGTGGAGAGTATGCATGGTACGCCTGTCAGTACCTTGACAAGTTGCTGATGCACCTCTAGCATTGTCTTTCTCAACTATAGCCCCTGGGGTTCAGCATCTGTGCCCAGCTGAGCAGAGCTTGGAGCTTGGAGAGCATTGTACCTCCCAACACGGACTTTCCACAGCTGTTCCTGTCACCAGTGTCTGCTCGTGCTCACTTGTGAGGTGTAAATCACCAGGTGAAAACCCAATTAACTGTCTAAGTTGATCCACCGAAGTGTGTGTATCTGCGCTGGTGCATGGCTGTATGCCCGGTGACCGTGCACCCTTAGAAGGAATGAGGTCATCTGAGGAACCGTCCTCATTCAATGTCCTGCGACACTTGCTGTACATGTGAAGGCCCTGGAAGACGATAGACAGGAATATAAATTAGTCGTGGAAAAGTAACAATTTTCACAATCACCATACTCAATCTTCTCATAGTTCAGTCATTGATGAAATAAAGTCAGCATGTGTGTCAAAGATATTTGTAATTCACTCACCAGCTATCTGCAAGTTCCCTGTGTCTCCATCTCCGATTCAGAGGAACACAGATGTGCCACTTATCTCCATGGCATCCTCCTCTGCATCTGTGAGCTGGACTATTTGTGGCAGCCCACCTCCAGTCCTCTCCTCTCCCTTGCGGTTTGCGTTCTCTTCTACAAGGGGCGAAAAAACAGACCTGTGAGTGACTGAAGGTCATGTATTTACCTGATGGATGGGTAACCAGATTTGGTTGGTAATTAAGATGACCTTTGGCAATCTGATCGTATATTTTAGGTCACTTTAGGTGGTGCACTATACTTAGTAAATTCCTGTTAAATTATATATGTGACATACCTTTTAGTTTAACCTAGAGATTGAAGAGGGCAACATGCAGTGAGAGGGCTCCAATGAGCCTTTTAAAAAGGAAGATCTTTCTGAGGAGGTGAGGTGAGGCGAAGCCAACTTGTAAAAAATATTCCACCTAAATATGACTTCTTTCATTATTCAAAAGGCATAAGATACGATGTTAGTTTCCAACTATCAATTGGTTTTAAAATGTAAATTTATTTAGTCTACAATCAACATTATCGATTCTGGATGAAGAGTCTCACCTGAAATATTGGCCGGAAATTCCTCTGAGCTTCTGGTGCAATAACTGCGCCCGGGCGTGTGGCTAAACGGACTTCCCGCCACACCTCCGATCAACTTAAGGCACTGGATCGGGAGCAGCTGCAGGGAAATTCCCAGCCATTAACTCGTACCTCGCTTTCAGATGCTGATCGGCCTGCTGTAAGTTTTTCCAGAACTTTCTGCTTTAATTAAAACGTTTCACTGATTGAAACCGGGATTATTTCGCAATGTTTGGCATACATGTTAGAAACATAGAAACATAGAAGATAGGAGCAGGAGTAGGCCATTCGGCCCCTCGAGCCTGCTCTGCCATTCGATGAGATCATGGCTGATCATCCAAACTCAGTACCCTGTCCCTGCCTTCTCCCCATATCCCTTGATCCCCTTTAGCCTTAAGAAATATATCTAACTCCTTCTTGAATATATTTACTGACTTGGCCTCAACTGCCTTCTGTGGTAGAGAATTCCACAGGTTCACCACTCTCTGGGTGAAGAAATTCCTCCTCATCTCTGTCCTAAATGGCTTACCCCTTATCTTTAGACTGTAACCTCTTGTTCTGGACTCACCCGCCATCGGGAACATCCTTCCTGCATCCAGTCTGTCTAGCCCTGTTAGAATTTTATAAGTTTCAATGAGATCTCCTCTCAATCTTCTAAACTCCAGCGAGTATAAGCCCAATCGACCCAATCTCTCTTCATACGTCATTCCTGCCATCCCAGGTATCAGTCTGGTGAATCTTCGCTGCACACCCTCCATGGCAAGAACATCCTTCCTCAGATAAGGCGACCAAAACTGCACACAATACTCAAGGTGCGGTCTCACCAAGGCCCTGTACAGCTGCAGCAAGACATCCTTGTTCCTGTACTCAAACCCTATCGCTACGAAGGCCAACATACCATTTGCCTTCTTAACCGCCTGCTGTACCTGATGTTGCACTTCAGCAACTTGCCAAGGCTTCTTCGGCAGCACCTCCCAAACCGGAGACTTCTTCCACCTAGAAGGACAAGGGCAGCAGACGCATGGGAACACCACCACCTTCAAGTTCTCCTCCAAGTCACACACCATCCCGACTTGGAAATATATCGGCCGTTCCTTCATCGTTGCTGGGTCAAAATCCTGGAACTCCCTCCCTAACAGCACTGTGGGAGTACCTTCACCACACGGACTGCAACGGTTCAAGAAGGCGGCTCACCACCACCTCCTCAAGGGCAACTAGGGATGGGCAATAAATGCTGGCCTTGCCAACGACGCCCACATCCCATAAACGAATTTTAAAAATAATACATATTTACCCCTTCATTCCACAACTGCTGATGTATGTAATATTCCACGATGCCCCATCCTAATGACAACTCATGTCCCTTGTGGTGCTGTGCATTGGCGACCAATTCCCATTTGTTTTTCAGCTGTCTAATTATTTACCCCTCTAGCAAAAATATATATAAAAAAGTCAGAAGTTATTACCTACTCTCATTCAATGCCTGATGAATTTTGACATATATACACACATGAAATACTGAATCTGCATAATATTTTAATGCATTTCCGACTATGATTTAGCACTAAATCATCTTCATTATATATTTGAGTTTTCTTTTTTCACGCAGTTTCCCCTCTTGCCTCAGTCCTGCTCTGCGGAGGCAGTCCTCCGTTACCTTGTCTAAGTGACTATGGTTATATGTGAGCCTAGACAGTGAGCAGCAATAAGTTAATTGACTGCAGGGGGGAGGCGAAGACTGGGATGGGGAAATCACAGATGTGTCCAACCATGTCCTCAATGAACATCCAAACATGCACAGTTTGCAGCATAGGTCATTGGGCAGATAACAGGAGGTGGGACTCTGCCTGATCTGTCCCCTAGCTAAGCTCAGGAACACCAAAAAGCAATTGTAGCACCGACCTACCCCTGCCTCACCCGAGAGGAGCCAACTCAGTACAGGCCAAGGATCAAACCTGGGATTTTCCTGGTCTGATAGCCATTTATCCACTGAGCAATCAGTAGGGCCTTCATCACAGATCTTACATACGAACATACAAAAATGGCAGACAGGAAAAGACCAGCTGGTCCACCAAGCTTGTCCCACACTCAGGATGCCTGGAGCAGCGTGACGAGATACTTCCTACCCAGAGTGTTACCACTGAGTTACCCCAGCAAGTGTTGCAAGGGAGGGTTGTGTTCTTTGGAGCTGCGGGGCACCTCTTCATCGGAAGCGCAGTTCAAAATACCTGGGTGGCCATTCCAAGCCACTCTCCCACATCCATAGTTCATAGCTGCAGATGTGTAAGGAATTTTTTTGAACGCATGGAGATTACCAAGAGAAGAGCGCCAACACCTTGCCTCCTTTTAGTGTATAGTCCTCCTGATGACGGATGCCAGCAATAGTTCACTTGCACCTTGCTGCTGCCTTACTGAGGCAGTAGGGCAAACTCTCAAGCATCCTTTCAGCTAGCTTACATATGCATGTCCATGTTGCTGTAGGGCACACTTCATCGCTAGCACAGAAATATGCTTCTAACGTCCCACATAAATCTTGCAAGTGAGGACTACCAGGCATGCTGCCAACACGAGCTATTTTGCATACTGGATTCTCAGGGACTCGCACACGATAGCAACTAGGCTGGGCTCTTGGATAACATGGTACACGCTCTTCCAAATTCCAATGTAACATTTTGTATCTGCTTACAGAAAAATTAAACACCTAACAGGCCGGTCACAATGCAGAATGACAGGGAGACTTTGCAACGAACACTATTGACTCTCTGAGAAGAGGGCCCTCCAAATTCTGAGGTGGGAGGCCAGAGAGTGAGTGGGGAAGGCCTCTCTCAAGCTTAGGGCTAGAACCATACTTTGCTTTTTATTCATTCTCCCCCCATTTATTCATTCGTTGACCGGCACACAAGCATACACTGGTCCTTGGCAGAATGCACAATTCGGGAGCGCCCATTTTTGGGCGCTTTGGGTGGGGGGAGGAAGGGTAAGTACCCTTGCAACAGAATGGTGAGGCCCGAGGCTCCCGAGATATTGGGCCCCGGGCCTGATTGTCATGTAGCTTGTCTAAAGGTCTGACTCGAGAAGATAGCATACTTCGTCACCCCATCCCGAGTGAAGCCAAACGTTCGAAGCCAGATCTCCTCAGACATGTCGAGGGGATCATCTTGGCCTTAGTCAAGTATAGCCGGGTAAGGATAGATATGGCAAGTCCCTCTCAGATGTCAGTGCACTTCCCTTTATGCCTCCTGTTCCTCTTCCAAAACCACCAAATAGCTCCTGCTTAGGCTTCATTTGTACTGTCGCTATGGGTCTGAGACCAGCATCCTCAGAATTATGGTTGCAGCAACTTTAAATCGAGCTGCCAAAAGTCACACATGGAAAATAGGGAGCTACTGAAACATACAACAGAAACAATGGGGGTGGTGGAAATCTTAATGAACGAGTACTGCAGCAAAAGAAGATTCTACAGCTAACAATGGCGCTCGCTTTTAAGAGTACAGTCTTCAAAATGGGCAAAAGGGCCCTCGGCAGCGTCCATTTTAAACGGGTACTGAATGACTTTACTGCTGAAGGTGGGAAATGGCTTCAAACCGGGTTGCATCATTTTTGAAGGTCTCGCAATAGTCGTGCGTGAGGACCTGGCGACAAAATGGCGCTCTGTGCACGCCAAGCGAGAAGCAGTTAAGAGGCCGGCTCCTCCGATTGTAGCCCTCCGCCCCCCCCCCCCCCCCGCCCCTCAACTCGCTGCCGCCACCACTAGCGCACCGTGGTCAAAAAAAAAATTCACGACCTTACAAAAAAGCCCACGAGGACACTCGCTGCTGTTGTGTCTCGGCTTCGAAGAACTGCAGCCTGGGGTTCTGCCCCTTCCCCATAGTCAAACAGCTGGGTCGGATTTTCCAGACTCCTTTAACAGATAGACGATGGTGCGTGAAAATCTCAATTATCCTTCCTATGAAATGAACCTCAGCTGCTTCTGCCAAAACCACATCCGCTCCACAGTCCGGCTCATACCATGACCTTCTGTGGAGCAGGATAACGCGCCGTCTGTTGAGGTTGCTCAGTGGTGATGAATAGTGGTGAGTAATCAGGTGAACAGTCACTAATCACAGCTGCTGTGTGGAGGTTCTGACTGTGGGTTATCACAAGTACTTTCCATACACCCCTCTCCTCCCCCTATTAAAGCAATATTAAGTTCATAAGAAGAGAATGAAAAGCCTTTTAAGCCTCAGAACAATCGAGTAAATATCCTTTCCTGCGAAGATACTGCCCAAATCTGTATGGCTAAAGCCACTTGCTCTCATTTCCTACCTCCAGCGAGGTTATAATTTAAAAGATAAATTAAGCTTGTCTGTAGAAAGCTGCTGAGATTTATATTTTTCCGATGATTCCTTTACTTACATAATAACACTTCGAAACTAATGTATGTGAAGTGATTTCTCAGAGTTGTGATGAGGTACTACATAAATGTAATGCTTTCTATATTTTTTTTACCTGTCACATACACATAAACCACTTTGTTGAGGCTAATTTTAGGCACACTACGGGCAGCCAGCGGGCAGAGCACTCCCGCCACCCACCCATTGTTACCGCCATTAGGCCCAGGCCTCATTTACCCGCAGCCGGTGAGCTGCAGGCACAAAACCGGTGCTCAAGGCAGCTCGCCATTCGGGGAGGGGCAGGAAATCAGCCGGCTCCTACACGGGCTGGCGGACAGTCAGAGCCTGGCGGAGGGCGGAGGCAATCGCTGGGGGAGAGGGAAGCCTTGCTCGGGCTGGCAACTGGACTGATTGCAATTTTGCAGCACAAACGGGCGCCGCACACCCGCTGCACATCTGTAGCGGCATTGCGCGGCCTAACCAGCGATCCTTAAAGGGACCGCACAGAAAACAGACAAAGTTTTTTTTTATTTGTTAAGACTGCTCCTCCTGGGTCCACAGATATTTTTTTGTGGGCCCAGGAGGAGCAGTCTTAGCAATTAAAAAAAAACTTTGTCTGTTTTCTGTGCGGTCCCTTTAAGGATCGCTGGCTAGGCCGCGCAATGCCGCTACAGATGTGCAGCAGGTGTGCGGCGCCCGTTTGTGCTGCAAAATTGCAATCGAGGTCCTATGTATGTCATAGTACCCAATCCGCATATTACAGGTGGCTTCCTGCCTGAAACAGGTGGGTGCTCCAGGTGCCCATCTCAGGGCCCTACCCAAGATGGCGGAGGCTGGAACGTAGATGGGGCAGGAAGTGACCCGACGCCATTTTCAGGCCGCTTCCGACCCATATGCCCCAGGCAGTGATGCTTACAATCGGCCCCATTGGTTTTTTGGGGGTATGATTTTGCGCACATTTTTCCACCCGTTATCTCACTTTCTTTCCTGGAACCGCCAACACTTGCTGGGGTACGGTTTCACAAGTGACAACAGGCCTCTATTCTCTCGCCCAAGTGCCTCTCCTTCATACGTGAGCCGCTGAGTGTTGGCAGGCTATTTGGGCATCGATGGCATTGCACCAAGCGCAGTTCTCGTTCTCTTTCACCCAATGTTCACACATCCGCACTATCCAGAGTCAGTGGATAGCAAGAGAGAGTGGGAACCCAGGCTTCCCTCCCTGGGCCAAGGGGCATTTATGCTGATTGTTCTGTTACAACTGTTGACCTGGCTTAAATCATATGGCAGGATTGCCAACACCCATGGAATTGTACCCCAATATGAGTCACTGCCTTCAGGAGAGGTGTAGAGAATTTTTCTGAGGGAGGGGAAAAAGAAGAGAGTGCATAACATTTGAATTGGCCAAATATCTTGTATCGTGCATAAAATAAAATGCCCACTGATAAATCCTTACAGTAAGCCAGCTGAACACTATAACAGGTATCCTAGTCCCATCTGCATTGAAGTTAGCAAAGTGGAAGCATGAAGTTTCAATTAACTGCAGGAGGGGAACATGTGGACTCCAGAACATTCCTATGCTTCAATAAGCAATGGACTGTTGGGTGAACTTGATGTAGGTACCAAAAATAAATGACACGGCAATGGATGAAAAACTGCTGCAGTCAGAATCGCGTAGTCACCAAGATTTGGTAACTCGCCAGGTATTCCATCTGATTTACACCAGTTTAGCGATGTACTTCAGAGCTCCATTCATTTCTGCAACTGAAGGTGTCAGCCAACTGTGGTATTAGTGATCCTGGAAAACATTCATGAAAATTAATTTTGCTTTTAAAAAAATGTTTGGAAATGTCACAACTGACATGTTAAAGTCACGAGATCATTCAATGCGTTGAGGACAGAAAGGGGTTGAAGATCAGCCATGACCTTATTGAATGGCGGAGCAGGCTCGAGGGGTCGTATGGCCTACTCCTGCTCCTAATTCTTATGTTCTTACGTTCTTCAACAGAGAGAAACAGAGAGAACTGTACTGTGTACAGTTCTGGTCACCACATTACAGGAAAGATGTGATTGCACTAGAGAGGGTATAGAGGAGATTTACGAGGATGTTGCCAGGACTAGAGAATTTTAGCTATGAGGAAAGATTAGATAGGCTGGGGTTGTTTTCTTTGGATCAGAGGAGGCTGAGGGGGGACTCAAATGAGGTCTATAAAATTATGAGGGGCCTAGATAGAGTGGATAGGAAGGACCTATTTCCCTTAGCAGAAGGGTCAATAACCAGGGGGCACAGATTTAAAATAATTGGCCAGAGGTTTAGAGGGGAGCTGAGGAGAATTATTTTCACCCAGAGGGTGGTGGGGGTCTGGAACTCACTGCCTGAATGGGTGATAGAGGCAGAAACCCTCATCACATTTAAAAAGTACTTGGATATACACTTGAAGAGCCGTAACCTGCAAGGCTACGGACCAAGCGCTGGAAAGTGGGATTAGGCGGGAGAGCTCTTTTTCAACTGGCGCAGACACAATGGGCCGAATGGTCTCCTTCTGAGCCGTAAACTTCTACAATTCTATGATTCTAAAGTGAGAGAGATTAAGAGAAAACAGTGCTATTTGGTTTTGCAAGATAAATCAATTGTTTAACAGAAACATTCTAACTAGTACCCTGCTGGCACTCAGGGAAATTTGTTTATGTTTCATCTTCAGTACTAGTTTAATTATTTGGATTTCCCTGACAGGATTTATGAAAAATTTCCAGTTTCTACATCTATCTAGATTAAAGATTAAGTTGTGTTTAAACAAAGCCTAATTATTGTCACTCTATTTTAATATGTGATTTTAGACAATTGTTTAAACTTAGAAGAACTTTAAGGTCCAGTTCATTATAACACAAATATTTAAATTGTGAATTTTAATGTTTGCCTTCATGATGGTGCTTATTCAGGGAGAGGTCACTGACTTCAATGCAGATTGGCAAAAGGAGTAAAAAAAGCACAAATATTACAACTTATATAATCGAGTTACAACACCATGATTACACTTCCTGAGGTCAGGCATGGAATGGCCGAGAAGCAAGGATTCAGAATTCTGATTCTGTTTTTGGACCACCTTTGGAATTAGTCATCAGCCTCAGTAAAATTCAGGTGGTCATAAATCAAAACTCTCGTCCTTCCAAACTGAGCTAATATTCAGCATTATAACATTTTTTTTAAGCACTGTAAACCAATCCATCACACGAATGGTGAAGCCCCTCCAGGTGTCATTTTTATTGTGACTATGGTTCTGAGACCAGTAGAATCGATTCTGTGGCGGCACCCGATTTAAACCTGGCAATGAATCAAACCCTCAGGACCAGGAGACAGTTCTGCACTTGTCTGCTGACGCACAGAGATACACTCCAGGTTGTTAACATTTAAGTGTTTAGATAGCACAGGCAGGAGTGTCCACACTCCCGATTCACTTAAAACAACTCTATAAAGTCATAAATAGAAGCTCTTGTCCTTCCAAACTGGGGTAATATTCAGGAAATCTTAGGGACCTCCTGTGCATTTCAGTGTCAACCCAAGGAATGTGAAACAGCCTCCTCAAAAGGATCTTGCTCTGCTCCACTCCAGAGTCAACTCCAGACCTCATTCAAGTGTGAGTTTGGGTCACTGCAGCGCAGTAGTGGTAGTATAACTACAGTCTTAAAGGATTAAGACGGTTCTTTCTTAATTCGGCCTTCCTCTAATATCTGACTACATGTACTTTGGCCGTGTCGAATATTCCCATAGAATTACGGTACACTACATGGTAACCTTCAACTTTAGTGAGGGTGTGAAACGGGCGATATCAGGTCGGCCGCCCATTATGTGCCCTGCCCAATCTTCCTTTCCGTTGAAGTCAATGGAAAGGAAAATCAGGGGGCTGTATAGCGGGCAGGCGATCCAATATCGCTCGTTTTACACCCCTGCTAAAATGGTTCTGCCAATTGATTTTAACAGCATTCATTTTCTCTCTTTCTCACTGACATAAATACTGGGAATCACTGGTGCTTCATGAATCCTCTTTCTCGGAGGATTAAGCCATGGCCGGGGGATGCGGGGGTGCGGAGGGGGTGCGGGGGTTGGCGGGGGGGGTGGGGGGTTGTTGAGGGATATCACTCTAGTGGTATGTGTTTTGACACTATACGTGTATTCATAATTTCCTCTGGTTATTATTTCTCGAAAAAACACGAACATGTTCAACAAGAACACATTTCACTACAAATACCAACAAGAAGAAGTCTTTAGGAATTAATTTACTACAGCACTACACAGAGTAACCAGAGCAGTTCTTTCCCCAAGAAGAGGTTGAATCCTTGGGGACTGAAAGGTTACACACGCACCATTTATGTGGAAGACATAAGTACACTTTAGCAACTTGCAGGTCACACCATCCACAGAAATAATGTAATATTGTCTGAGAGAAGAGAGAGTAAAATCAGCATGAACATCCCAAAAAAGGTAGTCACAGAATGAGCAGGGAATGATCTGAAGGTATAGGCAAGAAGAGTAAACTTCTTTCACTGAGACCCAGAAAAATATTCCAGATATATTAAATAATATTCTGTAGTTATTCTTATTACGATTTTCTGGTATTGTTGTGGAAAAAGTTAACTTGCATTTATATAGCACCATATCACATCTCTCCGAAACGTCTCCATGTGCTTTGCGTATAGTGAACTGTTCCGAAGTGCAGTCATGCTCGTTATGTGTGCACTTGGCTCAGTTGGTAACCGTCTCCTCCTCTGGGTCAGAAGGTTGTGATACTCGCCCCATCCAGAATTGAGCACATATTCTAGGCTGCACTGCAGTATTGAGGGAGTACTGCATTGTCAGAGGTGCTATCTTTCACAGGAGATGTTAAATCAAGGCTCAATTTGCCTGTTTGGGTGGATAGACAAGATCCCTATTTGAAGAGCAGAGAGTTCTACCAATGTCCTGACCAATATTCCTCCCTCAACTAACCCTAGATTAACTGGGTCAATCATCTCATTTGCTGTTTGTGGGGCCATGGTGTCCCCAATTGGCTGTCATGTTTGCTTATACAACATTAACAAGAGTACTTGTTGTGCAGACACAATAAATGCAAGTTTGATCTTTCTGTAGGTGACCATTGCAGCCATTTTGCACAGCAATGTCCCACAAACAGCAATGAAATGAATGGCCAGTTAACCTAAATTGGTGGTGTTGGTTGAAGAAAGAGTATTGTCCAAGATACCAGGACTCTCTGCTCTTCCTTAAATAGTGTCACGGGTCAGAAAGGTTTAACATTTCATCCAAAGGAGATCATTTCTGACAATGCAATACTTGCTACCCACTGCACTGAACTCTCAATCTGGATGTTATCACCCAATGTGAATCCATAACCTGTCCAGCTCAGAGGCAAGAGTATTACCAACTGAGACAAGCTGACATGTAACCATACTTTATCTTGCCCACTTGCTTCCCTCGCACCTCGGGAGGGTGACTTCCATGCGTCTCTTTTCCATTTTTACTTTAAGTCAGGAACCAGTTGTGCTGGGCTCTGCTGCGGAAAGTAAAACCAATTAAAATATCACTGAACACCAGCTCCCCGTGCTCACTCTCCTGAAACTTTCCCACGCATTCAAAGACTCACATTTTACCTGTCTGTAATGTCAATAGGTTCCTCAAGCCGGAGTACAGCCAATAGAGGGAGATCCGTATATCCCCGTCAGCTGTGTTCCTGTAATGTGACACAACACAGTTTGTTCAGCTGAATAGATACAATGAAGGCAACATACATGTTGGTGCAGTATCTGTCATTGCACTCTGCTTATCTGTGCTCAAATTTGGCAAAAGATAAATTGTGCCATTGGAACAGAAATAACCACATATGATAGGATGCATGAACTTATTGGATGTGAACAGATAGTTTCTCGCTGGTAATTTTCAGATTTCAGAAAGACTGGGCCCACTATCAAAAGATGTCCCACACAATGGTTCTCTGGGGACTGGAGGAGTCACCTCAGCCATGTTGAAGTGAATGTTGGGCCCATGCCCTCTGTGGAATGACCCTCAAATATCTCTAAAGAGGTCTGATGACAACGTCCTAGAGAAGTGTGGAAGAGGCTTGCTGGTTGACGAGATCCCATCAGCTCAGCCAGCTTTGGCCAGCCCAGCTGCCTTTTTAGGTATTCAGCTGTTATTAGGGGCGCGATCCTGGGGAGGTGGGTATGGAGGCGGGACTGCCGGGAAAATGGCAGAATTTGGGGGCGGGTGCCCAACCCGTCCCCAACCCGCCTCCGTGCCATCTTGCCAGGAGGCGGGTAGCCGACCCGCGCCGGGTCCTGTCTCCTTGGAGGCGGGAAGGGGACTAATGCTACTTATCTGCCTGTTAACAGGTAGTTAACAGGCAGATAAGAGGATTATCCCCATTTTGCCCACACAAGTGAGGGCTTCCCGAAGGCTCCGAACCCCACCAGGGTCACCGGGGCGAGCAGTGGGTCTGCGGGGATCGGAGGGGTGCAAAAGTGCGCTGTGAAGGTAAGTGATGGGTGCAAGTGTGGAGAGGTGAGTATGTGAGGTGAGTGAAAAGTGTTAGAAAAAGTTTACTTACCTTTGTTTCTTCCTGCAGGCTTCAAGAGTTCGGTATGCGGAGAGTCTCGCACCTCCGTGGCAAAGACTGCAAAAGAAAGAGGTTTGATGAGGTCTTGAATTCAAGAACTCATCAAACTACAGAGAATGTCAGTGTTTGACAGCTTCACAGAGTTGACGTTCTCTGTAACCGGCTTTCCCTTAATTGGCCTGCTAAGCCGCTGGGCGGCCTTAATAAGGTCAATCAAGGAAAAATAGCGTGGGTTGGCCACAAGTTGATGGAGGTGGGACTGAAACCCGACAAGTTGGAGTCCCGCCTCCAAAAGCTCCCCATTGGCAAAATCCAGTCCAATGCTTCTGTGAGCACACATAAGCAGCCTTGCTGTCTTTGAATAGTTGAGTTATTGGCCAGTAGGTAAAACCCCCTATTAGACGCACGGGTTCTGAAATTATATTGTGGCATACTAGCATTCAAATGCTTAACCGTCCTCTGAAGCTGATATTGTAGTGGCAGAGTTAACTTACATAAAATAAATGGGTAACGCATAAGTAGCTCAAGAGGAATTACAGATGAACATGTTGAGCAATCATACAGTAATATACCACTGCATAATTTCAGGCCTCAGTTGCTAGATATTACTTATCTGTACCACATTTTACACTGTCCTAAGCTGTACTTGGTTCAAAATATGCTCACCGCTGGTACTCATATGAGCAGAAACTATGTCTAATAGACAGGAACTAATGTCTTGCTTAACCAGTTCTGTCTGAACTGCAGTTCGCTATGCTTCAACTGGTTTAGTGAGACTTGTGCATGAGGGGAGGTCAGTGCGGATCTTTGCCTCCCTTGTTTTTTTAATGCTTGGAGGGTCATAGCAACATTCTTCTCTCCTGCATGCCAATGTATTTTGCATTCCACAATTCAGACTTAATGTATTTCTAAGGCACGTTATGTGGTGTCTGACCACATGTACGGAACTTTCCGTGCGTGCAAAGTCATTCTTCACATTAGTTTACTCTGTAAGACCCCGGCACTTGGCTTCCTAGCACCACCTGGCCTCAATTCCGCATGTCCGCTGGATTATGTGAGATTTTACTACCAACAGGAGGCAAACATAGTTTTGCATTACTCTTGTGCAATAAACCACAGTTGCCTGTGAGTTAATAATGTTACTACCATTACAATAGAGCGTCCTGGAGCTTTTGGACTGCACCTTGAACTAAAATGGAGTGTGACATGAATCTTGTCATTCATGTGGAAATGACTTATAAAATAATACTGGGCGGCCTGCTGCTGGCGCTGTCCAGGGAGAGTATAAATACTCGGGCACGGGCCCAGCTTGCGCGGGACATTATTAACAGGAACTAGTGAAGGACACAACTAGACCTCCATGTTGTAAAACAGTTGATTAAAGCTTTGTTTAACGCTTAGACCAAGTGCCTAGTAGTTTTCTTACGTCAGAGTGTCTGTAACACACACCCATCTCAATGATGCATCATGGCTAAAAGCAAGTTGAAATGATTGAAGTAGCAGCAACATCTTTATTGGCTTCAAGTGTCACAACTGGTACACGCTCCGGCACTCCGTTTTGGAACAACACATTATGAGAGTAACTTTGGGGCTGGGCTCTGAATGGGCGCGATATCGGCAGTGTTGCTGTGGCGCTCACCAGGTGGCCTAAACCGCTTTCGGGTTCAGGCCTCCTTAACATTTTCACCTCGAGCTGTGGGCTTACTACAGCTCATCATTATCGTCGGGAGGAAAGTCGGCTGTTACCGCGTTCAGCTGGCCGACAGGTTATTCATTCGCAGTACACAAATTATTCAAAGTACTTATATCAAGTGCACAAATTATTTAGAGTATTCATGCCTAGTACAGGTTGAGGGTCCCAAATCCGGAGTTCGGGAATCCGGAATGTTCCGGAATCCAGACTCCGGGACGATTGGTGGCAGGGGTCCGGAATCCGTAAAATGTTCCGGAATCCGGGCACCCTGAGGGAGGCTTACCAAAAACCGGAAATAGCGCAACCTGGGCCCAGGCATTTCCGGACTCGGCACGTGTTTCTGATGTCCGAAGTCCGGAAATATCGCAACCTGGGCTCGGGCGTTTCCGGACTTCGGACATCAGAAACACGTTCCGAAGTCCGGAAAAACCTAAAAACCGGCTCAGCCTCGGTCCCGAGGTTGCCGGATTGGGGATGCTCAACCTGTACACAAATTATTCACAGTACTTATATCAAGTGCACAAATTATTTAGAGTATTCATGCCTAGTTCACAAATTATTCACAGTACCCCTTCCTAGAATCATAGAATGATACAGCACAGAAGGAGGCCATTCGGCTCATCGTGCCTGTGCCAGCGCTTTGAAAGAGATAGTCAAGTAATCTTATTCCCCTGCTCTTTCCCCATAGCCCTACAAATTTTTCCTTTTCAAGTATTTATCCAATTCCCTTTTGAATGTTACTATTGAATCTGCTTCCACCTCCATTCCAGATCAAGACAACTCGCTGCGTAATTTTTGTCCCTCATGTCGTCTCTGGCAATTACCTTAAATCTGTGCCCTCTGGTTATCGATCCTTCTGTCACTGGAAACAGTTTCGCCTTATTTACTCTATCAAAACTATTCATGATTTGGAACATCTCTATCAAATCTCCCCTTAATCTTCTTTGCTCTAAGGAGAACAACCCCAGTTTCTCTAGTCTTTCATCCCTGGTACCATTCTAGTAAATCTCTTCTGCAACCTCGCTAAGGCCTCGACATCCTTCCTAAAGTGTGATGCCCAGAATTGAACACAATACTCCAGCTGGGGCCTAACCAGTGTTTTATAAAGGTTTAGCATATCCTCCTTGCTTTAGTGCTCTATGCAACTATTTACAAAGCCAAGGAATTTTAAAATGCAGATGTCATGTAAAAGTCACCAAATCCTTTGTCCTACTACTGCCTGACAGTCAGATCCGCCTGTTGCTAATGGTTCGGTGCTCGCTTTCTGTGCCAAAAGGTTTTGGATTTAAGTCCCACTTCAGAGACTTGAGCACAAAATCTAGGCTGACACTCCAGTGCAGTGCTGAGGGAGTGCTGCACAGTCGGAGGTGCCGTCATTCGGATGAGATGTTAAACCGAGGCCCCATCTTCCCTCTCGTGGGCATAAAAGATCCCATGACACTATTTCAAAGAAGAGCAGGGGAGTAATCCCCGGTGTCCTGGCCAACAACTATCCCTCAACCAACATCACTAAAACAGATTATCTGGTCATTATCACATTGCTGTTTGCGGGGGCTTGCTGTGCCCAGATTGGCTGTCATGTTTCCGACATTACAACAGTGGCTACACTTCAAAAAGTACTTCATTGGCTGTAAAGTGCTTTAAGACATCCTGAGATTGTGAAAGGCGCTATAGAAATGCAAGTCTTTCCTTTTTCTTTCGCAGCACAAGTCTTTTGCTGCACACAGCCTCACCCCTCTGCCGATTTCCCTGCAGTCACCTGTCTGAGAAGTGGAATCAGCAGTAAGTCAGGCAGAACTTTCCAATTCATTCACCACCTGTCAGCATCTGACTGAAGGTGGCCTTCACTACCAACCATTCTCCCCTGTATAATAGATCTATAACAGGATTGTTACAATTACAATAGAACCTCTTCCCTTCAACCCGGCGAAAAATGCACCGGCCTGCAAATTGCGGTCGGAGGCCTGCCGCCCGCGTACGCCTCCGAACCGCAAGAAAACTCCATACTTACCTGATGGCTCTGGAGCTTCTGACTCTTGCGGTTCCTGGGCCTGCGGGCGTGCGCCTGCGTAAAGGACCCACGCGTCCCGGGGGGCGCCTAGGCCCCATAAAATCCGGGCCATTGAGTTAATACAGGAGCTGGAGTACCGATAATGAAGTTTGACCTCTTGGACGATTAGAATATATTTATTTTAATACTGGCTCACAAATAGAGATGTACTCTCACTTAAATGGCAATGGTGTTTCTGGATTTCATTGATAAGGGGGTAATTCAGAAATAATGAATTGTGAAAGGCACAATGTAAAACAAAGGCAAATGTAGGCTGTAAGTGTATTATTTTGTCCTTATTCTCTCTATAATTGCTCTTAACCTTCTTTAGTCTAAACACAAACAAAATCTTGCCATAAATCAGTTATCAAAGGCTGTATTTATTTTCATTAGGAGAATATCGCCAGTGTATTAGTTACTGACCATTAACGTTTATAGCACTTTGACTCCCAAGGTCATGACCTACTTCAGGTTATATTACATCATGAAACCCGATAATCACCATCATCTAAAATTATTAACCTCTTCATTTCAAACTCCTTTTCCATGTGTGCAGTCTGGAAGAATCATATATAAAGGTTGCACCACCTCCTCGATATACAATAGCATCGCACAGGACCAGTGTTGATAACACATTTTGCTGCCTTTAACGCGCAGGTTTTCCTCTTTACTTAAAACACTTCCATGCAAATAGTGCACAATCACTGGTTTTGCATATACTGCTTTGTCAGTACTGAAAGAAGTATGAGCATTTTCCAAATATCATTTCTTCCCTAAACCTCTCCACCTCTTCATCTCCCTCTCCTCCTTTAGTGCCCTCCATAAAGTCCACCTCTTTGATTAAGTTTTTGTCCCTCTCCTATTCTCTCATTCTGTGGTTCGCTGTCCATTTTTAAAATTATGCCTCTGTGAAGTGGTGTGGGATGGTTTTCTGCATTAAAGGAGCTATATAAATGCAAGCTGTTCTCGTATAACAACTGAATCTATTGTCGATCAACTAAGATCAGAATTTAAAAATTAGTTTTCGGATGAGACGTCAAACCGAGACCCCGTCTGCCTCTCAGGTGGATGTAAAAGATCCCATGACACTATTCAACGAAGAGATGGGGAATTCTTCCCAGTGTCCTGGCAAACATTTATCCCTCAACCAACATCACTAAAAACAGATTAACTGGTTATTATCACATTGCTGTTTGTGGGAGCTTGCTGTGCGCAAATTGGCTGCTGTGTTTCCTACATTACAACAGTGACTCCACTTCAAAAGTACCTCATTGGCTGTAGAGCGCTTCAGGACATCTTGAGATCATGAAAGGCGCTATATAAATGTACCCTTCTTTCTCAGTTAACATTCATTGTCAGTTCATCATTTCAGTAAATCATAACAGCAAGAAAAGTGGAATCTATATTGATTCAGAGTTGGATCTGGGTACCTAAATCCTGAAATCTGATGCGAAGGCCCAAAATTTCCACGGATCTGTGCCCACTCCGCTGGCATAACTTTGCCGCAAGTGTGGCGGAAACTCGGCTCACAGCAGCAGAGCAGAAGCAGCTTCCAGCAAACTCCTGGCCAAAGTGTTATCTCTGCCTCAACATAAGAATAAAAGTGAGAAGTCGCACAACACCAGGTTATAGTCCAACAGTTTTATTTGAAATCACAAGCTTTCGGAGCGGCTGCTCCTTCGTCAGGTGAAGTGAAGAAATACAAATCGGCACATCATATATAGACAGAGAACAATGCCTGTGCAGAGTACAATGTCAGACGACTACAGTTAATCTTTCTGACTGTCTTTATCACACCTCAGCAGAGAGACAATCAGGTCAGTCAGGAAGACATTAAGAAAACATAAGAATATTCAGGGTTGAGACAAGACCACTCGCCTTATTGAAGCTCATCTCTCTCGTGCTGTTTTAGGCAATAAACTCCTTTTGCATTTTTTAATTTTTTTTCTTTAAATATAAAGCTGAGATGATCAATTAGATTGGAGCCCAGTATCAGTATGGTCACAGTACTCAAGGTATGGAAACTCAAATTGTAGGAATTCAAACTGACCAAATACATCCCCATGATTTCAACTCAAATCAATTCCAATTCAATTGCTAGCTCACCTATCTGCTACAGCTCAACTGTCTCAGAATGTCCCAAGGTTATTTTCATATACACGCACTGACTTTTTAATAATCAGAGATGGTAAATTCTGGTAAAGCTGAAATTATTTGCCTTTATTGAGCATTAAGTTGGCTTTGAGTACATTCCACTGACTCAGTGTGCAACCAGACATTTTCCATGTATCTGAGAGAAAACATTGTCAGAAATGTGCAACTACCTCAGTTTAACATCAATTAAAAATTCACACAGACTTGGTATGGATTGGGCTGCTAATTATCACAATTCATTGACAGAATTCTAATCACTGCCCAATAATGAGCATAAACCATGTGAAAGGACTTGGCATTTAGCTTGCTCTGTCATCATTCCACGATATTAAAATTCCATACCATAAGAAACTTTGCTCACAATCGGCATGGTTGGAATCGACAGTTGTACAAATGTTTCATATGGATGTTGGGTGAGATATCCAGGGCCTATGCAGATTTCTGCAACTCTCTGTGAAATTCCTTGGGACATTTTTAATATTGAAGGCGCTATATAAATGCAAGTTGTTGTTGAATCAAACCAGTTTTGAAAAACGTTTTAATAAAAGAGGATTCAATTGCAAATCTGGGGTTCGCTTTTCCTTTTTTTTCTTAAGACTATACATTGGACGAACTTTCAACAGTTAAAATACTGTGATGACAACAGTGAAAATAATCGAATAAATATTAATAACATCCACAAAAATGAATCTCATTTCATTAATCAAGTAACTACTTGCAGTGACGATTGTGAGATTCAGATAATGGCGATATCGACCTTCTCCATATCATTACAGCGATTCACTTCTCCTACCAATAAACCCGATTTGGAATTCACATTAGTAGAACACAAAGTGCAAAGAGTGATACAGTATGCACAAAGCACGCTTTACCAGCATAAGGAGAATTACAATTCCTTGACCTTTCTCCTTTTTAACTGCACCATCAAACAATTTTGATGGGGGTCTGAAAGTAAATATCATGCATGTCATATGGTGGGACAATAAAAAATTAACACTAAAATTAACAGTGAAATCAGCAAGATTTCCAGGGTATTAGGTTTAACAAGGAGGAGCAGTGTTGCTTTGTTGACTTCTTAACTCTATGTGATGGTCCTCCTACTGAAATACTGCCTGCAGAATATATCTAAAAAATAAAAGATGTGAACGACCTGACCTCATAACTATTCAATACTAAAATTAAGGGGATCATGAAGGTCAGGTCAAGAGTTTATGCACTGGTGTGCTTTTTTAAACTTTCTGCTTTTTATACTTCGGGCTCCACAGTTTTTATTTTTGAATAGACACTTGTCTGAAAAGTAAGCCACCCTAGTCTTTCCTGAGATCTCAAAAGTTGCCCCAGTCTTTCCAACAAGGTGTGCACTGGAGTAGAAACAAGCGCTCCCGTTAATTTGAATGTATCTGAAGCTGCCGTTATTAACAGAGTGATGGGGTCAAATTTAGAAATTTTCGACCAAATCAGATGAATTTGGGGAATCTCAATCCAGTTCTCAGCAGGCATGTGCTCACAACACAAAACTGGTCCTAATTCTGCACAAAGTCACATCAATCAGACAGGCCTAAGGATGGCTGATACAGGAAATGGAAAAATGTGCTTGATGCTGGCACTAGGTGCCTGAAATGGAAAGGCTGCGAAATTCAGCTCCGTAGCGCTGGTAGTTTTGGCCGGTTTCATTCAGAAAACGGCGTCCGCCTCGCTTCCGCCCACTTCCAGCGCAGCCCACGCTAACCGCCATCTTGGTGCGGACGATAGCGCCAGCGGTACGTGCATACATTGGAGTATGCAGAGTAGGCAGATTGTGACATCAGATTTGACGCATGACCTGCCATTCTCCACCTCGCCGCTTTATTCATCGCCCTCTCCTAAACACACACAGCTGAACGTGCATTCAGCTGCATGAGTGACCTCCTCACCAGCGCTAAAGGGATCCATCCAACTTGCAGGTTAGTTGCTTATTGCTATCTACTGGCTCATGCAGAGTTTGTAGGAGTACTGGGTTGCTGGAAGAGTTTTGAAAAGTTGATAAAGTGTGCAGGGAGTGCAGCTGGGTGTTAGGAAGGCGTTGGCTGCTCCTGGAGGGCCCCTGAGTACACCGCTTGCTCCCAGTCATGGGGGCTCTACTTGCAGTCCCCCTCGCGCTGCAGCATCACAGGGAGATAGAGCGGAGGCAGCAAAGAAAACAAGTTGCTCGCAGAGGGAGGAGGAGGAGGAAGATCTATCAGCCAGGAGGCCTTACCCACCTGGGGTTTTCAGGGAGCACTTATCCCACCTGCACCTACGCCAGGAGCAGAGTGTTCGGCGGCTCTGCTTCACCAAGGAGGTGGTCACAGAACTCTGCCACCTCTTGGAACCAGACCTGCAGCTTCAGAGCAGGGCACCGCCAGTGGCCCTCAAGGTCACCGTGGCCCTGAATTTTTTTTTGCCAGCAGATCCTTCCAGGCTGGAACAGACAACATAGCAAACATCTCGAAGTTCGCCGTATGCATCCAGTATGCTGGGAGAAGGGACATCATTGTCTTCTCTCTAAACAGAGAGAAGCAGGAGGAGCGCGCAGGTGGCTTTGCAAGGATAGCGGGCTTCCCCATGGTGCAGGGTGCCATCGACTGCATACATGTGGCTTTGCGGGCGCCACATCTCAATGGTGAGATGTACCGCAACCGCAAGGCTACCACTCACTTAATGTGCAGTTAGTGTGCAACCACGCCCAGCATTTCATGCTGGTTAATGCCCGCTATCCTGGCAACAGTCATGTTGCTTTCATCCTCTGCCAGTCCACTGTGCCAGCAATCTTCCGGCCACCACGTCAAACCCGAGGATGGCTGCTAGGCAACAAGGGCTATCCGCTCTACACCTGGCTGATGACTCCCCTCCGCAACCCCACCACTCGTGGCCAGCACTCATGTGATGGGAGCCATGCTGCCACGAGGAACATCATTGAGCAGACCATCGGGGTGCTGAAGCAATGGTTTCGCTGCCTTGACCACTCGGGAGGAGCCCTCTAGTACTCGCCGGAGGGGGTGTCCCAATTTGTGATGGTCTGCTGCATCCCCCACAACTTGGCCATCATGAGGATGCAGCTCTTGCCACCATGCGTTCCGCGACCACCTCAGGAGGAGGAGGAGAAGGAGGAGGAAGAGGAAGAGGAGGAGGAGGAGGAAGGGAGGAGGCAGTCTGCACATTCACGTTCTGACGGGCTGTCTGTGAGCGCATCATCAGACTCTGGTTCCCCTGACTTAAACCCCAGATCCCCGTTGCTCAACACTTCCCCACCTTACCAACCCTCTGTCATGGAACATCACAGCGTCCTCTTGGCCACAATCTTGAAATAATTAACACCACAAAACAACCATTCCATAACAACTTTATCCAACAACACATCCAATACTCCATACAATTCTCAACTAATCACCCTCGTGCATTCCTTTAGTGCCTGTCTTGCAGGTGCCTTTGCCTGTCCTTGTGCTCCTACGCAGTGCTACCCCAGTGGCTGCAACATGGGTGGAAGGCTGCTGACTTTCAGTGGGCGACACTTAGATGGCCTTGCAGGATGACCTGATGGCCTCGAGCAGCTCTGGGCCTAGAAGGCCCGGCTGCAAACTGCACCACCTCAGCATGGGCTGCAGCAATCTGGGCTGTTTTGCTGACAGGCACCAGCAAGGGCACTGATGGAGTGGCAGTGGTGGGAGGATGAACGCAGTCATCCTGAGAGAGGACAACAGGTTCTTGCTGCACAGAGCCACTGCCACTCCCCCGGGGCGGTGCCTCAGCAATCCTAGTAACCTGTTGGAGGACAGATTGCTGGACTGCTGTGACACCCTGCAACCCTCTTTCAACACTGGTAAACGCAGCCACGGTGGCAGCTCTCTGAGCCTGCATGAGAGTAATCTGAGCCTGCATGACAGAATTCTGAGCTTCCATTGCAGCACTCAGACGTTGGGTCACTTCCGCTTGTGCTGTAATGGAAGATGCGACATCGGCCATCAGACCATCAGGCCATCAGACCCTAATCATCATGGTTGTGTCCACAAGTGCGCTAATGGGGTTGGCCATCACTTCCATCCTGGAAATCATCGGCTCCAAGCTCTGCTAAGCCCTGTGAAAAGTTGGTGCTGGATTCCTCCTTGTTCCTTGACATTGACAACAGGTTCTCTGGCAATCCTGCCAATGCACCAAGCATTTCTGTGTGCATGCCCATCACCAATGCTCCCTGTAATTTTGTTTGGTGCTACGCGGCAAGCTGGCTGCGCGGGGTCCCTGGAGCCACACAGCATACAGGGAACATTGCCCATCACCCTTCTTCTGTAGACCACCCCATCGAAGTCCTCATCTGAGTCCTCTGCAGCAGAACTTGTGTGCGGCCTCGCCCTCTGGGGAGCTGGCACCCGAGCTACCCTTTCCCTCTGGCCTGGCTGCAGGCCACTCATGCCCTGTGTCTCACCACGTGCTAATCCTGCCTCTACACTGCCCTCTAAAGTACACGCAGTGCCAGTATCTGAGCTGGTACCTGCGAGAGTGAGATCGAGTGACGGTGTCTTTTCTTCTCCATCACTCTCCTCTTGCTTTTCCTGCACTGGTTGGTCAGGTTGGAGATCTTGGGTATCTGAATAGAGAAAGGCACAAGGGTAGCCTCTAAGCTACCCTCTAAATTCTGCGCAGTGCCGGTATCTGAGCTGGTGCCTGCGAGTGTCAGATCGAGCGATGGTGTTTCTTCTTCTTCATCACTCTCCTGTTCCTCTCCCTCTTGTTCTGGCTGGGCAGGTTGGATTTCTTGGTCTGTGAAATGAGTAAGGCACAAGGGTAGGGTTGTGGTGCGGGGAAAAGGGGGAGTAAGAGGTGCATGCTTACACCATCTTCAGCTTGTAAATGAGAAGAGATTGTGGGATGAGGGGGAAGTGGGATGTGACAAGGAGGATTAGGTATGAGCATACCGTCACCTTCAATGGTTTCAGCCTCGCCGCTCACCACAGCCTCAGTGACGGCCCCTCCAATAATGGTGAGCACTGTCTCCTTCACTGGGATAAGGATAAGCAGGCGCGCCCATCCCCTGACAGTTATCTACTGCTGCCTGCAGTTTTGAGTCAACTTGGCCTGCACGAGAGAGGGAAGTGTGTCAGTAAGTGTGGTGCAATTTGTTTGGATGATGTGCCTGCCATAGTTGAATAACTGGCAGTATGTGCAAGGTGTGAGATGTGGGTGTGAGGCTTGCAGCAGTGGTAAGTGTGTGAGGGTGAGTGAAGCTATGAATGTGAGGTATGAGTCGTGATTGATCGAGATTGTTGGTAGGTGAGTGATGGGGTGTGGTGCATTGAGCAGTGTGTGAGGCTAGTGGTAGAGCTGGTGGGAGATGGCATTTGAAGATGCATTCCCTGACCGTGACCACCCACTCATGTGAGATCATTTAACTTCTTTCGGTACTGGATCCAGGTCCTCGGGACAAAACTGCTGGCAATGACCGTGTCAGCTGCCTGCTTCCACTGCCTTCACAGTGTGTGTCTATAGGGCCTCCTGGCCCCCTGCGGATAGCGGACATGTCTCGTCTTTTCCACCTCCTGCACTAAGGTCTCTAGTGCTGCAATCGAGAACCTTGGAGCCATTTCTCTGGTCTGTTAAGCCATTATTCAGTCTTCTTCTTTCTCACACTTGCCTCCACAACCAGTTCCAGCAGCTGCAGCAGGCAGAATGCACCACCCCTTTTAGAGGTGCAGACTGCCTTTAAGAAGTGTAGGCTAGCTTTAATTGGATCTACCCTCCCACAAACTTGGGCCCCCTGCTGTGTGTTCAGCCACTCGGTAGCTCATTCAGCACTGGGCTAAAAACCACAATCATTATAATTAGCAGGCAGCACGAAGGTCACATGCTGCCTGCCTTCCTTTCAACGTGCACGGGGCAATCGTGCATCGCGATCCCCGCGCCTGTTTTCGGGTCTAATCCAATGTTTAGCCCAAAGTGCTTTCTTCCTCAGTACTAGACCAGTTCATCTTGATGAGCGCAACAAAATCAATGCATTTAAAAATGAATTATTCTCCCAGGCCTCCAGCCATCACCAGCAGGAGTGGAGCGGAGCAGAGCCTGAATTGATTCAATCATTAATATTTCATCACTCACTGGGAAGGTGCTTCACCTCCACTTGGTTCCTTCCCCTAATGGCACAGGAAAGAACAGGAACACCTCATATAAAGAATCAGAAGGTGTGAAACCACACCTACTAGCCCATACAGTGTTCCCAATGTTTGCAGAAACGGAAACTCAGGGTTGGATTTTAAGTTCGCGACTCGCTGGAGTGGAAGGTCCGGCATTGCGCGGGAAACCCGGAAGTCAGTGCGGCGCGTCTGTCAGTGGCTTTTTAACCCAGCCGCTGCATTACCACATAATTTCCGGGCTTCCCGACCAATCAGCATCAGCGGTCGTGGTGACGCCCCGAACGACGCAATTTCAACTGCAGTATTTAAAGGGACACTCCAAACAGGCAATTTGAAGGAGTTTGGAGTTGGGAGCCAAAGAGAAGGAAGTGGGAGAAGGGAGTCAAGAAGGTCAAAGGCAGCGCCTTGTTTCAGTGACGCCTCCCTGGATGTGCTGCTGGGGCTGTGAGGACCCGGAGGGATGTCCTGTTCCCTAGTGACGGGAGGAAGAAGCTGGCTGGGGACACCAGGAAGGCGTGGCTGGATGTGGCACAAGAGGTCAGCTGCAGGAGCGTGGTTCCACGCTGCTGGATACAATGCAGGAAGCAGTTCAATGACCTAAGCAGGGCTGGAAAGGTGAGAGCAATGGTACGTTCACCTACATCCTGATGTGCGTATCAACCCAACCCCCTCACTCTGTCTTCTCAAGCCTACTTCAGCGCATCACTCCTCACACCAAGTTATCTTGCAGGCAACATTCCCACTAAACTGCGCGGCCGCACAGCTGTCTGGAGATCCCGTGCAGGCCAGTCACCGACTTTTTAATGGAAGATTTTGCGCGAAATTTTGAATGAGCTGCGCAGCCCGTTAAAAAGACCGGCGCACCCAAAAAGAAAATTAGGGGTAACATTGCCGGCAGGTAGACCCATCCCTCTCTGTCTATGCACTTCCCCATCTGTCCATCCACCAATGACACGCACCCTCATCCTTATGCAATGTCATGCCTCTTCCTCATAGTCACCCTCAACAAATGCTCGCCACCCATCCGTTCCACACATGCCATTACTCTCACTCAGGAGAAGAGAGCACGGAACACGAGGGAGAGCCAGAGAACCGGAGGAGACCCTCCAGCCTTCTCATAGCTAACAACTGCAGAGAGCAGGCGCTGGAAATCAGTGGAGTCTCGGCGAGCTTAGCCGGCGGAGATAGGAAGATGGGGGCCTCCCAGCTACTTGGTGACAGAATTAAATATCAGGCAGCCACATGGCATACAACACTCAGTCAGGTTGACTTGATGTCAGCAGCGAGCGAAATTTGACCGTGTGCAAAAATGCTAAGTTCAAAAATTCTTACCTTGACAGAACTCATTCATGTCTTTTATCTCCCACGGGGCCTTCATGCGTCCAGCAGGAGCAGGTCCAGGTCACGGACCACGACGACAAATTCTCAGAAGAGGTCACTCCCTCTGAGGGTGCACCGTCACAGGACTCATTCAGACCGTGCACCAGCTCAGATACTCGCACTTCGGTGGGACCAGTAAGGAAGATAGTTGGGTTTTCACCTGGTGACTCACACATCACAAGTGAGCAGGGGTAGATGGTGGAGTCAGGGACAGTAGTGGAGAGTCCGCGTCGGAGGGCGCAGGTCGCTCCAAGCTCTGCTCCGCTGGACGCAGGTGCTGTACCTCTGGGGCTGTCGACGAAGAAGATACTTCTGGAGCAGCAGCAGAGAATGTGCGATGTACTTGCAGGCGTTCCAGCTGCACTGTGCACGCTTGCAGAGATATTGGAGGACTCCATCTCAAGCATGAGTGGCATGATGTCACAGATCTTTGGGAAGATGTCTT
This sequence comes from Squalus acanthias, assembly GCA_030390025.1. NCBI lineage: Eukaryota > Metazoa > Chordata > Chondrichthyes > Squaliformes > Squalidae > Squalus > Squalus acanthias. The sequence continues at coordinate 69,614,531 of CM059435.1, read as the reverse complement.
CATCCATGGAAAGAGTGGCCACCTGCACGGAGCATCAAACGCAGCAATCAAACGAGTGCATGCTGGCCCTCACTAATGGCTTGCACACTATGAATGACACCTTAAATAGGATTGATGAAACCCTAGCCTTGGCCGTTCATCACACCACTGATCTGCAGCAAAGTGCTCACCAGTTCATTGCTAGCAGGGAAGTGCGGGTGGGTCATGAGAGGGATGATGGTGAGAGGGGACATGGAAGTGGGGGCTCAGCTCAAAGCGCTTCCACTTCTCACCCGTTGCCCCACTCCGTGCCCCCCCCCCCCCCACCCCCCACGCCCTCAGTCAGTACCCCACATGCAGCCTCGTGTCCCGATATCCCAGTCTGCAGGTGGAGCAGTCTTTGGCGGGGCCCTTATGGGCTCCAAAACCCAGAGGACATCAACCAAGAGCATCTCATCAGTCAGAGCAGGGCTCTGAGTAGACTGCCTCTACCTCTGCTGAAGCCAGGGGTTGCACCACGTAGAAGTGCTAGGAAGAAAAAGGATAAAGATTTGTATTTGCACAAGGATATGTGCATGGGTGTGTGAAAGGGATACTTGGTTGTTTGCAAGAATGCTTTGTGTTAGTGGGATTGGGCCAGGGGTGGGGGGGGGGGGGGGGGCGGTGGGGGGGGGGGGCAAAAGTGGCTTTTGCAAGTAGTTGTTAGATGGGGGCACTGGTGGAACCTAAATGAACCTCACAATAATGAGAGTATCCTTGGCAGCAATATGCGCCGCTGGTGGTGCATTGGCTGCATCACCTTCCACCCCTTCCTCCTCCCCCCCCCCCACCCTTCCTCCTCCTCCTCCTCGGAATCATCCAACGAGGCTCTGTGCTCTGCGCCTTGATCCTCCTGCAGGTCCAAACCTCACTGTTGTGAAATGTTGTGCATAGCGCAGCACACCATGACCATTCTAGTGACCCTGGCTGGTATGTACTGAAGAGCGCTTCCAGATCTGTCTAGGCACCTGAAGCGCATCTGCATCATGCCGATGGCTTATTCGATGACACCTCTGGTGGTCATATGGCATTCATTGTATCGTTCCTGGGCCTCATTCCTCTGGTTTGTGAGAGGTGTCATCAGCCACATTTTAAGTGGGTATCCCTTGTCTCCTTGCTGCCAGCTGGTAACTCTGCTTCGAGATACGAAGAGATTAGGGATGGTGGACTGCCGCAGGACAAAAGCATCATTGCAGCTGGCCGGGAATGTTGTGCACACCTGCATAAAGATCTTTTTGTGGTTGCACACCAGTTGCACATTGATGGAGTGGAAGCCCTTGTGGTTGACAAACACTCCTGGGTGATCTATGGGTGCCTAGTTGTCACATGTGTGCAGTCGATGATGCCCTGAACCTGTGGGAAACCAGCTAGAGCTGTAAACATGAGCGCCTGCCCATTCTGGCGTCATCGCAGGTGAAGTTCACATATTGCCAGCCCTGGCCAACAACCCACCAGTCACCTGTCTTATGCATTTGTTTGCCGCCAACCGCGAGATCCTGCAAATATCTCCGGATGATTCCCTGAAGGATCCAGAGGCAAAAAAAGTTGAGGGTGGTGGTGACTTTAACAGCCACTGGTATAGCGTGGCCACCAGCTCCAGTTGGCAGCAGGTCTTGTTCCAGCAGGCTGCAAATGTCTGTCACCACCTGACACGACACCCTGCGCCTCCTCAGACACTGGTGCTCCGACATGTCAAGGAAGCTTATCCTCTGCCTGTAGACCCTGTGTGCTGGGTATGGTCTCCTGTGAGCTGCACCTCTCTGCTGATTCCCACTCTCCTGTGGAGCTGCAGGTCTGGGAGCAGCAGGCTGTTGCTAGTGTAGGTCCTGCTGCTCCTGTTGCTGTTGGTGGTCATCTTGGTCCTCATCTGAGGTCCAAAGTAACACAGTGTAAGCGGCACCCAGAGCTCCAAAGTGCAGATCAGACCTCCGAACCCCCAAAATGCAGATGGCACCTCCAAATTGTGTAGAGTAACCTCTCAGCACAAGTAATGTGAACAAACCTTTACATACAAGCAGGTAAGAAAGCAGCTGTGAGTACTGAGTACTTATTGGCAAATTTCCCTGTCATGGCTTCAGCCCCCTCAATAGCCGCTGTCTTCTCGCGTTGCTTTCATTGGCGAGTTCCGGGAAGACCAGGAAACCCGTGGAGCCAAAGTTAACTGCAAAACCACGTTAATATCGCTCTAATTGAGCGATTAACATATGGAAATTGACAACCCGAGGGGGTTGCGCGCACGCAGCCTAACACGTTTGAGTTAAATGCGGAAGTTGGCAGGTTGTGCCGGCTTCCCAACTCACTCGCATTTTTCCTGTATTTCACCCCCCACCCACACCCAAACCCACAAGCTCACTCATGTTAAAATTCCCCCCTCGCTGTCTGTTTATATTGGCCCAGAAATTGGAGTTCGATGTTTGCCGCGGGGGTAAGGATCCCCCGCGATATCGCACTCCGCGCCTACCTTTATGGTTTTGGCCCACACGAACTTCAGTTCCTGGGCCTCTCCCTGGTGCCGGCGCGCAGTGTGTGCGTGTCCCAGAGGCGCAGTTAGTTCGATGCTACCTCTGGGATCACGTGGGCTGTCACAACTATGAATACAACAAGTCCCCAAAAGAACAGCTAAACCTCAATTAAATTTAAAAAAAAGCCATCACATTAATAAAATAACTATAGTTAAATAAATTAACCACTTTAAACAAAAATTTAAATTTTTGAAAAAATTTAAATTCTTTTTAAAAGTTATAAAAATAAACTTACCTTTCTTTAAAGTCTCTAAAAAAGATAAACCTGTTGAAAAAAAATTAAAATAATACTTAATTAACTACTTACCTTGTTAAAAGTGGGTCTTACGCCTGCTTTCTTTATGTGTAAAATCTTCCACACTTACCTGCGCATGCGCAGTGCATGCAGGAAACCGGCACTTCGGGACCTAATACGCGAGAGTACACAGTGCGTAATCTCCCGTATTAGGTCTAATTTTTGGGCCATTATGCCTGCAGGGCTGGGTGTTAATCAGAGAACTAGTAAACCAATGGAAAAGGGTTTGCCAAATTTAAGATATAATGATTGGAAGAAAAGAAAAAACCTTGCATTTATATAGCACCTTTCACGACCTCAGGACATCCCACAGTGCTTTACAGTCAATGCAGTATTTCTAAAGTGTAGTCACTGCTGTAATGTAGGGAAACGCAGCAGCCAACTTGCGCACAGCAAGGTCCCACAAACAGCAATGAGATAATGATTAATAATCTGTTTTGGTGGTGTTGACTGAGAGATAAATATTAGCCAGACACTGGGAGAACTCCCCTGCTCTTCTTCAAAAAGTGTCAAAGGATAAGTCACTAGTATATATGTCTACCTGAGAGGGAAGATGGGGCCTCGATTTACTGTCTCGATTTCAAAATTCTCATCCTTGTTTTCAAATCCCTCCATGGCCTCGCCCCTCCCTATCTCTGTAATCTCCTTCAGCCCCACATCCCCCTGAGATATCTGTGCTCCTCTAATTCTGCCCTCTTGAGCATCCCTGATTATAATCACTCAACCATTGGTGGCCGTGCCTTCTGTTGCCTAGGCCCTAAGCACCGGAATTCCCTGCCTAAACCTCTCCGCCTCGCTACCTCTCTTTCCTCCTTTAAGAGGCTCCTTAAAACCTACCTCTTTGACCAAGCTTTTGGTCATCTGCCCTAATTTCTCCTTATGTGGCTCAGTGTCAAATTATTTTGTCTTTTAATACTCCTGTGAAGTGCCTTGGGACGTTTTACTACATTAAAGGCGCTATATAAATACAAGTTGTTGTTGTTTTCTCATCTGAAAGATGGCACCTCCAACAGTGACACACTCCCTCAGTACTGCACTGAAGTGCCAGTCTGGGTTCTATGCTCAAGTCTCTGGAGTGGGGCTTGAACCAGTTGCAAGAGCCAAATCTGATGCCTGTCTGGCACACATCACTGTGATTTGTATGTGATGTTGTGATGAAAATGACATAAAGGCTCTTCTGTATTTTATCCCTTTTTAAGCAAAAAGATGAACACTTTTCCATGAAGATGCGCTCCATAACAATAATGTAAGGATTATTTCAACTGCGATTTTATTCTATGCATTTCTGATTGCCATGGTTTTATTTCTCCTGACAAAACAGTGGGGAAATGCAACTTTAAAGTATGGTCCACTCTGTTTACCACGCTGAATGATGGAGATCGTACAGCAATAATTGTGCAAAGGAAGTCTCAGATATTTGGGGTAACAGTCTCTAGTATACAAGTCACAAAACCCTCCCTCCCACTATCCAGCTCTCCCAGGAATCCAGCATAAACAGGATGAGCAATCTCACTCGGTTACCCTGCGCAAATACCTACAAGTAAATAGATATGTTTTGAACAGAGGCTCAGCTCCAGGCACGGCTCCCAGTGTTTTTCTATTTGTTTTTTTCTAAATCGCTCCCTTTTTGACATTGCACCAGGTCAATATGAAACATTTTAGTGTTCCCTCGGGCTGAAGTTGTAACCACATTCATCTTGCTATTGCCTGCCAATTAACGTCAATGGACAATGGAACAAAGACTGCGGCCTGCCTGCTCACTTTACAAAGTGGAAACTGCAGTTTACCTTCCGTGTGTTCGTTTAAAATCCATTTGTGTAGTCACCAAATACATCTTACTGTGATGCAATTACACTTCCACAGGCACTGAGCAATAACATCTTGCCTTTGTGACGCCGTTTTATTTCATTTTGCCCAAGGATACAATAAAACAAATATTAACTACAACCTTTGGCCTGTAAGTGCCAAACAATTCCCCCTTAGCTCGTAGAACTGTGTGTGTAATCCATTTAAAGTCTAAATTCCTATGACCAATAGTTAATTGCTGTTGCCCTTAAATGCGGTCGGTATTTGTATATTGCATGCACCCTTTAAAACCTTTGTCTTGGCCGAGTAAAGTTTGTCTCAAGTATTATGTACCATCACTGCAATCATAATGTAAAAAAAACATGGACAGGAACTTAAGTGTAGATTGGTTAAATTAGGATGAGTCAGCCCCTCAAGTAGTTGAGGACGTGATTTTCAATGAAAAGGGTGGTGACAAATTTGAGGCCTGGAGGCTCAGGCCTCTCAAGTATCGCTGCATTATTTCTATCTCAACCAATCCATCATCTACAGGAAACTGAATGGAAGACTTTTAAGGGTCGAGTGCTGAAGCTGCTCATCACTCAAATTTGCTTGGGTGAGTTTGATCATTTCCCAGCTAAAGCACAAGATGTAGAACAGGTCCAAAGAGAGGGGTGTCATCTCAGTGGATAATGGGGAATACACCATCCCACTGTGCAATCAAATAGAAACATAGAAACATAGAAGATAGGAGCAGGAGTAGGCCATTCGGCCCCTTGAGCCTGCTCCGCCATTTAATGAGATCATGGCTGATCATCCAAATTCAGTACCCTGTCCCTGCTTTCTCCCCATATCCCTTGATCCCTTTAGCCTTAAGAAATATATCTAACTCCTTCTTGAATATATTTAATGAATTGGACTCAACTGTCTTCTGTGGTAGAGAATTCATAGGTTCACCACTCTCTGGGTGAAGAAATTCCTCCTCATCTCAGTCCTAAATGGCTTACCCCTTATCTTTAGACTGTGACCCCTGGTTCTGGACTCCCCGACTATCGGGAACATCCTTCCTGCATCTAGTCTGTCTAGTCCTGTTAGAATTTTCTAAGTTTCAATGAGATCCCCTCTCATTCTTCTAAACTCTAGCGAATACAAGCCCAATCGACCCAATCTCTCTTCATAGGTCATTCCTGCCATCCCAGGTATCAGTCTGGTGAATCTTCGCTGCACTCCCTCCATGGCAAGAACATCCTTCCTCAGATAAGGCGACCAAATCACACCAGGGGATGAATAAAGCAGGTTCAATAATAACTCTCTGCCTGACTCTGACTTCAGGACAATGTGTGGTGGTAATGAGCTTGCAAGGGGAGGGGGGAGATGGACAGGGTAAATCTTCTTCGTTCCTCCTCCCCTGGTAACAAGAGCAATGTCAAATGCAATACTTCAGCACAGTTATTTGATTTCAATAATTATAGTGCAGGCACATCTTTTTATTTAAGTACAATTCAAGTTTCTTTCGGCCACCTAGGCCCTATGCTCTGGAATTCTCTCTCCACCTTTATGGCTCTCCTTAAAAAACTGGCTCATTGACCAAGCTCCTAATATCTCCTTCTTTAGCTCTGTGTCAATTTTTGTCTCATTACGCTCCTGTGAAGTGCCTTGGGATGAATTCCTATGTTAAAGGTACTATATAAATTCAAGTTGTTTTAGGAGGACAGAATTGCCATGCAGTTACCACCCAAATTGTCTTAAAGCACACTGACATGATGATTCTGACCCAAGGATTTTATACTCTCAAAACAAACTTTTTCAACAACAAAAAAAGTCCACAGGGAGCCATTCGTGAAAACTGGCGAATGTTCAAATGACACTATTTTACTAGTTTTGGAATAAAACCAACATAGTTCACGAATGAGGAACTGTCCCTGTTTAGCAGAGGCTTTGCAAATGTTGCTGACGAGGCATAGTTATTTACCCTGTGCCCTAAAAACAGCATTCCGCACTGTATAAACAGCCCAACGTGGACCAGTGAAAAAGGATTGTCTTGTAAACCTGTAAATCGAAAACACGTGTCCACTGCCAGTCAGTTCAACACTGTTGTGAGTAATTGGTCTTTGTGCTATACACCCAGACTTTCAGCACATACACTGGCAGTGTCAAGTGGAATCACCTACATTTCTTTTTCCACTTGCTCTCTCTTCTTAAAATCACATTTATCTCAATGGTATTATTAAACCTGGCCCGAAAAGAATGTTTTCAAACCAATGTCAGATTCGTGCAAATTGCCACATTTGATTATTAAGTTTGTCGATCATCCTGCTTTTATTGAGTAGAGCCTCAGCATTCATTTAGATGAACTAGCGGATCGTCCTTGGCACAGCTCACAGTGAGTCACAGGACACGCTGTTTCATAACAATGGGCTGGCACTGTCATGTAAGCAACAATCTATTCTTAGAGTCACTAACTGAATACATCGAATTGATATGCTGAGATTTTTACCAGTGCTTGGGAAATCAAATTTTATGATTCTGTCCATTTTTCTGTGAAAACCATCAATGAGAGACCTTTTTATTATTATATATTTCTTTACTCGGGGGATGGAGTATTAAAGTAAGGAAGACTTGCTACAACTGTACAGGGCGTTGGTGAGACCACACCTGGAGAATTGCGTACAGTTTTGGTCTCCTTATTTAAGGAGGAATATACTTGCATTGGAGGCAGTTCAGAGAAGGTTCACTAGGTTGATTCCTGAGATGAGGGGGTTGTCTTATGAAGAAAGGTTGAGCAGGTTGGGCCTATACTCATTGGAGTTTAGAAGAATGAGAGGGGATCTTATTGAAACATATAAGATTCTGAGGGGGATTGACAGGGTGGATGCTGAGAGGATGTTTCCCCTCGCGGGGGAATCTAGAACTAGGGGGCATAGTTTCAGGATAGGGGGTCGCCCATTTAAGACGGAGATGAGGAGGAATTTCTTCTCTCAGAGGGTCGTGAATCTTTGGAATTCTCTACCCCTAGAGAGCTGTGGAGGCTGGGTCATTGAATATATTCAAGGCTGAGATAGACAGATATTTGAGCTACAGGGGAGTCAAGGGTTATGGGGAACAAAAAGGAAAGTGGAGTTGAGGCCAAGATCAGATCAGCCATGATCTTATTGAATGGCAGAGCAGGCTCGAGGGCCCGAATGGCCTACTCCTGCTCCTATTTCCTTTGTTCTTATGTTTTTATGCTCTTACTCATTTATTCGCCTTTTTATTTTGTCTTCTTTAAAGCTCAGGACACACAGGAAGATGGTAGACAATACGCAGCAGATTGTAGATAGGTGTGCGGGGTCTAACAGAAGGGGACAGGACTTTTGGAGCAATTATCCCTTGGGGATTCAGACAGAAAACTACTGATGCACATTGGGAAATTCTGGAAACTGCACATGCTCAGATTGGAAAACATATCCAATCAAAGCCTAGGCTTTTGAGACAAGTTGAGACCTTGAAGTAAGCACTTTGCCTAGATAATAATATAAAGTCACTTTAAAGTATTCTTTTGCTGGTGAAGCACTTTGGTACATTACTGACGCATGATAAAGCACTATATATGGAAGTCCTTTCTTTAATAAATACATTAAAAGATACAAAAGACAATTCTATGGGGGTAATTTTCACCTCTTGGGCAGTAAACTGGTGGAGCGGATCGCCCATAGAAACATAGAAACATAGAAGATAGGAGCAGGAGTAGGCCATTCGGCCCCTCGAGCCTGCTCCGCCATTCAATGCGATCATGGCTGATCATCCAAATTCAGTACCCTGTCCCTGCCTTCTCCCCATATCCCTTGATCCCTTTAGCCTTAAGAAATATATCTAACTCCTTCTTGAATATATTTAATGAATTGGACTCAACTGTCTTCTGCGGTAGAGAATTCACAGGTTCACCACTCTCTGGATGAAGAAATTCCTCCTCATCTCAGTCCTAAATGTCTTACCCCTTATCTTTCGACTGTGACCCCTGGTTCTGGACTCCCCCACCATCGGGAACATCCTTCCTGCATCTAGTCTGTCTAGTCCTGTTAGAATTTTCTAAGTTTCAATGAGATCCCCTCTCATTCTTCTAAACTCTAGCGAATACAAGCCCAATCGACCCAATCTCTCTTCATACGTCATTCCTGCCATCCCACCTGTTATACAACCTGCCCGATTTTCATTTTCTAGAAGTGAAGGTGAATATTACCCTCTTAGGGAAAATGAATGATGTTATTGTTGGGAGAGGAATGAGGGTGGGGGGAGAGGGAAGCAGCAGCCACAAGGGGTAGCAATGGAGAGAGAGCACACAGTACGCTGGATTTATGATGCTCCGAGGTGGCTTGTGCTGTGGACATCAGTGCCATCTATCTTGGAGATGCAGCTAGGAGGTTGGTTTTCAAGCTAGGTGAACAATAGCGCCACCTATCTTGGAGATCAACCATGGAAGCAATGTAATGAATAAGTAAGCAAAATACTGTGGATGCTGGAAATCTGAAATAAAAACAGAAAATGCTGGAAATACTCAGCAGGTCAGGCAGCATCTGTGGAGAGAGAAACAGAGTCAACGTTTCAGGTCGATGATGAAGGGTCATCGACCTGAAACGTTAACTCTGTTTCTCTCTCCACAGATGCTGCCTGACCTGCTGAGTATTTCCAGCATTTTCTGTTTTTATTAATGAATAAGTAAGCTCGATTGTGACAGAAAAGCGTGACAAAAATAGCATGCAACATGACAAAAAAGTATTGCAGGAAGCAAGTGTTATTTGATGGCAAGTGTGAGCACTTTTAGACAGGACAGATATGCTACTTTATGTTTTTATTGCACTGTCTTGGGAAAATGCTCACACACACCCTGCATCTTTGTGCTTTACGCATGCATTACCCACAGCAAAGGCGCCTCACAGTTATGCTCTTTGCAACGTAAAGAAGTTTGAATGCCAACAGTGGTTATCTTTCTATTTTGGCTCATTCTTTAAACTGTTACATCTGTGGTGTTCTAGTTTTACATGCTCACATTTTATTCTGGAAAGACTTGTTGCTGGAGACAATTGCTTTACATAAAACCAAGATTGCATTTACAGAAAACTCGACATCATGCCCCACAACACTCTCCAGTGAAAAGTAGGAATTTGGGAGAGCAGAAAAACTATATCTAACCCCGTGTTTGGTTAGTATCCTCTCACGGTTTTGCTGCTTTTATTGGAAGAAAAGAATACTCTCAGAGTCCCTACTCAGTCAACACACATTGGAGAAAAATAGGCCATATTTGAAATTTAAAATATCACGGTGAAATTGAAATATAAATTGGGTGTTTTCCATGGCGTTGCTCATATGCATCCAAGGGTTAGGAAGAGCTGGGGTGTCAAAGGCAGTAGAGAGCTGGCAGAAGGCCAGGAAGAATCAGGGTGAGGGCAGGAGGAGACTAGGCAGCTATATCTTCAACTGAGTCAGTCTGTCCTCGAGGTTCCTGGCCCTGAAGTGGGAACAGTGCAAGTATTTTTCATTAACAGTGGGAGTGGAGCAAGGGAAACAAAGGCAAAATCAGAGAAAGGAACAATGGGAAGGAGAGCAAGGGGAACAAATGGAAGGTCAACAATGGGAATAAAGGGAAAGTCAGTAATGGGAACAAAGGGAATGGCAGCATTGGGAACAAAGAGGTCAACAATGAGAACGCAGGTAAGGTCAGCAAAAGGAAGGTCAACACTGAGAACAAAGGGAAGGGCAGCAATGGGAATAAAGGAAAGGGCAGCATCGGGAATAAAGGAAAGGGCAGCATCGTGAATAAAGGAAAGGGCAGCATCGGGAATAAAGGAAAGGACAGAAATGGGAATAAACATAGAAACATAGAAACTAGGAGCAGGAGTAGGCCATTCGGCCCGTCGAGCCTGCTCCACCATTCAATACGATCATGGCTGATCATCCAAATCCAGTACCCTGTCCCTGCTTTTCCCACACAGAATCCCCATCGAGCCTGCACCGATACGTATCCCACCCTATCCCCGTAACCCCACGTATTTAATTCCCCCTAACATATCCCATCCTATCCCTGTAACCCCACATATTTAATCCCCCCCCTAACACTAAGGGTCAATTTATCATAGCCAAATCAACCTAACCCGCACATTTTTGGACTGTGGGAGGAAACCGGAGCACCCGGAGGAAACCCACGCAGACACGGGGAGAATGTGCAAACTCCACACAGACAGTCACCCGAGGCCGGATTCGAACCCGGGTCCCTGGCGCTGTGAGGCACCAGTGCTAACCACTATGCCACCGTGCCGCCCCTAAAGAGAAGGACAGCATCGGGAATAAAGGAAAGGGCAGCATCGGGAATAAAGGAAAGGGCAGCATTGGGAATAAAGGGAAAGGCAGCAATGGGAATAAAGGGAAGGACAGAAATGGGAATAAAGGGAAGGGCAGCATTGGGAATAAAGGGATGAGCAGCATTGGGAATAAAGGGAAGGACAGAAATGGGAATAAAGGGAAGGGCAACATTGGGAATAAAGGGAAGGGCAGCAATGGGAATAAAGGGAAAGGCAGCATTGGGAATAAAGGGAAAGGCAGCAATGGGAATAAAGGGAAGGACAGAAATGGGAATAAGGGAAGGGAAGCATTGGGAATAAAGGGAAGAGCAGCATTGGGAATAAAGGGAAGGACACCAAAGGAAATAAGGGATCAGCGATGACAGCATAACACAAAAAAAGGAAACCGGGCCGGCCACCATTTAAAGCCTGGGGCTGGTTAGCTCAGCAGCTTTTATTAAGTGTCAGATTGGCAGGTGAACGAACAGAAAGAAAAGGTTGGGTCGGGGATTTGGCTGCCATTCAAGGCTCAGGTCAGAGTTTGTCAGAGATTCAAGGGCCAGTTAAATGTTGAGTCCTGTAGCTCTGCAGCAATTCAAGGGTCAATTCACGGTGGGATTGGCAGCCATTCAAGGGTCGGGTTGAGGTGGGAACATGGCACCCATTGAAGGGTCGTTAGGGAAGTGGCAGCCATTTAAGAGTCGGGTCCAGTCCAGGATTCAGCAGGTATGTAAAGGGTGGATCAGGGAACCCACCAAAAACTCCAATGGCAGTAATTGAAAGTTCTGGATGCTGATTAATTACAGACTAAAGATATTTATATATATATTAAAATATAAAACTTATAACTAAAATAGTGGAGCACAGCAGTGTGCATCCACTTCCTCGATCTTTGTACTACACACTGAACACCTTGGACACAGTAGACCAACCATTACAGTGCCATCAATGAGGGTGGAGCTGGCTGATGGGACTTAAGAACTTAAGAACATAAGAAATAGGAGCAGGAGTAGGCCATACGGCCCTTCGAGCCTACTCCGCCATTCAATAAGATCATGGCTGATCATTGACCTCAACTCCACTCTCCCGCCCGATCTCCATATCCCTTGATTCTCCTAGAGTCCAAAAATCTATCTATCTCAGCCTTGAATATACTCAAAGACTCAGCATCCACAACCCTCTGGGGCAGAGAATTCCAAAGATTCACAACCCTCTGAGTGAAGAAATTCCTCCTCATCTCAGTCTTAAATGGCTTACCCTTTATTCTGAAACTATGCCCGCTAGTTTTAGACACTCCAGCCAGGGGAAACCACCTCTCAGCATCTACCCTGTCAATCCCCTTCAGAATCTTGTATGTTTCAATGAGATCACCTCTCATTCTTCTAAACTCCAGAGAGTATAGGCCCATTCTACACAATCTCTCATCATAGGACAGCCCTCTCATCCCAGGAATCAATCTCGTGAACCTTCGTTGCACCGCCTCCAAGGCAAGTATATCCTTCTTTAGATAAGGAGACCAAAACTATGCACAGTACTCCAGGTGTGGTCTCACCAAGGCCCTGCGCAATTGTAGCAAGACTTCCTTACTCTTATACTCCAACCCCCTTGCAATAAAGGCCAACATACCATTTGCCTTCCTTATTGCTTGCTGTACCTGCATGCTAGCTTTCTGTGTTTCTTGCACGAGGACATGGAGGTACTACAGCACCACTAGTGATTGGAGGACTACAACTGGATTGTGACAGTTGACTTGGAATTTATAATAGGAAATGTTGCTACGTAAATGTGACCAAAAATTGTGACCAGGTTTGTGGAAAGGAAGTGTGTTCCCAATGCAAGCTTTTTGATGTATGTTACTGCTTCATGATTTTATTATAGGTAGTAGATCCTCTTGAAATGCCTTAGATTATACCACCAATATCTCTCATACCTCATACACACTGCACAGTCCCACAAGGATATCCCAGTGTCCTGGGGTGGTTGCCAGACTTTTCTTTGTTTCACTTTCTCTCTCTCTCTCTTCCTCCGCTTCCCCTTTTGGCTTGTCCTTATAATCACTCTCTGGCTTTTAAACCCAAGCTTGGTGTCAGTTAATCATTACATCCTGATTTGTTCCCCCTCCTCCAATGTTGTCCCCTAAACTCTACTTTCCAGAAGATGGTGGCTCAATCGAGGGGGGGGGGGGTGGCGGGGGGTTGGGTTTGGGGTGTGGTTTCACGGTGAAGAAAGCTCTCCCTCCATACTTTATGGCCAATCTGAAAGGTGAACATCAGCAAGTATTTCATCCAAGGAGTGGAAATCTTGGCCAATTCCCCATCCCCCTCCCCAACCATAATGACCCCCATCACTATCCTGGCTGCCATCAACTAAATTTGTACTAAGCAAGGGTTGAGCTTGGAACTTTAATGTCTGCGCACTTACCATGTCTAATGAGCCATCGGGGCAGGTGGGTGCTCTTCTTCTTTTTGAATGCACACGTAAAATTTTGGGCAACTCCAATTGGTCACCCGCTGATCATCGTCATGATGTCATGTCACTGATCAGCACTCCATATTGTGCACACCGGTTTATAAATATTATCATGTATCCCTCAAGATATTTTGCAAGACAGGAATATTGCTTTGATGTGGTCCTCTAACTCGTTATTCAATTTGGTGATCTATACAAGTTTAAAATAAAATATATTCACAATGCTCCAGAGTGTTTCCACAATCTTTCATTCAAGTGAAACATGACAATGGCCTGAAGGTGAGCTGTGATGGTAGGTGACCTGTGAGCCATTTTCATCACATTCAAGTGATATTATGGATACATTCCAACACATCGTTGCATCGTTGCTTTTTAGCATGTTTTACTTGGCTACCCGTTCATGTACAGGAAGACAATGTGGAGCATTTTAGCAGAATTTGAAGAATTTCTTCAAGATGTCAGAATAATTGGGATCGAGTATCAAAAGGATTTAGTGGCTGTCTTTTCAGCTGTGGGATCTGGTTTTAAATTCAAACCAGGTTGAAAGTCTCCTCTCCTTGCTGATTACGTCCACGGTTAAATAACTTGCAACCCTTTTCTAAGGAGGCATGGTTACAGAGCACGCAACTGTCCTCAATTTGGAAAAAAAAACGCAATTTTATTCAGCAAAGTTATTCTAATGTTTGGTGTGGGAATTGGTGTTGTCATACTGATGCAGTAGGGAGTGATCTTCTGGCACACAGTGTTGGAGAATAGAGGGTGTTTTACTTAACATCTGTCCATGCTCTTACCTGACCTGAAAGTGCATAATGCTAAGTATCAAAAGTGGAAAAAGTGTTCCATTCCCCAGTACTGACATCGCTCACCTTGTTATTAAGAGAGCGAGAGAGAAAGTAAAACATAGAAAAGTCTGGCAACCACCCCAGGACACTGGAATATCCTTAACAAGATTTTTTTTTAAAGGCATATTTGGAATAATAAATCAATATCAGCGCCCCTAATGGCCTAGTAGATAAAGGCACTGCCCGATGTAAATCATAAAGAGCTGAACAACCCCAGTTTCATTTTCAGTTTGTGCCTGGTTAGCTGATCTCTGCTGGGGAAGCAACTGACCTCAGTGTCCCTAGGCGAGTGAGGGGAAAGAAAATCAACCTGGGTCCCCTCTCCTGGTCGTTATCCCGTGGCCCCTGCTCGGACGTATACATAGGTGGATGTCAGATGAGAGCACAGGATTGGGTTTGGCAGCGATGCCATCCACGGTTGAAATGCTTGTGACACTTGCTGTGACTGACTTAGCTCAGACATAAAGAATGGCCATGTGTGTGAGGTACATGAGGTCTACTTGCACCCATGGAAATGTGTCCCGTGAAGAGTCAATGGGGTCTATTTTGACCTTCGGGCAGCGCACCAGCAGAGGGCGCTGGTTGGCCGCCCATCCCGGCGGTGAAGTGGGCCACCGTGACTTTGAGGCTCCGGCCTCATTTAGATTCGCCAGGCGAACTGCATGTCACCAAACAGGCTTCCTGACGCAGCTCGCCAGATTCAGCAAAGCAAAATGAGCCTCAGCTACCCCCCACCCCCGTAAGTTGCGGGGCAGGTTCGTGATCACAGAGGATGTGGGTCCCAGGCAGCAGCGGCCCAAATTATTCTTGTGGGCCCCGGGGTGCACTCCTGCTTCTCCAAGGTCCACAAAGATAATTTAAGACTTACCTTTGCTGGGCCCCTTCTCTTCCATTGCCTGTGGAACTGGTGGAAGCCTGCACTGTGCAGACTATGACCAGTTCCTACCTAAAATGGCAATTGGGGTCCTCTTTACGTCATAGGACACCTGATTCCAACATTAAAAGGGACCCATTGCCTGAAACAGGCAGGCGCTTTGGACACCCAGTGGTAGGCCCCTTTCAAAATGGTGCAAGCTGCATCGCCGGTGTTAAGGGGACGGTAAGGCTACTGATCCCATTTTGAGGCCGTTACCCGCCCCATTAATGCCAGGCGAAGGCAGTGAAAATTGACCCAATTACTTTAGGAGGAAGGAAATTGGAAAAAAAATTAAACTGATAACCATTATAATCGGAATCAATGCTCAACACTTCCTGCTCCACCGATTATTGCTGTAACAGTCATAGAACTGAGGTACCTAGCAGATTTCCAACAGTATTTAAAAACCTGAATTAAGTGCAGACCCAACTTGAATAAAAATTCCCATCATCTCCTGGGCATAGATTCAGAAACACATCTGCTATCATTTTTTTTGTTATTGAAATGATTTAGACCAGCCTCCAACAATGATTATGTTTTTCTTACTATAATCTTACTCTGAAAATTGTTCTTTAGGTTTTTTGGTTTATGTACAAACTGGTTTAGTAGTTCTGGTCATTGTTTATGAGGCTATTGTCAAAGCCACCCATTTTGTAAGTGCTGAACATTTGAAAGGATGGCATAAACAACCTCAAATGGGCTGAAAACAAATGTGTCCAAAGGTTTCTAGGAGGCTTGTTTAGAAATTCCCAGTACCCCTGGTGATGATCTGCCTCTGGAGTGAATCCAGGTTGTCGCCACGGAAACAGGCTCCTGGAAACACTTTAGATAAACACGGAGCCGCATGGAGTGACTTCACTTAGCTCGTGTGGGGCATGGGGTTGGAGCGGGGGGCGGGGGGGGAACAGACGGGTGTAAAACTGAAATATCTGGCCTGGACACATTGGCAGTACCTGCATTTTGCTGTCGATAAAGGAGGGGGAGGAGTCAAATTACAAATTTGTGTCACCCAAAACCAAACTGAATAAATTCAAAAAATAAAGTCAGAACTGCTGCAAGCACTGCATTCTTCTTTTGAATGGAGGAGTTTGCCTCTTTGGCATTGCATGTTAACTAACAATCAGACGACTGTCTCACTGATAAATGCCTTTGGTTTTTTTTCTCAGCTTTAGCTTAAGAATTCTTGTACTTGTTTTCTTGCAGCTGAACGCCTGAGCTTGTAAAGGTCAAGGTGACAGAAGACAGCAGTCCTGGAGGGAGAGACGGCACGGCAGATTACTCTGCATGGGGTCGTTTACTGCTTTCACTGGCCCAAGCAAGAATAATTGAACATTCAACAACTTTGTGGGGGAGGTTAAGCACTCGACTTCCTCATAGTTTTCTTAACTTCATAAGTTTTTTTTCATGCTTCAGTGTACAATTTTTTTTTCTGAAGACAACATTTAGGTGAACACGTTGTCCCTTTAAGATCTGGAAGATTTACAGTATAGACTCCATTTACAGAATGTAATGAGTGAAGACGACTCCTTGAACATTTCTCCGAATCTACTTCAGGGCATTCAATTATAAACGAACGAGGGAAAATAATTTGTTATAATATCTAATGGCAAGCATGTAAGGTCGCATGATGAAATGTGCCTTTGAAGATTCCCCAGTCACTGAATTATAGGTCTGAGCCATGCCATGAGAGGAGGCCAAAAAGGTTGGATGCTACCTCCCAGAAAGTGAGAGACAAAAATAAACAAAATCAAAAGCCCAGATTACACTTAGTGAAGATCTTGAGAGCAGCATTGACAGGGGCCTAGGAGCCACTCAATGAAAGGAACATGCGTGCCAAGGGAGACTTATGGGGAGGTAGATACAAAATCTTTCTATATATCTCCATATCTTGCATTTAGCGTGCATTTCATCCATCACACTTCTGTGTCATACTGTAATTCATCCAAATTTCTGTATCACATTCACACTTCATTGACTGAAATGTCATAGATTTACACAATGATACAGCACAGAAGGAGGCCATTTGGCCCATCGTGCCTGTGCCGGCATGTAGATAAAACAATAACAGGTGACGCCTGAACGGGCAGGAAGCATACCAATCATAAGTGGGCAAAGAAAGAACATAAATTTCTAAGGACAAGACTTAGACAGTCTCTGCCTGGTCGGCCCTACAAAGTCCTCCTCACAAACAACTGGGGATTGGTGCCCAAGCTGTCCCACAGACTAGTCAAGCAACAGCCTGATGTAGTCATACTATCTACCAGCCAACAACCCAGACTCCTCCAACACCATCCTGTCCTGTCACACCGGCAGCATAGACCCACGAGAAGTAGGGGCAGGGTGGTATAGCTCAGCTGGGCTTGGTTCTGGGAGTCCTTAACATTGGCTCTGAACCCCATGAAGTCTCGTGGCTTCAGGTTTATTAAGGATATTTGAAAACAACCAATAACAACAACAACTTGTATTGATATAGCACCTTTAACGTAGTAAAACGTCCCAAGGCGCTGCACAGGAGTATTATAAGACAAAAAATTTGACACCGAGCCACATAAGGAGAAATTAGGGCAGGTGACCAAAAGCTTGGTCAAAGAGGTAGGTTTTAAGGAGCATCTTAAAGGAGGAAAGAGAGGTAGAGAGGCGGAAAGGTTTAGGCAGGGAATTCTGGTACTTAGGGCCCAGGCAACAGAAGGCACGGCCACCAATGGTTGAACGATTATAATCAGGGATCCTCAAGAGGGCAGAATTAGAGGAGCGCAGATATCTTGGGGGCTTGTGGGGCTGAAGGAGATTACAGAGATAGGAAGGGGCGAGGCCATGGAGGGATTTGAAAACAAGGATGAGAATTTTGAAATCGAGGCATTGCTTAACCGGGAGCCAATGTAGGTCGGCGTGATGGGCAAACGGGACTTGGTGCGAGTTAGGATACGGGCAGCCGAGTTTTGGATGACCTCAAGTTTACGTAGGGTAGAATGTGGGAGGCCAGCCAGGAGTGCGTTGGAATAGACAAGTCTAGAGTTAACAAAGGCATGGATGAGGGCTTCAGCAGTGGATGAGCTGAGGCAAGGGCGGTGACGGGCGATGTTACGGAGGTGGAAATAGGCAGTCTTAGTTATGCCGTGGATATGTGGTCGGAAGCTCATTTCAGGGTCAAATATGACACCAAGGTTGCGATCAACAATGAACAGTCAGGAAAAGCTACCAATGAAAGAAGAAGAACCATTCCAAATGGTTCTTGAAAGTCCTTTGACTGACATTCTGGACAAGCACCAAAATGAGAAATTTATAGATGGCAATCGTCGTCTCGAAAGACAATAGTGTAAGCGCCAAAGCAGTTCAGTTAATTTGCCGAGCCGCAATATCGTGAGTGGCTGAGGAGTCCAATTCTCGAGTGACAGACATTGCCATAACTAATGCAGGAATAAATCACAGGGCCAGATGATGAAGACCACACAGCATTAACTCTTGAAGCCTGATGCACTTTTGTCTTTTTTGAAATTTAATACTGGAAGTAAAGTTTGTAACATAATAAAAACATTAAAAATGGAACATTTACAAGGAAATTAAACATACGAACATACGAATTAGGAGCAGGAGTAGGCCACTCGGCCCCTCGAGCCTGCTCCGCCATTCAATAAGATCATGGCTGATCCGATTACTCCACATTCCCGCCTACCCCCGATAACTTTTCACCCCCTTGCTTATCAAGAATCTATCTACCTCTGCCTTAAAAATATTCAAAGACTCTGCTTCCACCGCCCTCTGAGGAAGAGAGTTCCAAAGACTCACGACCCTCTGTGAGAAAAAATGTCACCTCATCTTTGTCTTAAATGGGCGACCCCTTATCTTTAAACAGTGACCCCTAGTTCTAGATTCTCCCACAAGAGGAAACATCCTCTCCACATCCACCCTGTCAACACCCCTCAGGATCTTATATGTTTCAATCAAGTCACCTCTTACTCTTCTAAACTCCAACGGATACAAGCCTAGCCTGTCCAACCTTTTCTCATAAGACAACCCGCCCATTCCAGGTATTAGTCTAGAAAACCTTCTCTGAACTGCTTCCAACGCATTTACATCCTTCCTTAACTAAGGAGACCAATACTGTACACAGTACTCCAGATGTGGTCTCACCAATGCCCTGTATAACTGAAGCATAACCTCCCTACTTTTGTATTCAATTCTCCTCGCAATAAACGATAACATTCTATTAGCTTTCCTAATTACTTGCTGTACCTGCATAGTAACCTTTTGCGATTCATGCACTAGGACACCCAGATCACTCTGCATCTCAGAGCTCTGCAATCTCTCACCATTTAGATAATATGCTTCTTTTTTATTCTTCCTGCCAAAATGGACAACTTCACATTTTCCCACGTTATACTCCACTTGCCAGATCTTTGCCCACTCACTTAACCTATCTATATCCCTTTGTAGACTCCTTATATCCTCTTCACAATTTACTTTCCTACCTATCTTTGTGTCATCAGCAAATTTAGCAACCATACCTTCGGTCCCTTCATCCAAGTCATTTATATAAATTGTAAAAAGTTGAGGTCCCAGCACTGATCCCTGTGGCACACCACTTGTTACATCTTGCCAATCAGAAAATGACCCATTTATGCCTACTCTCTGTTTCCTGTTAGCTAGCTAATCTTCTATCCATGCCAATATGTTACCCCCTACACCATGAGCTTTTATTTTCCGCAATAACCTTTGATGTGGCACCTTATCAAATGCCTTCTGGAAATCTAATACAGTACATCCACCGGTTCCCCTTTATCCACAGCACATGTTACTTCCTCAAAGAACTCCAATAAATTGGTTAAACATGATTTCCTTTGCACAAAACCATGTTGACTCTGCCTGATTACTTTGAACTTTTCTAAGTGCCCTGCTTTAACGCCTTTAATAATAACTTCTAACATCTTCCCTATGACATGATTTATACTATAGCATTTTTATGCTTGAAATGTGTAACAATGTTTTCTGTCAGAGGCCTGTGTCTCTTTGAAAAGCCCAAGAACTTCCCAGAGGCATTAGTGTCAGCTGAAGACTCAACAAGGTAGCAGGCAACCTTTTTCTTTTACTTAATCATTTTTGAGATCTGGGTGATGCTGGCAAGGCCGCTTTTCTTTCCCATCCCTAGGTGCCCCGGTAAGGTGATGGTAGACCTTTTCCTTGAATCACTGAGCCTCTTGTGGTGATGGTGCGTTAGGTAGGGAATTCAGTAGTGGAGCTGGTAGATATAAAGTTCAGTAGCAGGTATGCCGATCAAGTGAATTGATTTGTCCTGGATGCTGTTGAGCTTCTTGCACCCATCCAAGTGAGAGGTGAGTATTCCATCATACTCTTGACTTGAGCCTTGTACATGGTGCAGAAGCTTTGAAGGGTCAGGAGATGAACCACACATTGTGGAGTACCCAGCCTTTGCCCTGCTCTTGTAACCGTGGTGTTGATATGGCTAGTCCAATTAAATTTCTGGTCAGTGGTGACTCCCAAGGTGTTGATAGTGAGAGTCTCAACAAAGGTGGTGCAATTGAAAGTCGGGGGTGATGGCTGGGCTTTCCCTTCTTCATGACGATTATTACCTGGCAATTATGTGGTGCAAATGTTACTTGCCACTTGTCAGTCTGGATCCTGCTGCAGGCTGGTATAAACTGCCTTATTATCGGGAGTGTTGTGAATGGAGCTGAACACTGAACAACTCCACTCCTGAGAGAGAAGATCATTGATAGAGGAGCTGGAAATGGTTGGGTCAAGGACACTTCACTGAAGAACTTCTGCAATAATGTCCTGGGCCTCTGAGAACCACGACCATCTTCCGATGTGTTTAGTATAACTCCAACCACTGGAGGTTTTCCCTTTAACACCCAGTGACCTCAGTTTTGCTAGGGCTCCTTGGTTCCATACTCAGTCAAATACAGTCTTGATATTCAGGGCATGTCACCTCTCCTCTGGCATTCAGCTTGTGTCCATGTCTGTTTTAAGGCTATGATGAGGTCTAGAGCAGGGTAGTTCTGGTGGAACCCAAACTGAACATTGGTGAGCAGGTTATTGGTGGTGAGCTGTTGCTTCATGGCACTATTGATGACTCCTTCCATCACTTTACAAATGATTGGGAGGAGGTTGATAGGGCATTAATTGGCTGGGTTTGATTTATTCTGTTTTGTGTGGATAGGACATACCTGAACAAACTTCCACATTGTCAGGTAGATGACAGTGTCATAGCTGCACTGGAACAACTGGTGAACTAGCTAGTTCTGGTGCGTATGTCCTCAACACTACAGCTGAAAAATTGTCAAAGCCCATAGCATTCCCTGTGTCCAGTGCATTCAGCCCCTCCTTAAAGTCGTGTGAAGTGAACCAAATTGGCAGACACTGACATCTATTATGGTGGAGACCTCAGAAAGAGGCTGAGTAGGATTATCCACCTGGCACTTTTGGCTGAAGACACTTGTGTCTTGTACTCATGTGATGAGCACCATCATGGGTGAAGAATGTTCATGGAGC
This sequence comes from Squalus acanthias, assembly GCA_030390025.1. NCBI lineage: Eukaryota > Metazoa > Chordata > Chondrichthyes > Squaliformes > Squalidae > Squalus > Squalus acanthias. The sequence goes on along the minus strand of CM059435.1, from coordinate 69,592,860 downwards.
CTTCTCATCCTGTTAGCTGCCTGACTGTCTATGACCATTCTTGAATTAATGTAGTAGGGCTACAGACCCTTGCTCTGATCCATTGGTTGTGGAACCACTTGTATCTGCTTGTAGCTTGCTGTTTTACTCGGTTGGTACCTCATTATAAGTTATGCCTGTTCTGCTTCTAACACACCCTTCTACACTTCACATTGAACCAGGGTTGGTCTCCCAGCTTGATGCTGATACAGAAGTGAGGGATGTGCTGGGCCATGACGTTACAGATTTTGGTAGTATACAATTCTACGGCTATCACTGGTACACAGTACCTCAGGAATGCTTAAAAGAAAGAAAGAAAGAAAGACTTACATTTATATAACGCCTTTCACGACCACCGGACATCTCCAAGACTGTGGAGGAGCCCTCCCAGGCTCCCAAACCCAGAGGACGCCCGCCAAAGAAGTCTAAGCAGGTGCAGCATCAAAGTGAGCAAGCTGCCTCTACATCTGCTGAAGCCACAGGGGAAGCACCACGTAGAAGCACACGTAAGAGGAAGTTAACAGACAAATAGTCACAAGGGTAGTCACTTGGGTGTTTGTTCTGTTGTAAAGTTTTGATTGTCATCCTTTTGTGATGTGATTAAACAAAAGTGATGGCAAAGAGGTGAAGTTCTGGCTTATGTGTTCTGGGAAATGGAAGTTGTACATTGAGGGCTCAGGGCGACTTGCATTTGTAATAATGGTGCTGAGAGTGATAGGAAAACACTGTTTATTGGAGAGATGATGTATGGCGTGTTAAGAAGGTCATCCACACATTCATAGCCATATGCCAGCCACCTGTGGTTGAAGCGTAAGCTTACGCGAATCTGGCATGGATGAGTGCATTCCTTGCATGTGGCTTTGCCAGGATATCGGGCTTTCCCATGGTGCAGGGCACCATCGACTGTACACACGTGGCTTTGCGGGCCACGCATATCAATCCTGAGATGTACCGCAACCGCAAGGTTACCACTCACTTAATGTGCAGTTGGTGTGCGACCACGGCCAGCACATCATGATGGCAAATGCCCAGGTTTCTGGCAGCAGTCATGATGCCTTCACCCTGCGCCAGTCCAGTGTGCCAGCAATCTTCCAGCCACCACGTCAAACCCGAGGGTGATTGCTCGGAGACAAGGGCTATCCGCTCTACACCTGGCTGATGACTTCACTCCACAACCACACCACTCGTGGCCAGCACTCATATAATGAGAGCCATGCTGCCACGAGGAACCTCATCAAGCAGACCATTGGGAGTTTGAAGCAACGCTTCCGCTGCCTTGACCGCTCAGGAGGAGCCCTCCAGTACATGCCGGAGCGGGTGTCCCATTTTGTGGTGGTCTATTGCATCCTCCACAACCTGGCCATCATGAGGGCACAGCCCTTGCCACCAGGGGTTCCGGGACCATCTCAGGAGGAGGAGGATGGCGGAGGAGGAGGAAGAAGAGGAGCAGGAAAAAGGGAGGAGGCAGGCAGCAGATCCCCGTTCCAGACGGGCTGTCCGTGAGCGCCTCTTCAGACTCCGGTTCCCCTGAATGAAACCCCAGATCCCCGTTGCTCTCCACTTCCCCACTTTACGATCCCTCTGTCATGGAACATCACAGCATCCTCCTGGGAAGAAAGCAGAACTGAAAGCCACCACAAAACAAACATTCCAAATATAATTTATAAATTTATCAATTATAATACTACACAACAACATCAACTAATGCCCATTGTGCATTCCTTTAGTGTCTGGCTTTCATGTGCCTTTGGCTAATCTAGTACTCCTATGAAGTGCTACCCCAGTGGCAGCAGCATGACTGGTGGAAAGCTGCTGACTTTCCATGGGTGACACTGCAGATGGCCTTGCAGGACGACCTCGAGCAGCTCTGGGCCTAGTTGGCCCAGATGTAGACTGCACCACCTCAGCATGGGTGCCAGCAGTCTGGGCTGGCTGGCTGACAGGCAACATCAAGGGCACTGGCAGAGTGGCAGTGGTGCGTGTAGCAATGCTGTCATCCTGAGGGAGGACAGCAGGTTCTTGCTTCATGGAGCCACTGCCACTCCCCCGGGGAGGCACCTCAGCACTCCTAGCCATCTGTTGGAGCACCTTTCCACACTCATAAACCCAGTTACAATGGCAGCAGTCTGATCTTGCATGGCAGCAAACTGAGACTGCAGGAGAGCAGTCTGAGCTTCCACTGCAGCACTCAGACGTTGGGTCGCTTCCACTTGTGCTGCAATGGAAGCTGCAACATCGCCCACCACACCCAGCATCATGGTTGGGTCCACAATTGTCCTAATGGAGTTGGCCATCATTTCTATCCTGGAAATCATGGGCGCCAAGCTCCGCGCAAAGCCTCGTGCAGTGTTGGAGCCGGACTCCTCCATGCTCCTTGACACTGACGAGAGGCTCTCTGGCAGGCCTGCCAATGCACCAAGCATTTCTGTATGCATGCCCATCACCCTTCTTCTGAAGGCTGCCCCATCAAGGTCATCATCCGAGTCCTGTGCAGCAGAACTCGTGCGCGAACTTGCTCCTCCGGGGAGCTAGCACCCGAGCTACCCTTTCTCCCTGGCCTGACTGCAGTCCACTCGTGCCCGGTGACTCACCACGTGCAGATACTGCCTCTATACTACCCTCTAAAGTCCGCGCAGTACCATTTTCTGAGCTGGTGCCTGGGAGTGCCAGATCAGGTGACGGTGCCTCATCTTCTCCATCACTCTCCTCCGCCATAACATTGGGGACGGGCTAGACTGGTGGCACTTCTTAGGAATCTGAAAAGAGAAAGGCACAAGGGTCGTGTTGTGGTGAGGGGAGGCGGGGGGAAAGCAAGATGTGCATGCTTACACCATCAGCAGCTTGTAAGTGAGAAGAGATTGTGGGATGAGGGGGAAGTGGGATGTGAGAAGAAGGATTAGGTGTGAGCATACCGTCACCATCAGCAATGCTTTCAACCTCGCCGCTCACCACAGCCTCAGTGACGGCCCCTCCAATTATCTCCAGCAAAGTGTCCTCCAGCTCCGTGAGGTTGTGAAGTCGGGCTTCCCCTCCGCCCGTCTGCTGCTGCTCATTGTGGGTATGAGCCACCTTAGCCTGCAAGAGAAAAGGAAGTGTATCAGTGAGTGTGGTACAATGTGTTTGGATGATGCACCTGCCATGGTTGAATAGCTGGTAGTGTGTGCAAGGTGTGAGATGTGGGTGTGAGGCTTGTAGCAGTGGTAAGTGTGTGAGGGTGAGGTGAAGCTAGGATTGTGAGGTACGAGTCGTGATTGATAGCGATTGTTGGTAGGTGAGTGACTTTGCAGGGTCAACTGGGCAGAGACTGTCTAAGTCTTATCCTGATACGATGCCTGGGCCGTTGCCGATCGGGTCGGTCTGATTTTCTATTCCTTATTTTTTAATACGTACCTGTTGCTGTTAGGACCAAAGTGCCTACCGATGCAATGGAAGTGGGAGATATTATGCATGTGAAAATATTACTCGCTTACTACATCGGCAATTTTCAATATTGTGTTGTGTCACAGCTGTAAAATAGTTTAATTTCGACTTCACTTTTTGAAAATTCTTTCTTTTCCAACTTAAAAAAAGTGCCAGGCATAAAATGGAATATTTCAGCAGCAACAGTGTGAGAAGCCCCTCATGTTTCACTTGTTCCAGCAACGCTTGTGAATGATGGCTCTTTCGCACATTTAAATAATGCAGCCTCATTGGTGCAATATCAAGGGCCTTTTATAAGTTAAGGAAATTCACCACAATCATTTTTTTCAGGTAAGGGTATCAATGGATACAGAGCAAAGGCGGGTAAATCGAGATAAAGGGGCCAATTTTGCCAATGGGGGTGCGTTGGAGTCGTGACTGCTGCTTGTCGGGTTTTAGACCCGCCTCCATCGACTTCTGGCCAACCCACGCTATTTTCCCTTGATTGACCTTGTTAAGCCTGCCCAGCGGGCTTAGCAGGCCAAATAAGGGGAAGCTGGTTACAGAGAACGTCAGCGTATGACGTTTCATCTGTCAAAAATTTTTGACAGATGAATTGTCATCGTTTGACAGCTCTGTGAAGCTGTCAAACACTGACATTCTCTGTTGTTTGATGAGTCCATGTATTCAAGACTCATCAAACCTCTTTTACATGGTTGTTGCATCGGAGAATGCAACAGCTATCTGTCATCTCTGCCGGTGAGATGCGAGACTCTCCGCATCCCCAACGTTTGAAGCCTGCAGGAAGAAACAAAGGTAAGTAAACATTTTCTATCACTTTCCACTCACCTCACATACATACCTCTCCACACTTGCACCCATCACTTACCTCCACAGCGCACTTTTGCACCCCTCCGACCCCGCAGACCCACTACTCGCCTCGCTGACCCTGGCGGGGTTTCCTGATGTCGGGAAGCCCGCGCCTCTGTTGGAAAAATGGGGATAATCCTCTTAATTGCCTGTTAACTACCTGTTAACAGGCAGTTAAGTGGCTGTAATCCCCTTCCCGCCTCCAGGAGACGGGACCTGGCGCGGGTCGGGTACCTGCCTCCTGGGAAGATGGCATGGAGGCGGGTTGGGGGCGGGATGGGCACCCGCCCCCAGATTCTGCCATTTTCCCGGCAGTCCCGCCTCCAAACCCGCCTCCCCAGGGCTGGCAAGATCGCGCCCAAAGAACTTGCATTTGTGTAGCCCTTTTCAGAACCTCAGGACGTCCCAACGTGCTTTACAGTCAATTAAGTACAGTGCAGTCACTGTTGTAATGTAGGGAACGCAGCAGCTATTTGTGCACAGTAATTTCCCACAAATAGCAATGTGATAATGACCGGAAAATCTGTTTTCTAGTGATGTTGGTGGGATTAATATTGGTCAGGACACCGGGGAGAAACTCCACTGCTCTTCTTCAAATAGTGCCATTGGATCTTTTACCTGAGAGAGCAGATGGGGCCTCGTTTTAACATCTCACGCGAAAGATGTGAAATGAGGTACAGATCTGCCATGAAGCAATCAAATTGCGGAACAGGCTCGAGGGGTTGAATGGCCTACTGCTATCTTCCTATGAAATGAAAGAAACACGTTAACTGTAGGGAATTAATTACCACTCAAGCCACTAAATCCAGAATACATGGGACACTTCAGAAGTAACATCAGTGGGACAAACAGACTGTGGGCACCTGATACTGTGCACGCCCACTTCTTTCACACCCACTAGAGGACTTACATCGCTTGCCATCTGTGAGATCCACGCAAAACCCTATCCTTATTTTAAACAAGTTACTAAACCCAGTAACTGATTGCTTTCATGGTTTAATCTGAGCCGCTTTGATGTGCACATCAGTAAAACTGCAACACAGAGAGTACTCCCACGAGGCAGTGGGCTTAACCACCTTAATATTATGGAACTGCTTCCAACCGTTCCAGTCTGTGCTGCTCAATCTACCCTGCAATAGTGTCAGCTGTGGCTCAGTGGGTAGCACACTCGCCTCTGAGTCATGAAGGCTGTGGGTTCAAGTCCCACTCCAGGGACTTGAGCACATAAATCTAGGCTGACACTTCAGTGCAGTGCTGAGTGAGTGCTGCACTGTCGGAGGTGCCGTCTTTCAGATGAGATGTTAAACCGAGGCTCTGTTTGCTCTCTCAGGTGGATATAAAAGATCCCATGGCACTATTTCGAAGCAAGAGCAGGGGAGTTATCCCTGGTGTCCTGGGGCCAATATTTATCCCTCAATCAACATCACAAAAACAGTTTATCTGGTCATTATCACATTGCTGTTTGTGGGAGTTTGCTGTGTGCAAATTGGCTGCTGCGTTTCCCACATTACAACAGTGACTACACTCCAAAAGTAGTTCATTGGCTGTAAAGCACTTTGAGACATCCGGTGGTCCTGAAAGGCGCTATATAAATGCAAGACTTTCTTTCTTTAATACTGCATCACATACACGAGAACGGCACAGCTGATTAATAACTGCATTTTCTACGTTGTCATTCTGGCCACGACCTCCCCCGATATGAGAGGAGGTTCACACCCACACACGAGCAATGGCTAAAATGGCGGTAACAGGGGGTCGAGATCACAATTAAAATGGCAAAGCTGAGGCAAACCAGAGGTAATCATTTACCCCACAATGAGGGCCATCGGTTGGATCCAGCAAAGAACCTTGTGAGCAGCATCTCACTTGCCTCCGGCGGGCCCCTACCCGTAGTTTATGCTGTGGGGGGCTGCCCTCATAGTGTTACTGCCCCCTTTGCCCGTGAGTTAAAAAAGGGCATAAAAATCATGGCCCAACCTTTTTTTCTTTGCACAGTGAACATGACAAATCCAGTCTGAGATGTCAGCCGCTTAACTCAAGTAGCTAATTGCTTAAGGCCACACCAGATAACTAACTGGTTATTTTGCTAACCTTAAACGCTCTAGAAGTTTTCAGTAACTCGTAATTAAATAAATTTCCTCCAGATGACAGACATGTAGAGTTTTGATAAACAAAACAAAATGAATGTGAAAACATAATCGACTGTGTCACTGGCTATGTTGTGGTTTTTTTTTAAAGTAAGCTAAACTTAATCTGGCCACAGAAGTGTGTTCTGTGGCAATAAATCACAAACAGATTTGGTACCACAGGTTATTTATATTTTTTTTTTACAAACTCTCAGAACAAAATCAAGACCAAATTGATTATGTCAGCGTTGAATCTGTTTTTTTAATAAACACATTCCTTTCCTCTTGCAGAGAAGGGAGACCATGTTGTCCGTATTTCATTTTTTTTTAAATCTGTGCAGATTCAAAAGTGTCTTTGATCTGCACAGAAACACCAAACCAAAAATAAGCTTGAACTTTTAAACCTAACGTTCACGGCCCATAAATTTTGCGGCACGTGTTTATGCTGTCACCCCTTGTCAAACATTCCGGGCATACCAGACAATGAGTTTACCTGGAAAGTGGAGCTGGAGAGCAGGTCACCGACTCAATGACAGACAAGAATGCTGGCTGCAGTGGCAGGTCAGCAGCAGTCTGAAGCTGTAACCGGCTGGAGTTCCCAATCCATTCCCCCCCCCCAACCCCCCCACCCCCTCCCCAACACACCCTGGCAATTCTTTTGGGAGCTGAATCAAAGAGCTCATTCTGTTTAGCGGTGCATGCTCACCGGGAACCAGCGGCCCCCCCAAAGTGAGTCCACACCTGGAAACAATCTAAGGAAACGGAGGAAGACTGCCCACTCACTTCACTCTATCTCGATCTCTAACACGCATTATAAGAATGTTTTGCCTTGCTTTCTAGACATTGCTAAAAAAGAACAACACTTTGGTCCTTCTGTTCTGCACATGCTAAGAGGAATTTCAAAACCAGCCAGCACGAAGAGACAGGGGATGAGAATCACACTAAATATACATGGGCCCGGAATTTCCGGGGCCTATGAAGGCATACGCACAGCGTACGCTGTCGTAAGTGCTGTGAAAGGCCCCGCAAGTTCCGGGTTTCCACGTGCGATGACACATGCGCGAAAACCCGGAACTTGTGATCTGTCAAGTTTCGCTTGGACAGATCCACCACATCCGCTACAAAATCACTGTCGCTGGCGCAGAGTTGGGCTACTGCCCAGCGAATACCCACAAGACCCTTACGCCTGGTAAAAGCAGGCGTAAGGCCTTCCTTTACCAGCATAAGGGTTAAAATAAATGGGAAAATATTCACTTACATTTAAAATTACTTTAGGTAAATTTTGTCCCGTAAATGTTTAAAGTTATTTTCAAAAAATTAAGTTTTTATTTTAAATGTTTAATTAAAGGGTATTTTAATTAATTTTGAACCTCTGATCATTTATTTTTATTTAAGTGACATTTTATTTTTTAGGTGATTTCTATTATGCTCATGGGGATTCCGTACGTAATAGGAATCCCCATAAGTATCATAGGAATCCCCCTTTGTTATTGGTTGGGCCGGCCCATGTGATCCCAGGGACGCTTGCGAGCCGCCTGTGCCCCTGGGATGCGTGGGCCTTTACGCAGGCGTACGCCTGCACGCCCAGGACCGCAAGAGTCCGAAGCTCTGGAGACACCAGGTGAGTACGGAGTTTTCTTGCGGTTTGGAGCGTACGCGGGCGGCAAGCCTCCGACCACAATTTCCAGGCCGCAGATAAAATAACGATCCAAAATTTATTTCTAAATTCTATGCATGAATTAGCTTCTTGATACTGACATTGGTGCCAAAACTATTAAACATTTCACTCCCCAGCACTTGTGTTCTTCACCGAATCAAACATCGCAAAAATAATCAAGAATAACCAATACTTTTCCAAGCTAAAAGCAAGTCTTCTGGTGCCTCAGAATTGGTGACTCTGAGAACTCTGTCAGTTTTATAATGACACCATGCTCGGTTTGACTCAATCTAAGCTTTATAAAAGCACTGCGCTCTGACTCAGTCCCCTCTCTGTAAGTTTTATACTGAAACTGCGCTCTGACTCAGTCCCCTCTCTGTAAGTTTTATACTGAAACTGCGCTCTGACTCAGTCCCCTCTCTGTAGGTTTTATACTAAAACTGTGCTCTGTTCAGTCCCCTCTCTGTAAGTTTTATAATGACACTCTAATCTGTTTAATTCAGTCTCTTATCTGTAAGTTTTATACTGACACTAGGCTCTTATTTAATCTGCTTTCTTTGAATTGTGTAATGGTACTGTGATCTGACTTAGTCTCCTCTGTAAGTTTTATGACACCATTCTCTACTATTTGACTCTGTTTCTGGCCTACTCTATTTGTTTAAACAGTTACTTTGATGACCATAACTTTACTTTGATGACTTTTTTTCTTATTTACAATGCATGTATTTCTTGTCCTCATATATGAATGGCTGGCCATTAAAGTTTGTAAATAGGAGCAGGCAGGCTGCCCCGGAGAGCTCATTGCTATCCTGCAGCCGGATCCTAATGAGGCTAGGCCTCAAAATGGCCTCACGCTGGGACTATCAGGCAGTCAGCTGGCCGCCCGAAGTCTGCTCAGGGAGAAAATCTACCCCTTTACTTCTAAAATATTTGGAGGGCAAAATTCGTGTGTTTAGCGCCACACATTAGCGCCACGAGATGGTGCTAAAACACCGGGTGCCGCTCTACCGCCAGCTGATGGTGGTTCCAGCAGCGCACGCCATACCCATGTTACCCGTAGCACTGCAGCAAAACTCGCTCGTCGGGGACATCACAATCACAGAGATCATGATGGCAGTGAGTGTGCAATGCTCACTTGACGTCCGATCTCCCAACTTCGTTTTGGCCATTGCAGTTACCGGCTGGAGAAAGCAACGACAGGTAGAGGTGGCGTGCAGCAGCAGGAAGCCAGCTCCAATGATGATATTTAAAGGAATCATCACCAATCCTTCACACCTGACAGGGTTTTGCAGTTTGAGTGGCTGTGTGCTACTTCCTGCAACTGCAAGAGTTTTCTTTAGACATTTCAAGGTTAGTTGGTGTCAGGGAGTGTTCTGGTAAGTACAAAACTTCATCATTATTTTTGAAACGCTTCAACCTACAACACTTGCTAAAAGTCATGGGGGCTGCACTGGCAGTCGACCTCGCCCTCCAGGATCTACAGTGGAGGGAGCGGAGGCAGCGAGAAAGACGGAACATGTGCGCAGAGGGAGGAGGAGGGCCATCAGGGCTCGAACAGGAGCCCTTACACTCCTAGGGTCTTCCGAGAGCACTTCTCCTACCTTCAATTAAATGAAGAGCAGTGTATTAGGAGGCTCCCTATCCTGTACCAGACCGGTGTGCCAGCACTCTTCCAGCCACCACATCAAGCTCGAGGGTGGCTGCTCAGACACAAGGACTATCTGCTCTCCACCTGGCTCATGACTCCCCTCCGCAAACCCAACACTTGTGCCCAGCAATCATATAATGAGAGCCATGCTGCCACCAGGAACATCATCGAGCAGAACATCAGCCTGCTGAAGCAATGGTTCCGCTGCCTTGACTGCTTGGGAGGAGCCCTCCAGTACTTGGCTGAGCGGGTGTCCCATTTCGTGGTGGTCTGCTGCATGCTCCACAACTTGGCCATCATGAGGGCACAGCCCTTGCCACCAGGGATTGCGGGACCACCTCAGGAGGAGGACGAGGGAGAGGAGGAGAAGGACGAGGAGGAGGAGGATGAGGAACAGGAGGGAGGGGGTGAGCTTGAGTTTTTAGACTAGTATCATGACTGCAATCATTTTAATGAGGAGTTAGCACGGATTTTGTTGCATCCTAGACGATTTTAATGTAGCGCAGCTTAACATTTTGTAGTCTAAACACTGCCCATTTCTTGGCTATAACGAATTTCTAGCCCTTTAGCTTCAAAATATTTCACTTTCAGACACCATTTTCTATTTGACTCGGTTTCTGGCCTATTCCATTTGTTTAAACAGTTACTTTCATGATCATGTTGAGGCTGCCGCGAAACACGAATTAAGGCCGAATACATGTGTGGGACATAAAGCTTTTTAATACAACTGCCTGGTCAAAATGGCTGAAAACAACTGCTCACAGAATTATCTGGAAAAATCCTGAGGCCCCGCCCACTCCTTTTCTCCTGCCTTAAAGGCAAGGTGCCTTAAATGCAAGGTGCCCGATATATTGTCCACGGACGGAAAAGTGGATTGTGCCCGTTTAGGTGGCGATCCGCCACACAGCTCCCCCAGAATCCGCTTAGGAGATGTGGACGAGATGGCTGCGGTGGTCTGATGGGCCGGCTGGAGCGGCTATTGTAGGACGCCGGTGGATGTGGAACGGCCGGGTGTGGAGCAGCCGGGTGAACCGGCTTGAGGGCAGGTCGGCCATGTGGCGGTGGACGAGCTACAGGGACCTGCTCACCGGGCTCCGAGTGTGCTGGCTTGAGTCGGTCAACCGACACTTTTTCGGTCCTGTCGCCCACTTGCAGGGTGAAAAATTTGTCCCCAGCCTGTAGCACCTTGTAGGGCCCGTCGTACGGGGGTTGAAGGGGTCCACGGTGGGCGTCGTGCCAGACGAAAACGAACCGTGCCTGGTGCAGGCTTAGTGGGACGTATGAGGTGGATTCGCCGTGTCGGGCAATGGGCACCGGGGGCGAACTGTAGCGCCGGTGAGGCGAAGTCGTGGCGTTGCTGGTCGGCTGACCAGGGTGTCGTGGCGGTGGGCAGGAACTCGCTGGGTATGTGCAGCGGCTGACCGTACACGAGCTCTGCTGCTGATGCGTGGAGGTCTTCTTTAACCGCGGTGTGCAGGCCGAGGAGGACCCACGGAAGTCGGTCGGTCCAGGCGCCGTCCTGGAGGCTGGCTCAAAGAGATGCCTTCAAGGATCTGTGGAACCGCTCACACAGTCCGTTGGCTTGGGGGTGGTACGCTGTGGTGCGGTGAATGGTCACCCCGAGATTGCGTGCGACGGCGGTCCAGAGTTCAGAGGTAAATTGCGGACCTCTGTCCGACGTCATGTCGGAGGGGACGCCGAACCGTGCGACCCAGGTGCTGACGAAGGCTCTGGCGATGTCGGCGGTGGTGGTAGAGGTCAATGGAATTGCCTCGGGCCAGCGCGTGGTGCGGTCAACGATTGTCAGCAAGTGCGTGTGGCCTTGCGACGGCAGCAGGGGCCCGACGATGTCCACGTGGATGTGGTCGAATCTACGCGAAGGGACGGTAAACTCGAGGGGTGCTTTCGTGTGTTGCTGTACCTTGGCCCGTTGGCAGGCTAAGCAGGAGTTGGCCCAAGTACGCACATCCTTGTGAAGGCCGCGCCAGACAAAGCGGTTGGCTACCAATTTGATGGATGCGTGGGCGCCTGGGTGGGAGAGGTTGTGGAGAATCTCGAATACCCGGCGGCGCCAGGACGCTGGGACGACGGGCCGAGGTTGACATTGGGATATGTCACACTTGACCGTGACTGCGGTCGGGCCACAGGCGACGTCGGCCAGGCGTAGCCCTGGTAGGTTGGTAGGTGCGGAGAGCAGATCAGGGTCGGTGATCTGGTCTGCTGCAAGTTGAGCGTAGTCGACTGCCAGGTGTGCGGCGTGGATGGCGGGGCGGGAGAGGCAGTCGGCTACCACATTGTCTCGGCTGGAGACGTGTTGGATGTCCGTGGTGAACTCGGACACTGCCGCGAGCTGGCGCTGCTGCCTGGCGGACCAGGGGTCGGTTGTCTTTGCCATTACGAATGTCAGGGGCTTGTGGTCGACAAACGCAGTGAAGGGGTGGCCCTCAAGCAAAAACCGAAAATGGCGGACCGCCAGGAACAGCGCGAGGTGCTCGCGGTCGAAGGTGCTGTACTTGACCTCCGGGGGGCGTAGTTGGCGGCTGAAGAAGGCAAGTGGTTGCCAGGCGCCGTCGACCCACTGCTCATACACGGCGCCGACCGCATGGTCGGAGGCGTCCGTGGTGAGCGCTACCCTGGCATTGGGCCGTGGGTGTGCGAGCAGGGTGGCATTGGCGAGCGCGGTCTTGGTGGAGTCGAAGGCGGCTGACGCGTCTGCCGTCCATTCGACCGCCATCTTGCCGCTCCTGCCCTGGAGGGCTTCATACAGGGGCCTCATGAGGGATGCCACTTTGGGGATGAAGCGGTTGTAGAAATTCACCATCCCAAGGAACTCCTGGAGGCCTTTGATGGTGGTGGGGCGGGGAAATTGTTGGACGGCCTGCACCTTGGTGGGCAGGGGAATGGCCCCAGCATGGGTGATGTGGTGGCTGAGGAAGTCGATCTTGTCCAGGCCGAACTGGCATTTGGCTGGGCTGAGGATGAGCCTGTGGTCGCTGAGGCGCCCGAACAGGATGCGAAGGTGTTCGAGGTGTTCCTGCTTGGAGGAACTGGCTACCAGGATGTCATCCAGGTAGGCGAACAGGAACTTCAGGTCCTGAAGGACCGAGTCCATGAGCCGTTGGAATGCCTGGGCCGTGTTTTTGAGGCCGAAGGGCATCCGCAGGAACTCGAACAGTCTGAAGGGGGTGATTACGGCCGTCTTGGGGACGTCCGCGGGGTGGACGGGGACTTGGTGGTAGCCGCGCACCAGGTCGACCTTGGAAAAGACTGAGCGGCCGGCCAGTCTAGCCGAGAAGTCCTGAATGTGCGGCACGGGGTACCGATCAGGGGCGGTGGCGTCGTTGAGGCGGCGGTAATCCCCGCAGGGGCGCCAACCCCCGCCTGGTTTGGGGGCGATGTGGAGTGGGGAGGCCCAGGGACTGTTGGAGCGGCGGATGATGCCGAGCTGTTCCATGGTGGCAAACTCGGTCCACGCGATCTCCACTTTGGACGGGTCCAGCCTGCGCGCGTGGGCGTACACTGGGGGGCCTGTGGTGGGGATGAAGTGTTCCACCCCGTGTTTGGCGGCCTCCGCGGAGAAGGTCGGATTGGTAAGGGCCGGGAATTCTGCCAGGAGTGCCGAGTAGTCATCCGTGGCCCGGGCGTGGCACTGTGACGCCATGTCGGCGGGTTGACGGGGGGCCATGGCGCCCAGGATGGGGGACATGGTGTTCATGTCCACGAGGCGGTGACAAGGGATGTCTACCAGTAGGCCGTGGGTGCACAGGAAATCTGCGCCGATGAGAGGGGAGAGCACCTTGGCAGTGATGAACTCCCATCGGTAGCGGCGACCAGCGAGGTCAAGGGTGACTGTGCGGGTGCCGTACGTCCGGATTTCCAAGCCGTTAGCAGCAGCCGGCGCCGGTCCTCGTTCGCCCTTTTGGATGTCGAGGGAGGAGGCCGGGATGATGCTGTGCTGAGCTCCAGTGTCACACAGGAACCGGCGGCCGGTTTTGTCATCCGTGACGTACAGCAGGGAGCCCGCGTGGCCCACGGCTATCGCGGGGGCTGGTAAGGGGGCGGACTTGAAAGAGCAGGGAGGTGTGCACCATTGTGCCCTGGCGCCGAACCGTGCGTGGTAGTAACAGTGGCCCGGGTTAGTGGGGCGCGAAGGCCCCATGGGCCTGGTGGCTGGTCCTTGTGGCCGCGTGGTGGCCGGTGAGGGGCGCGCCCAGGGTGACGTCGCGGCTGGAGTGAGCAGACAGCAGCTTGTCGGCCTCAACGGCCAGGGCTTCCAGGTTCGTGAGGCCGGATGCCACGATCGCTGGGCGGATACTGAGAGGTAGCTGGCGGATGAACAGCGTGCGGAAGAGGGATCCGGGTGGGCTCTCGTCGGTGAGGGAGAGCATGTGGGAGAGGAGGTCTGACGGTGAGGCATCACCGAGGCCTGGAAGGTCGAGGAGGTGGCAGTTTCGCTGGTATTCCGAGGCCGTAAATTTTTTAAGGAGCGCTGCCTTAAGATGTGCATACTTGCCTTCCTCTGGTGGGTTCTGAAGCGCTGTCCAAACCTTCGAAACTGTGGAGCTACCGAGTGATGTGACGAGGTAGTCGTACTGTGTCCCATATGTGGTGATGTGTTGCAGCCGGAAGCGGGATTCGGCTTGGAGAAACCAGGCTTCGGGCTGGTTTTCCCAAAACTCCGGCAGTTTCACGGAAACTGCGTTCGTGTCCGCCATTGCAGTGCTCGGAATACTTTCTGAGCGTCGGGGTCACCAATGTTGAGGCTGCCGCGAAACACGAATTAAGGCCGAGTCCATGTGTGGGACAGAAAGCTTTTTAATACAACTGCCTGGTCAAAATGGCTGAAAACAACTGCTCACAGAATTATCTGGAAAAACCCTGAGGCCCCGCCCACTCCTTTTCTCCTGCCTTAAAGGCAAGGTGCCTTAAAGGCAAGGTGCCCGATATATTGTCCATGGACGGAAAAGTGGATTGTGCCCGTTTAGGTGGCGATCCGCCACAATCATACTTTAAAGTACTTCAAACTGGGACTTGTAGTTAAGAGGTGTTCAAAATTATGAAGGGTTTTGATGGAGTAAATAAGGAGAAATTGTTTCCACTGGCAGGAAGGTCGGCAACCAGAGGATACAGCTTTAAGGTAACCGGCAAAAGAACCAGAGGGGAGATGAGAAGTCGTTTACGCAGCGGGTTATAGATCTGGATTGCACTGCAAAGTGGAAGCAGATACAACGGTAACTTTCAAAAGGCAATTGTTGAGAAGGACAAATTGCAGGACTATGGAGGGAGAGCGGGGGAGTGGGACTAATTGGGAAGCTCTTCCAAAGAGCCGGCACAGACACGATGGGCCGAATGGTCTCCTTCTGTGCTGTACGATTCTGTAAGAGTTAGTCGACACTAACTAGCAATCTAGGCAACAAATAAGATGGCAAATAAGAACAGGTCAACTTGCTGGGTAACGGACATTTAAAAAAATGAAGCAACACTGCACCATATTCAAGCTGTTCAAGAAACCAGAATTTTAAAAAGCTCAGCACTAAACTGCTTATAAAACAGGAATATTACAAGAAAATATGGGGCTGCAAGTTAATAAATTGGATTGTTTCACAAACAGCCAATACAGATCCATGGGCTGAAAGGCACCTGCTGTGCTGTTGTTCTGCGGTTAACACAGTAAAAAGAGTGCAATACTCTCAATAAAAAGAACACCTTCACATCATGTAAGACGACGCTCACTTTATTTTACAAATCCGCCACCCATCCCCCCAACATGATTCAAAAGCCCCATTTACTTGACGTGGTTCATTCTGACAGCAAAATGGCATCTAAGCCAATTTCCCAAATTGAACAACATGGCGACTTTGCAATCAGGGCCGTTGAAAATCTTTAGCAGAGGCACTTTCTCTCTGGGCCTCCCAAGGGTGTAGATGGCTAATTTAAAATCGTACACGCCCCTTCCAAAATGGTACCTCGCCTACACGGGCTGGAGAGAGCAGGGAGCAAGATTCCACAGAAAAATTTTTAAATGGGGCATTTTGGTTAATTTTAGAACCCATTTTTAATTCCATTGCTGATTGACTTTTCTAACGTGGTAAAAAAATATTTCAGTCGCTTTATGAGATTGGCCTCGACTGACAAACAGCCCCCCCACCCCGTACAAGTCACAGTCCCCCGTGAGGCACAAATCCCACCGCCACCCCATGAGGCACCGGCTCCCACAACCCTGTGAGACACAGACCCCCCTACCCCCCCGTGAGAAACCGACCCCCCCCCGTGAGACACAGACCCCCCCGTGAGACACAGAACCCCCCGTGAGACACAGACCCCCCCGTGAGACACAGAACCCCCCGTGAGACACAGACCCCCCCCGTGAGACACAGACCCCCCCGTGAGACACAGACCCCCCCCCGTGAGACACAGACCCCCCCGTGAGACACAGACCCCCCCGTGAGACAGAGACCCCCCCGTGACACACGGACCCCCCCGTGAGACACAGACCCCCCCGTGAGACAGAGACCCTCCCGTGACACACAGACCCCCCCGTGACACACAGACCCCCCCGTGACACACAGACCCCCCCGTGAGACACAGACCCCCCTGTGAGACACAGACCCCCCCCGTGAGACACAGACCCCCCTGTGAGACACAGACCCCCCCGTGAGACACAGACCCCCCCCGTGAGACAGAGACCCCCCGTGACACACAGACCCCCCCGTGAGACACAGACCCCACCGTGAGACACAGACCCCCCCCATGAGACACAGACCCCCCTGTGAGACACAGACCCCCCCGTGACACACAGACCCCCCCGTGAGACACAGACCCCACCGTGAGACACAGACCCCCCCCCGTGAGACACAGAACCCCTTGTGAGACACAGACCCCACCGTGAGACACAGACCCCCCCGTGAGACACAGACCCCCCTGTGAGACACAGACCCCCCCCCGTGAGACACAGACCCCCCTGTGAGACACAGACCCCCCCGTGACACACAGACCCCCCCGTGAGACACAGACCCCACCGTGAGACACAGACCCCCCCCGTGAGACACAGAACCCCTTGTGAGACACAGACCCCACCGTGAGACACAGACCCCCCCGTGAGACACAGACCCCCCCTGTGAGACACAGACCCCCCCCGTGAGACACAGACCCCCCCGTGAGACACAGACCCCCCCCGTGAGACACAGACCCCCCCGTGCGACACAGATACCCCCGTGACACACAGACACCCCCCCCCCCCCGTGGGACACAGACCCCCCCGTGAGACACAGACCCCCCCGTGAGACACAGACCCCCCCCGTGGGACACAGACCGCCCCGTGAGACACAGACCCCCCCCCCGTGAGACACAGACCCCCCCGTGAGACACAGACCCCACCCCCGTGAGACACAGACCCCCCCGTGCGACACAGACCCCCCCGTGACACACAGACGCCCCCCCCGTGAGACACAGACCCCCCCGTGCGACACAGATACCCCCGTGACACACAGACCCACCCCCCCCGTGCGACACAGATACCCCCGTGAGACACAGACCCCCCCCCCCCCCCGTGAGACACAGACCCCCCCGTGCGACACAGATACCCCCGTGACACACAGACCCACCCCCCCCGTGGGACACAGACCCCCCCCGTGAGACACAGACCCCCCCGTGAGACACAGACCCCCCCCCCCCCGTGGGACACAGACCCCCCCGTGAGACACAGACCCCCCCCGTGAGACACAGACCCCCCCGTGAGACACAGACCCCCCCCCCCCCCCGTGGGACACAGACCCCCCCCGTGAGACACAGATTCCCCCGTGAGACACAGACTCCCCCGTGAGACACAGGCCCCACCGTGAAGCCAGCACTAATCCACCATGGAAGTTCGGTAAGCCCTTTGCGCCCCGTTATCGCCCGCCAGAGGCACTAACGGGAGGCACAAAGGAGGCCAATTCCTCCCCCTTTCTTTGTTTCAATGAGGGAATACAGCCTCTCAGCATATGTCCTCTCAATCCGCCTCAGTATCTTATGTTTCAATGAGATCACCTCTCATTCTTCTAAACTCTAGAGAATATAGGCCTAGTCTACACAATCTCTCCTCATAGGACAATCCCCCCATCCCAGGAACCAGTCTGGTGAACCTTCGTTGCACTCCCTCTCTGGCAAGTATATCCTTCCTTAGGTAAGGAGACCAAAACTGTACACAATAGTCCAGGTGTGGCCTCACCAGGGCCCTATATAATTGCAGTAAGACATCTTTATTCTTATACTCAAATCTGCTTGTAATAAAGGCCAACATACCATTTGCTTTCCTAATTGCTTGCTGTACCTGCATGTTAACTTTCAGTGATTCTTGTAGGACACCCAGGTCCCTCTGAACACCAACATTTCCCAATCTCTCATCATTTAAAAAATACTCTGCTTTTCTATTTTTCCTACCAAAGTGGATAACTTCATATTTCTCCACATTATATTCCATTTGCCATGTTCTTGCCCACTCACTTAGCCTGTCTATATCCCCTTGAAGCCTCTTTGCATCCTCCTCACAACTTACATTCCCACCTAGCGTTGTGCCTCATGAGGGGTAACAGACCCCTGCCCCCCACCCCCGTGAGGCACAGACACCCCCGTGAGACACAGACACCCCCCCGTGAGACACAGACCCCCCCCCGTGAGACACAGACGCCCTCCCGTGAGACACAGACCCCCCCCGTGAGACACAGACCCCCTCCCGTGAGACACAGACACTACCGTGAGACACAGACCCCCCCCCGTGAGACACAGACCCGCCCCCGTGAGACACAGACCCCCTCCCGTGAGACACAGACACTACCGTGAGACACAGATCCCCCCGTGAGACACAGACCCGCCCCCGTGAGACACAGACCCCTCCCGTGAGACACAGACCCCCCCCGTGAGACACAGACCCCCCCCGTGAGGCACAGACCCCCCCCGTGAGCCACAGACCCCCCCCGTGAGACACAGACCCCCTCCCGTGAGACACAGACCCCACCCCCGTGAGACACAGACCCCCTCCCGTGAGACACAGACCCCACCCCCGTGAGACACAGACCCCCTCCCGTGAGACACAGACACTACCGTGAGACACAGATCCCCCCGTGAGACACAGACTCGCCCCCGTGAGACGCAGACCCCTCCCGTGAGACACAGACCCCCCCCCGTGAGACACAGATCCCCCCCGTGAGACACAGACCCCCTCCCGTGAGACACAGACCCCACCCCCGTGAGACACAGACCCCCCCCCGTGAGGCACAGACCCCCCCGTGAGGCACAGACCCCCCCCCCCGTGAGGCACAGACCCCCCCGTGAGGCACAGACCCCCCCGTGAGACACAGACTCCCCCCGTGAGACACAGACCCCCTCCCGTGAGACACAGACCCCCTCCCGTGAGACACAGACACTACCGTGAGACACAGATCCCCCCGTGAGACACAGACCCGCCCCCGTGAGACACAGACCCCCTCCCGTGAGACACAGACACTACCGTGAGACACAGATCCCCCCGTGAGAAACAGACCCGCCCCCGTGAGACGCAGACCCCTCCCGTGAGACACAGACCCCCCCCCCGTGAGACACAGACCCCCCCCCGTGAGGCACAGACCCCCCCGTGAGGCACAGACCCCCTCCCGTGAGACACAGACCCCCTCCCGTGAGACACAGACCCCCCCCCGTGAGACACAGACCCCCCCCCGTGAGGCACAGACCCCCCCGTGAGACACAGACCCCCTCCCGTGAGACACAGCCCCCCCCCGTGAGACACAGACCACCCCACCCGTGAGGCACAGACCCCCCCGTGAGGCACAGACCCCCCCGTGAGACACAGACCCCACCCCCGTGAGACACAGACACCCCCGTGAGACACAGACACCCCCCCGTGAGACACAGACCCCACCCCCGTGAGACACAGACCCCCTCCCGTGAGACACAGACACTACCGTGAGACACAGATCCCCCCGTGAGACACAGACCCGCCCCCGTGAGACACAGACCCCCTCCCGTGAGACACAGACACTACCGTGAGACACAGATCCCCCCGTGAGACACAGACCCGCCCCCGTGAGACGCAGACCCCTCCCGTGAGACACAGACCCCCCCCCCGTGAGACACAGACCCCCCCCCCCGTGAGGCACAGACCCCCCCCGTGAGACACAGACCCCCCCCCCCCGTGAGGCACAGACCCCCCCGTGAGGCACAGACCCCCCCGTGAGACACAGACCCCCCCCGTGAGACACAGACCCCCTCCCGTGAGACACAGACCCCACCTCCGTGAGACACAGACCCCCTCCCGTGAGACACAGACACTACCGTGAGACACAGATCCCCCCGTGAGACACAGACCCGCCCCCGTGAGATGCAGACCCCTCCCGTGAGACACAGACCCCCCCCGTGAGACACAGTCCCCCCCCCGTGAGACACAGACCCCCTCCCGTGAGACACAGACACTACCGTGAGACACAGACCCCCCCCCGTGAGACACAGACCCGCCCCCGTGAGACACAGACCCCCTCCCGTGAGACACAGACACTACCGTGAGACACAGATCCCCCCGTGAGACACAGACCCGCCCCCGTGAGACACAGACCCCTCCCGTGAGACACAGACCACCCCCGTGAGACACAGACCCCCCCCCCGTGAGGCACAGACCCCCCCGTGAGGCACAGACCCCCCCGTGAGACACAGACCCCCCCCGTGAGACACAGACCCCCTCCCGTGAGACACAGACCCCACCCCCGTGAGACACAGACCCCCTCCCGTGAGACACAGACACTACCGTGAGACACAGATCCCCCCGTGAGACACAGACCCGCCCCCGTGAGACGCAGACCCCTCCCGTGAGGCACAGACCCTCCCGTGAGGCACAGACCCCCCCCCCGTGAGGCACAGACCCCCCCGTGAGGCACAGACCCCCCCGTGAGACACAGACCCCCCCCGTGAGACACAGACCCCCTCCCGTGAGACACAGACCCCACCCCCGTGAGACACAGACCCCCTCCCGTGAGACACAGACACTACCGTGAGACACAGATCCCCCCGTGAGACACAGACCCGCCCCCATGAGACGCAGACCCCTCCCGTGAGACACAGACCCCCCCCGTGAGACACAGACCCCCCCCCCGTGAGGCACAGACCCCCCCGTGAGGCACAGACCCCCCCGTGAGACACAGACCCCCCCCGTGAGACACAGACCCCCTCCCGTGAGACACAGACCCCACCCCCGTGAGACACAGACCCCCTCCCGTGAGACACAGACACTACCGTGAGACACAGATCCCCCCGTGAGACACAGACCCGCCCCCGTGAGACACAGACCCCTCCCGTGAGACACAGACCCCCTCCCATGAGACACAGACCCCCCCCCGTGAGACACAGACCCCACCCCCCGTGAGGCACAGACCCCCCCGTGAGGCACAGACCCCCCCGTGAGACACAGACCCCACCCCCGTGAGACACAGACCCCCCCGTGAAACACAGACACCCCCCCGTGAGACACAGACCCCACCCCCGTGAGACACAGACCCCCTCCCGTGAGACACAGACACTACCGTGAGACACAGATCCCCCCGTGAGACACAGACCCGCCCCCGTGAGACACAGACCCCCTCCCGTGAGACACAGACACTACCGTGAGACACAGATCCCCCCGTGAGACACAGACCCGCCCCCGTGAGACGCAGACCCCTCCCGTGAGACACAGACCCCCCCCCGTGAGACACAGACCCCCCCCCCCGTGAGGCACAGACCCCCCCCGTGAGACACAGACCCCCCCCCCGTGAGGCACAGACCCCCCCGTGAGGCACAGACCCCCCCGTGAGACACAGACCCCCCCCGTGAGACACAGACCCCCTCCCGTGAGACACAGACCCCACCCCCGTGAGACACAGACCCCCTCCCGTGAGACACAGACACTACCGTGAGACACAGACCCGCCCCCATGAGACGCAGACCCCTCCCGTGAGACACAGACACTACCGTGAGACACAGATCCCCCCGTTAGACACAGACCCGCCCCCGTGAGACGCAGACCCCTCCCGTGAGACACAGACTCCCCCCCCGTGAGACACAGACCCCCCCCGTGAGACACAGACCCCCTCCCGTGAGACACAGACACTACCGTGAGACACAGACCCCCCCCCGTGAGACACAGACCCGCCCCCGTGAGACACAGACCCCTCCCGTGAGACACAGACCCCCCCCCGTGAGACACAGACCCCCCCCCCGTGAGACACAGACCCCCCCCCCGTGAGGCACAGACCCCCCCGTGAGACACAGACCCGCCCCCGTGAGACACAGACCCCTCCCGTGAGACACAGACCCCCCCCCGTGAGACACAGACCCCCCCCCCGTGAGGCACAGACCCCCCCGTGAGGCACAGACCCCCCCGTGAGACACAGACCCCCCCCGTGAGACACAGACCCCCTCCCGTGAGACACAGACCCCACCCCCGTGAGACACAGACCCGCCCCCGTGAGACGCAGACACTACCGTGAGACACAGATCCCCCCGTGAGACACAGACCCGCCCCCGTGAGACGCAGACCCCTCCCGTGAGGCACAGACCCTCCCGTGAGGCACAGACCCCCCCCCGTGAGGCACAGACCCCCCCGTGAGGCACAGACCCCCCCGTGAGACACAGACCCCCCCCGTGAGACACAGACCCCCTCCCGTGAGACACAGACCCCACCCCCGTGAGACACAGACCCCCTCCCGTGAGACACAGACACTACCGTGAGACACAGATCCCCCCGTGAGACACAGACCCGCCCCCATGAGACGCAGACCCCTCCCGTGAGACACAGACCCCCCCCGTGAGACACAGACCCCCCCCCGTGAGGCACAGACCCCCCCGTGAGGCACAGACCCCCCCGTGAGACACAGACCCCCCCCGTGAGACACAGACCCCCTCCCGTGAGACACAGACCCCACCCCCGTGAGACACAGACCCCCTCCCGTGAGACACAGACACTACCGTGAGACACAGATCCCCCCGTGAGACACAGACCCGCCCCCGTGAGACACAGACCCCTCCCGTGAGACACAGACCCCCTCCCGTGAGACACAGACCCCCCCCCCGTGAGGCACAGACCCCCCCCCGTGAGGCACAGACCCCCCCGTGAGACACAGACCCCCCCCGTGAGACACAGACCCCCTCCCGTGAGACACAGACCCCACCCCCGTGAGACACAGACCCCCTCCCGTGAGACACAGACACTACCGTGAGACACAGATCCCCCCGTGAGACACAGACCCGCCCCCGTGAGACGCAGACCCCTCCCGTGAGGCACAGACCCTCCCGTGAGGCACAGACCCCCCCCCGTGAGGCACAGACCCCCCCGTGAGGCACAGACCCCCCCGTGAGACACAGACCCCCCCCGTGAGACACAGACCCCCTCCCGTGAGACACAGACCCCACCCCCGTGAGACACAGACCCCCTCCCGTGAGACACAGACACTACCGTGAGACACAGATCCCCCCGTGAGACACAGACCCGCCCCCATGAGACGCAGACCCCTCCCGTGAGACACAGACCCCCCCCGTGAGACACAGACCCCCCCCCGTGAGGCACAGACCCCCCCGTGAGGCACAGACCCCCCCGTGAGACACAGACCCCCCCCGTGAGACACAGACCCCCTCCCGTGAGACACAGACCCCACCCCCGTGAGACACAGACCCCCTCCCGTGAGACACAGACACTACCGTGAGACACAGATCCCCCCGTGAGACACAGACCCGCCCCCGTGAGACACAGACCCCTCCCGTGAGACACAGACCCCCTCCCATGAGACACAGACCCCCCCCCGTGAGACACAGACCCCACCCCCCGTGAGGCACAGACCCCCTCCCGTGAGGCACAGACCCCCCCGTGAGACACAGACCCCACCCCCGTGAGACACAGACCCCCCCGTGAAACACAGACACCCCCCCGTGAGACACAGACCCCACCCCCGTGAGACACAGACCCCCTCCCGTGAGACACAGACACTACCGTGAGACACAGATCCCCCCGTGAGACACAGACCCGCCCCCGTGAGACACAGACCCCCTCCCGTGAGACACAGACACTACCGTGAGACACAGATCCCCCCGTGAGACACAGACCCGCCCCCGTGAGACGCAGACCCCTCCCGTGAGACACAGACCCCCCCCCCGTGAGACACAGACCCCCCCCCGTGAGGCACAGACCCCCCCCGTGAGACACAGACCCCCCCCCCGTGAGGCACAGACCCCCCCGTGAGGCACAGACCCCCCCGTGAGACACAGACCCCCCCCGTGAGACACAGACCCCCTCCCGTGAGACACAGACCCCACCCCCGTGAGACACAGACCCCCTCCCGTGAGACACAGACACTACCGTGAGACACAGACCCGCCCCCATGAGACGCAGACCCCTCCCGTGAGACACAGACACTACCGTGAGACACAGATCCCCCCATGAGACACAGACCCGCCCCCGTGAGACGCAGACCCCTCCCGTGAGACACAGACTCCCCCCCCGTGAGACACAGACCCCCACCGTGAGACACAGACCCCCTCCCGTGAGACACAGACACTACCGTGAGACACAGACCCCCCCCCGTGAGACACAGACCCGCCCCCGTGAGACACAGACCCCTCCCGTGAGACACAGACCCCCCCCCGTGAGACACAGACCCCCCCCCCGTGAGGCACAGACCCCCCCGTGAGACACAGACCCGCCCCCGTGAGACACAGACCCCTCCCGTGAGACACAGACCCCCCCCTTGAGACACAGACCCCCCCCCCGTGAGGCACAGACCCCCCCGTGAGGCACAGACCCCCCCGTGAGACACAGACCCCCCCCGTGAGACACAGACCCCCTCCCGTGAGACACAGACCCCACCCCCGTGAGACACAGACCCGCCCCCGTGAGACGCAGACACTACCGTGAGACACAGATCCCCCCGTGAGACACAGACCCGCCCCCATGAGACGCAGACCCCTCCCGTGAGGCACAGACCCTCCCGTGAGGCACAGACCCCCCCCCGTGAGGCACAGACCCCCCCGTGAGGCACAGACCCCCCCGTGAGACACAGACCCCCCCCGTGAGACACAGACCCCCTCCCGTGAGACACAGACCCCACCCCCGTGAGACACAGACCCCCTCCCGTGAGACACAGACACTACCGTGAGACACAGATCCCCCCGTGAGACACAGACCCGCCCCCATGAGACGCAGACCCCTCCCGTGAGACACAGACCCCCCCCGTGAGACACAGACCCCCCCCCGTGAGGCACAGACCCCCCCGTGAGGCACAGACCCCCCCGTGAGACACAGACCCCCCCCGTGAGACACAGACCCCCTCCCGTGAGACACAGACCCCACCCCCGTGAGACACAGACCCCCTCCCGTGAGACACAGACACTACCGTGAGACACAGATCCCCCCGTGAGACACAGACCCGCCCCCGTGAGACACAGACCCCTCCCGTGAGACACAGACCCCCTCCCGTGAGACACAGACCCCCCCCCGTGAGACACAGACCCCACCCCCCGTGAGGCACAGACCCCCCCGTGAGGCACAGACCCCCCCGTGAGACACAGACCCCACCCCCGTGAGACACAGACCCCCCCGTGAAACACAGACACCCCCCCGTGAGACACAGACCCCACCCCCGTGAGACACAGACCCCCTCCCGTGAGACACAGACACTACCGTGAGACACAGATCCCCCCGTGAGACACAGACCCGCCCCCGTGAGACACAGACCCCCTCCCGTGAGACACAGACACTACCGTGAGACACAGATCCCCCCGTGAGACACAGACCCGCCCCCGTGAGACGCAGACCCCTCCCGTGAGACACAGACCCCCCCCCGTGAGACACAGACCCCCCCCCGTGAGGCACAGACCCCCCCCGTGAGACACAGACCCCCCCCCCGTGAGGCACAGACCCCCCCGTGAGGCACAGACCCCCCCGTGAGACACAGACCCCCCCCGTGAGACACAGACCCCCTCCCGTGAGACACAGACCCCACCCCCGTGAGACACAGACCCCCTCCCGTGAGACACAGACACTACCGTGAGACACAGACCCGCCCCCATGAGACGCAGACCCCTCCCGTGAGACACAGACACTACCGTGAGACACAGATCCCCCCGTGAGACACAGACCCGCCCCCGTGAGACGCAGACCCCTCCCGTGAGACACAGACTCCCCCCCCGTGAGACACAGACCCCCCCGTGAGACACAGACCCCCTCCCGTGAGACACAGACACTACCGTGAGACACAGACCCCCCCCGTGAGACACAGACCCGCCCCCGTGAGACACAGACCCCCTCCCGTGAGACACAGACACTACCGTGAGACACAGATCCCCCCGTGAGACACAGACCCGCCCCCGTGAGACACAGACCCCCCCCCCGTGAGGCACAGACCCCCCCGTGAGACACAGACCCCCCCCGTGAGACACAGACCCCCTCCCGTGAGACACAGACCCCACCCCCGTGAGACACAGACCCCCTCCCGTGAGACACAGACACTACCGTGAGACACAGACCCCCCCCGTGAGACACAGACCCGCCCCCGTGAGACACAGACCCCCTCCCGTGAGACACAGACACTACCGTGAGACACAGATCCCCCCGTGAGACACAGACCCGCCCCCGTGAGACACAGACCCCCCCCCGTGAGGCACAGACCCCCCCGTGAGACACAGACCCCCCCCGTGAGACACAGACCCCCTCCCGTGAGACACAGACCCCACCCCCGTGAGACACAGACCCCCTCCCGTGAGACACAGACACTACCGTGAGACACAGATCCCCCCGTGAGACACAGACCCGCCCCCGTGAGACGCAGACCCCTCCCGTGAGACACAGACCCGCCCCCGTGAGACGCAGACCCCTCCCGTGAGACACAGACCCCCCCCCCCGTGAGACACAGACCCCCCCCCCGTGAGGCACAGACCCCCCCGTGAGGCACAGACCCCCCCGTGAGACACAGACCCCCCCGTGAGACACAGACCCCCTCCCGTGAGACACAGACACTACCGTGAGACACAGACCCCTCCCGTGAGACACAGACCCCCTCCCGTGAGACACAGACGCCCCCCCGTGAGACACAGACCCCCCCCCCGTGAGGCACAGACCACCCCGTGAGGCACAGACCCCCCCGTGAGACACAGACCCCACCCCCGTGAGACACAGACCCCCCCGTGAGACACAGACACCCCCCTGTGAGACACAGACCCCACCCCCGTGAGACACAGACCCCCCTCCCGTGAGACACAGACACTACCGTGAGACACAGATCCCCCCGTGAGACACAGACCCGCCCCCGTGAGACACAGACCCCCTCCCGTGAGACACAGACACTACCGTGAGACACAGACCCCCTGTGAGACAGAGACCCCCCCCGTGAGACACAGACCCCCTCCCGTGAGACACAGACACCCCCCGTGAGACACAGACCCCCCCGTGAGGCACAGACCCCCCGTGAGACACAGACCCCCCCGTGAGACACAGAGCCCCCCCCCCGTGAGACACAGACCCCTCCGTGAGACACAGACCCACCCCCCTCGTGAGACACAGAACTCCGACTTGAGGGAGAGACCCCCAGCAAGGAACACACCCGCCCGTGAGGAACAGATCCCCAGGCGAGGCACAGACCCGCCGCGATGAGGCACAGTCCCACCCCACCCCCGACAAGGCACAGACTCCCTCGCGATTTAGTGTCCTCCTCGCTCTTTAGCACTACTGCGGGCCGCTATCGGCCCCACTTGCGCCCCTCCCGGTCTCTTTCATCCCCCCGCAGCCCCACCCGGAGAGCTAAAGCGGCCCAAGTTGGTCATTTCCAAACCGGCAAGCTACCTCAGGATGCCCAATTGGTGTCCACAGCTCATCATGAGGCCGATCTGAGACGAGCCTCAGGCCTCTGGCGTCTGGCACGTGCTTGGAGACGCTGCCTATTTCAGGCCTGAAAATGGGCCTAATCCAATTTCTAGCCTAAGCCTCCAACTGTTTTCCAAACACTACGAGTAATCCTAGAACATGTTTTTCAAATCATATATAACCATAACCCAAATAGACAAAACTACCCTCTAACACTAATAAGATGCGACTGGGTTACAAAAGCAAGTAAAAGATTACAAGACAGGTCAAAGTGATAGATTCATGTGGGCATTTACGCTAATGACCACTATTCATCGACTTAATGGTTGTAATCATGGGATTTACTCCATGATCTAAGCATTTGATAATGTAATTAGGTGCCTATTCATTGTTTCAAGACTGATTTGAAATCTCCTACACTACATATTAAGATGCTATGATGTACATCAGTGCGACTGAGTTAACGGGAAAGGCTTTAGCATAACTCTATGATAATATCAATGCTTTAGATTATGATATAAAATGGACAAAAAGTGACTGCCTCAGTGTTTTAAAATCTATTCCACCTAGATTTCGAGAGGTGGGACAATAAGCATTTCTCGCTATAGTTGGGTGTAATAAAGGGAGTGCGGTTAATTGTCATTTGCAGAATATTTTATTCAAGTCTAAATATGGATAAAAAGGGTTAACCAAGTTCACGTTCAAGCTTAGAGTTTACTCCTGGATGTGAATTAGCACCGCCTGTGGTTCTCGTCCTCTGTCAAAGAGCTGATATATCTGTCCTGTCAAACGTTGCACAAACGATGGTTTATGTCAAACTGTTCAACCCCACAGGCTACACCAGACTGTCAGCAACATGTCATCTTTAAATGTGTGCGAGTTAGCAGATACAATAAAACAGTACAAACAAATTTTAACTCTAGCATAGAATTGAAAAATACCAGGCTAGTTCCTATTTATTCCTGGACCATTCAGTTCATTCTATGTCATAATAAAGCCTGTTTGCTGTAATAAATCACTCATGAATTATTAGCGCATTCCACATTGTGTCCCGCTGTTAAGTTGAACTCCTTCTCAGATTATAAACATATATAAACTGCAGAAACAAAACCATTTCTGCATTATTTTGTAGTTGGCATGGTAACATTCAACCAATATGTCATAATTCATTAATTATTGAGAGCTGTTTTTAAGGATCTTTCTTAGTAATTTTTTTCCGCTCTCCTGCTCGGGCACAGAAGCACCAGAGCCTCACTGAAGTTGGCATTCCAACCCACAAAGTTCTTTCTTCTTTCTTTAGGTTTTCTAAGTATTTTCTGTGTGTTTGGCCGGAATTTTTAAGTTTGTGACCCGCCCAGAGTGGTGGGGTGTGGGGGGGGGGGCGCGGTTTACCGTGGGAAACCCGGGTTTCTCCTCACGCTGTGGAGTTTTAACGTGCGAGTGACGTCACGGACAGGTACCGTCAATCAGGCTGGCTCCCGGGCGGGGAACGCTGGAGTAGAGGCCACAACAAACAGGTAGGTGTGAGCCCCAAGCCGGGGTGAGGGCCAAGCCCTGGGTGGGGTGTTCCAAGCCCGGGAGTGGGGTTCCAAGCCCAGAGGAGTCCGATCCCCGACCCCGGGGAGGGGGGGGAGGGGAGTTCTGATCCCCGGGGGGGGTGGGGTCAGGGGGTCCGATCCCCAACCCTGGTGGGTGAGCTTGGGGGCCAGGAGGAAGCACTCCTGTTCCTCCCGGCCCACAAGGATTGCTCACCGAGGCTGTCCTCGCCTCACTGCAGCTGCCTGGAATCCCGAGGACTGGCATCCCCAGGCCGGCCACAGTTAAACCTGCACAGCAGGTTAAATCAGAGGCTTCCAGCCTCATTACCATATTTAAAGTGCCAACCCACCTCCTCTCTCTCTCTCTCTCTTAGGCAGTCCCTCGGAACCGAGGATGACTTGCTTCCACACTAAAAATGAGTTCTCAGGTGACTGATGAGTCCAATGCGGGACCTACAGTCTCTGTCACAGGTGGGGCAGACGGTGGTTGAAGGGGCGGGTGGGTGGGGTGCTTGGGTTGACGTGCGCTCCTTCCACTGTTTGCGCTTGGCTTCCGCTTGCTCCCGGCGAAGAGACTCGAGCTGTTCGGCACCTTCTCCTCCACTTTGTGCGGTCTTGGGCCATTTCACCCATGCTCCCAACCCACCCATTTTTTCAGGTTAAAATTCTCCCCTGTGTGAGGGTTGGGGTGTGTATATGACTCCTATAAAATCCTCTCTTATTTTCATCCATACTAAACAGTTAGTCAGTCTTCACAGTAGAGGAAGAGGATAATATACCTGATATTCCAGGGAAATTAATAATAAATCAAGGACTGGAACTCACTAAAGTTAATGCAAGCAAAAGAACAGTATTGGAAAAAATAATGACACTAAAGACTGACAAATCCCCAGGGTTTTAAAGGAAATAGGTAAGGAAATTATAGATGCTTTTGCTATAATCTTCCAAAGCTCTCTCAACTCAGGAATTGTCCCTTTAGATTGGAAAATTGCAAATGTAACTCTATTATTTAAGAAAGGTGTGAGAGAGAAACCAGGAAATTAAAGACCCGTTGGTCAAACATCTGTTGTGGGGAAGTTATTGGAATCTATAATTAAGGACAGAGTGGCTAAGCACTTAGAGAAATTCGAGTTTATTCGAGAGAGCCAACATGGATTGTAAAGGGTAGGTCATGTCTAACTAACCTAATTGAATTTTTTGAGGAAGTAACTGAGGTAGTAATCAGAGGAATATCTATGGATGTAGTTTATCTGGACTTCCAGAAGGTTCCACACAAGAAACTGTGAACTAAAATTAAAGCTCATGGAATTGAAGGCAAATGATTGACCTGATTTGGAGCTTGGTTGGGCGATAGAAGACAGAGAGTAGGGATAATGGGTACGCACTCGAATTGGAAGGAAGTGACTAGTGGTGTCCCACAAGGATCTGTGCTGGGGCCTCAACTATTCACTATATTTATTAATGACTTAGATAACGCAATAGAGAGCCACGTATCCAAGTTTGCCAATGAAACTAAGATTGGTGGTATAGTAAATAGTGTAGACAGAAGCATAAAATTACAAAAAGACATTGGGCCGAAAATTGATCCCGGGACGCGAGAGTACGCACTGCATACTCTCGCGTATTCCCACTCCAATTGCCGGTTTTCTGCATGCCCTGCGCATGCGCTGAAAACCGGCAATTGCTCTTCTGAAAAGGGGGCGGGGCCTGGCTGCATCGCGTGCGCGCTACAGGCTGCGCGCACGCTGTGCACTTCATGGTTTGGACGCGCAGGTAAGTAGGGAAGATTTTGGAAATGTAAAAAGGAGGAGTAAGACCCGCTTTTAAGAAGGTAAGTAGTGAATTAAGTATTTTTTTGAATTTTTTTTTACAGGTATATCTTTTTTATAGACTTTAAAGACAGGTAAGTTTATTTTTATAACTTTTTAAAAGATTTTAAATTTTTTCAAAAATTTAATTTTTTATTTAAAATGGTTAATTTAATTAACTATACTTATTTTATTAATGTGATGGTTTTTTTTTAATTTAATTGAGGTTTAGCTGTTATTTTGGGGGGGTGTAAGATTCATAAGTCTCTCAGCCATGCTGTGAGACTTATGAATGGAAGATGGTGTGCTGCCATTGGCTCTAACTGAGTCACGTGATCCCACAGCTCGCACGAATTAACTACGCCGCTGGGATACGCAAGCCCAGCACAGCTGATGTCTGGAACATCAATTTCGTGCGAGCTGGATCAGAAAAAGCATAAGCGAGGTGAGACATCGCGGGGAAGGCTTACCCCCGCGGGAACAGAGCGAGATCAATTTCTGGGCCATTGAGTGGGTAAGTGAGTGGGCGAAACTGTGGTAGATCGATTTCAACGCAGGTAAGGGTGAGGACATCCATTTTGAACCAAAAAAGGATAGATCTGAGTATTATTTAAATGGTAAAAAGCCAGGAACAGTGGAGGTCCAAAGAGTTTTAGGGGTCCATGTACACAGATCACTAAAATGTAGTAGTCAGGTACAAAAAATAATCAAAAAGACTAATGGAATGTTAACCTTTATAGTTATAGGGCTAGAATATAATAACATAAGAAATAGGAGCAGGAGTAGGCCATACAGCCCTTCGAGCCTGCTCCGCCATTCAATAAGATCATGGCTGATCTTCGACTTCAACTCCACTTTGCCGCTGGATCCCCATATCCCTTGATTCCCTTAGAGTCCAAAAATCTATAGATATCAGCCTTGAATATACTCAATGACTGAGCATCCACAACCCTCTGGGGTAGAGAATTCTAAAGACTCACAACCCTCTGAGTGAAGACATTTCTCCTCATCTCAGTCTTAAATGGCTGACCCCTTATCCTGAGACTATGCCCCCTAGTTCTAGAATCTCCGGGAGGGAAGACAACCTCTCAGCATCTACCCTGTCAATCCCCCTCAGTATCGTATAAGTTTCAATGAGATCACCTCTCATTCTTCTAAACTCCAGAGAATATAGGCCCATTCTACTCAATCTCTCCTCATAGGACAACTCTCTCATCCCAAGAATCAATCTAGTGAAGCTTTGTTGCACCCCCTCTAAGGCAAGTATACCCTTCCTTAGGTACGGAGACCAAAACTGTGCACAGTACTCCAGGTGTGTTCTCACCAAAGCTTGGTACTATTGCAGCAAGACTTCTTTACTCTTATACTCCAGTCCCCTTGCAATAAAGGTCAACATACCATTTGTCTTCTTAATTGCTTGATAAAGGGTTTCTCATCATTTAAAAAAATATTCTATTTTTCTATTGTTCCTACCAAAGCGAATAACCTCACATTTCCCCACATTAAACTCTATCTGCCACCTTCTTGCCCACTCACTTAACCTGTCTGTATTCCTTTGCAGACTCAATGGCCTAGAAATTCGTGTTCGCCACGAAAGTTGCTGGTGTCACCGGCAACTGGAGTTAACGGCCGCCGAAAATGGCTGCAACTCTAAGGAGAATAAATTCGTCTGGGAGGCTGGAGATTGGTGGCGCAGAGCTAACCTTCCATGTAACGCCCTCCTGGTGGCGTTAGTGGAGACCTCCAAGGTGAAGTTCCTGTCCTGAAGTGGCGTTCAAGCATCGCACAGCCTCTGGGAGCAAAGCTGTGGAGCCTGCAAGGAATTGTGGGCAATGAAGAGGCCTGAGAATTAAAGGGGCCATGCACATTGAAGCAATACAAATTAAAATTAAGTGAAACAATGCAGTTTTCATCCCTTTCTGCCTTTTGAAAAAAAAATTACATTAAAAAGAAATCCCAAATGTGAATATTCAGCTCTTAAAGCTGAATTCCTTTCCTAACCTCAAAAAAATGAGAAATCTGCCTCAGCAGTACCACACATGGCTCAGCAAGCCAGGGAAGGGGCACCCAGGGTCTCACATGCAGCACTCCAGCTTTGTGAAGGGGTTCAACACTGCAAGAGAGGTCCTCTACCCACAGGTGCCAGGAGGCCCTCCAGAAAGAAGGATGTGGGACCACATCACCGAAGCCATCACTGCCAGCAGTGTTGCCCTCACCACCTGGCTCCAGTGCCCAAAGAAGTTTCATGACCTCAAAACCACTGGTCAAGGTCAGTGAATGCATCTTCAAAAGCCGTCTCCTACCAACTGCACCAGTAGCCTCACACACTGCTCAATGCACGACCCCCAATCACTCACCTACCAACAATCTGCACCAATCACAAGGCACAACTCCCATTCCTAGCCTCACCTCACCTCCTTGGAGGAGACGGTGCAAGCCATTCTAGGCAGGGGCATGGCTGAGCCCTTGGCCAGCGGCAGGGCAGCAAAGGATACAAGATGCGGGTATCCTCATACGTTTTCCTCCTTCTGGCATGCACCTCATGCTTTCCCACCCTCCATTCACCAAAACTCCACCCTTGTGCCTTCCTCATTTCACACACCCAAGAAATGCAGCCTGCCCAGCCAGTGAGTGATCAAGAAGAGGGAGAGGAGAGTGAAGAAGAACAAGAAGAAGAAGATTGATTTGACACTCCCAGCCACCAGCTCCTCAAGGTCAACCAGCAAGGCCATCTGCAGTGTCCCCCACTGAAAGTCAGCAGCCTTCCACCAGCCATGCTGCAGCCACTGGGGTAGCACTGCGTGACATCAGTAGGATAGGCAAAGGCACACACAAGACAATCACTAAGAGAATGCAGACAGGTGATGAGTTGATTTCTTGATGTCACATTGGATGGATAGACGTACATAGGTGGATTGGAAAGTTTGCTTTGTGGTGGCTTTTATTTCAGCATCGTGGCCAAGAGGACACTGCGATGGTCAGTAACAGATGGAAGGTGAGGTGTAGGACAAACGTGGAAAGGGGAATTGGGGTTGTGGATACCGGGACCGCAGGCGGATGATTCCATCTCAGGTATCCTGGCCACAAAGGGGCTGTCTGGGATGCATCATTTTGTCTGCTTCCTCCTCTTCTGTGTCTTCCTCTTCCTTCCACAAGCGGATGCTGTAAATGTGAAATTACAGCATAAAATGCTGGAAATACTCAGCTGGTCAGGCAGCATCTCGACCTGAGACGTGAACTCTGTTTTTCTCTCCACGGATGTTGCGTGACCTGCTGAGTATTTGCATCATGTTCTGTCTTCTCAAAGGCCTTCATTTACCATCTGAGCACTTGCAAATGACCAGCAGCACTCCCTACACACTTAAAAAACTTTTCACATCTATTGCAGCAAGTCACCACTTTAATAAAATCAAAAAAAAAGTCCAAAATCTTAAATCCAAATGTACCTGAACGATATGTGTGTCCCTTTAAGAGGAGCAGACTTCGCTACTGTCAGCCTGCTTGCATGCCAGGTTAACCTGGCAGGCTTAGGACCCAGTGGGTCGAAGTTGGCGTTTGTGAGGTAAAGCCGGCGTTGCACATCGATTTACGACACAACGCCGCCACTTTGTTGGAGACAGTGCTGGCAGTGCAAAGGTAGGGACCAAAATGGCGGCCGCCGCAGGACCTGACAGCAGCTGGCGAAAGACCGGCAGCCACCATTTTAGCGCCATTTAAATTCAGTTAATTAAATAATCTGGAATAAAAAACTAGTATCAGTAATGGTGACCATGAAACTATCGGATTGTTGGAAAAACACATCTGGTTCAGTAATATCCTTTAGGGATGGAAATCTGCCATCCTTACCTGGTCTGGCCTATATGTGACTCCAGACCCACAGCAATGTGGTTGACTCTTAACTGCCCTCTGAAATGGCCTAGCAAGCCACTCAGTTGTAACAAACCGCTATGAAACAAAATAATAAGAATGAAACCGGACGGACCACTCGGCATCGACCTCGGCACCGGCTACGGACACGGCAACGGCACACCCAGCCCAGTTCATCCTGCAAAGTCCTCTTCACCAACATCTGGGGACTTGTGCCGAAATTGGGAGAGCTGTCCCACAGACTAGTCAAGCAACAGCCTGACATAGTCATACTCACAGAATCATACGCTTCAGCCAATGTCCCAAACTCCTCCATCACCATCCCTGGGTATGTCCTGTCCCACCGGCAAGGCTGAAGCATTTGCAACCACCTTCAGCCAGAAGTGCTGAGTGGATGATCCATATCGGCCTCCTCCTGAGGTCCCCACCATCACAGAAGCCAGGCTTCAGCCAATTCGATTCACTCCACGTGATATCAAGCAACAGCTGAGCGCACTGGATACAGCAAAGGCTATGGGCCCCGACAACATCCCGGCTATCGTGCTGGAGACTTGTGCTCCAGAACTAGTTGTTCCTCTAGCCAAGCTGTTCCAGTACAGCTACAACACTGGCATCTATCCGACAATGTGGAAAACTGCCACAAAAAGCAGGACAAATCTAATCCGGCCAATTACCACCCCATCAGTCTACTCTCAATCATCAGCAAAGTGATGGAAGGTGTCATCGACAGTGCTATCAAGCGGCACTTACTCACCAATAACCTGCTCACTGATGCCCAGTTTGGGTTGCGCCACGACCACTCGGCTCCCGACCTCATTACAGCCTTGGTCCAAACATGGACAAAGGAGCTGAATACAGAGGTGAGGTGAGAGTGACTGCCCTTGACATCAAGTCAGCATTTGACCGAGTGTGGCATCAAGGAGCCCGAGTAAAACTGATGTCAATGGGAATCGGGGGGGAAAACTCTCGGCTGGAGTCATACCTAGCACAAAGGAAGATGGTTGTGGTGATTGACAGTCAATCATCACAACCCCAGGACATCGCTGCAGGAGTTTCTCAGGGCAGTGTCCTAGGCCGAACTATCTTCAGCTGCTTCATCAATGACCTTCCCTCCAACATAAGGTCAGAAATGGGGATGTTCGCTGATGACTGCACAGTGTTCAGTGCCATTCACAACTCCTCAGATAATGAAGTAGTCCATGCCCGCATGCAACAAGACCTGGATGACGTTCAGGCTTGGGCTGATAAGTGGCAGGTAACATTCGCGCCACAGAAGTGCCAGGCAATGACTATCTCCAACAAGCGAGAGTCTAACCACCTCCCCTTGACATTCAACGGCATTACCATCACCGAATCCCCTGGGAGTCACCATTGACCAGAAACTTAACTGGACCAGCCACATAAATACTGTGGCAACAAGAGCAGGTCAGAGGCTAGGTATTCTGCGGCGAGTGTCTCACCTCCTGACTCCCCAAAGCCTTTCTACCATCTACAAGGCACCAGTAAGGAGTGTGTTGGAATACTCTCCACTTGCCTGGATCAGTGCAGCTCCAACAACACTCAAGAAGCTCAACACCATCCAGGACAAAGCAGCTCGCTTGATTAGCACCCCATCCACCACCTTAAACATTCACTCCCTCCACCACCGGCGCACCGTGGCTGCAGTGTGTACCATCTACAAGATGCACTGCAACAACTTGCCAAGGCTTCTTCGGCAGCACCTCCCAAACCCACGACCTCTTCCACCCAAAAGGACAAGGGCAGCAGGCGCAAGGGAACACCACCACCTCCAAGTTCCCCTCCAAGTCACACACCATCCTGACTAAGAAGTATATCGCCAATCCTTCATCGTCGCTGGGTCAAAATCCTGGAACTCCCTACCTAACAGCGCTGTGGGAGTACCTTCACCACACGGACTGCAGCGGTTCAAGAAGGCAGTTCACCACCACTTCTCAAGGGCAATTAGGGATGGGCAATAAATGCTGACCTTGCCAGCAACACCCACATCCCATAAAAACGAATTAAAAAAACATTTAATGGCGCTACGGAGTGGCGCTAAGGCCACAAATTTCTCATCACCAGCTCAGCAAATGGCAGTGTGCGAACTTTATATGGTAGTATCGAGGCAGGATCTGCACATGGTGAGTCACCGGGCACGAGTGGGCTGCAACCAAGGCAGGGGGAAAGGGTAGCGCAGTTGCCAGCTATCCGGATTGTGAGGTCGCACATGAGTTCTGCTGCAGAGAACTCAGATGAGGACTTCGATGGGGCAGCCTTCAGAAGAAGAGTGATGGGCATGCACAGAGATGCTTGTGCAATGGTAGGCTTTCACAGAATCACAGAATCCCCACAGTGCAGATAGAGGCCATTTCGGCCCATCGAGCCTGCACCGACACATATCCCACCCTATCCCCGTATTTAATCCCCCCTAACACTAAGGGTCAATTTATCATAGCCAAATCAACCTAACCCGCACATCTTTGGACTGTGGGAGGAAACCGGAGCACCCGGAGGAAACCCACGCAGACACGGGGAGAATGTGCAAACTCCACACAGACAGTT
This sequence comes from Squalus acanthias, assembly GCA_030390025.1. Lineage (NCBI taxonomy): Eukaryota > Metazoa > Chordata > Chondrichthyes > Squaliformes > Squalidae > Squalus > Squalus acanthias. The sequence continues at coordinate 69,555,516 of CM059435.1, read as the reverse complement.
TCCAGAGAGCTTCTTGTCGGTGTCAAGTAGCATGGAGGAGTCCGGCTCCAACTTTGCACAGGGCTTTGCGCAGAGCTTGGAGCCTATGATTTTGTGGATGGAAGTGATGGGCAACTCCATTAGAGCACTTGTGGACCCAACCATGATGCTGTGTCTGATGGGCGGTGTCGCAGCTTCCATTGCAGCTCAAGTGGAAGCGACCCAACGCTGCAGTGGAAGCTCAGACTTCTGTCCTGCAGGCTCTGCTTGCTGCTACGCCAGCTCGGACTGCTGCCATCGTGGCTGTGTTTATGAGTGTGGAAGGGAGCTTGCACAGTATCACTGGAGTTCAGCATTCTGTCCTCCAACAGATGGCTATGAATGCTGAGGCGCCGCCCCAGGGGAGTGGCAGTGGCTCCATGGAGCTTGAACCTGCTGTCCTCTCTCAGGATGACAGCATTTGTACTCCCACCACCGCCACTCCTTCAGTGCCATTGCTGTTGCCTGTCATCCAGCCAGCCCAGACTGCTGATGCCCATGCCAAGGTGGTGCAGCCTACAGCCGAGCCTTCTAGGCCCAGAGCTGCTTGAGGTTGTCCTGCAAGGACATCTGCAGTGTCCCCTACGGAAAGTCAGCAGCCTTCCACCAGCCGTGCTGCAGCCACTGGGGTAGCACTGCGTAGGAGCACTAGGATACGCAAAGGCACATGAAAGACAGACACAAGGGAATACACAAGGGTGATGAGTTGACTTTGTAATGTAGTTTTGGAATTAATCATTGTTTGTTTTGTGGTGGCTTTCATTTCAGCATTGTGGCCAAGAGGACACTGTGATATTCCGTGACAGAGCCTATCCAGAACGGGGATTTGTAGGCTGCCTCATCCCTTCCTCCTCCTCCTCTTCCTCAACCTCCAACTCCTCCTCCTGAGGTGGTCGCAGTACCCGTGGTGGCAAGGGCTGCACCCTCATGATGGCCAACTTGTGGAGGATGCAGCAGACCACCATGAATTGGGACACCTGTTCCGGTGAGTACAGGAGGGCTCCTCCCGAGTGGTCAAGGCAGTGGAACCGTTGCTTCAGCACCCCGATGGTCTGCTCGATGATGTTCCTTGTGGCAACATGGCTGTCATTATATGAGTGCTGGCCACGAGTGGTGGGGTTGCAGAGGGAAGTCATCAGCCAGGTGTAGAGCAGATAGCCCTGGTCTCCAAGCAGCCACCCTCAGGTTTGACGTGGTGGCTGGAAGATTGCTGGCACACCGGACTGGCGCAGGATGAAGGCATCATGACTGTTGGCAGGATAGCGGGCATTCACCATCATGATATGCTGGACCTGGTCGCACACCAACTGCACATTAAGTGAATGGTAACCTTTGTGGTGATAGTGCATCTCAGCATTAATTAGCGGTGCCCACAAAGCCATGTGTGTACAGTCGATGGCGCCCTGCACCATGGGGAAGCCCGATATCCTGGCAAAGCCACATGCGCGCTCCTCCTGCTTCTCTCTGTTTAGAGGGAAGCCAATGTAGTCCCTTCTCCTGACGTAGAGAGCCTCTGTGACCTCCGGGATGCAGAGATGAATGATGAACTGCGAGATGTTTGCTATGTCACCTGTTCCAGCCTGGAAGGATCTGCTGGCGAAAAAATTCAGGGCCATGGTCACCTTGAGGGCCACTGGCAGAGCCGTCGTCGCCCTGCTCTGAGGCTGCAGGTCTGGTTCCAAGAGGTGGCCGAGTTCTGTGAGCACCTCCTTGGTGACGCGGAGCTGCCGAACATACTGCTCCTGACTTCGGTGCAGGTGAGCTAAGTGCTCACTGAAAACCCTAGGTGGGTAAGGCCCCCTGCTGAGAGCCCTTCTAATCCCCCCTCTGCGAGCAGCTTGTCTTCTTTGCTGTCTCTGCTCCATCTCCCTGTCATGCTGCAGCGCGAGGGGGACTGCAAGTAGAGCCCCCGTGAGTGGGAGCAAGTGGTGTAGTCAGCGGCCCTCCAGTAGCAACCAACGCCTTCCTAACATCCAGCAAGCCAGTATTCATATAAACTCTGCAAGCGCCAGTACAAGAGAAATAATCAACGTACCTGTAAGTTGGGTGTATCCCTTTAAATAGCGCTGGTGCACGTTCAGCTGTGCATGTTTAGGAGACGGCGTTGATTGAAGCGGCGACATCACAATCTGCCTACTCTGCATACTGCCGGCACACACACGTCCCGCCACACTATCGCCCCCGCCAAGATGGCGAACATCGCGGACCGCGCCGGAAGTGGGTGGACGCGAGGTGGCCGCCATTTTTTTCTCCAAACCGGCCTTAACTGCCGGCGCTAAGGTGCCAAATCCCGCGACCACAAGATGAAAAAAACGGGCTCTCCGCAAGTTTTTAAAGGGTCAACATTAAGTGGAATCAAATACGCAGAGCTGGAAAATTGTTTGCATTATTCTCTGACAGAAACAGAATCTTGTTGCTTCTTTTATGTTCTGGTTTTACTTTACACAAAAAAATGTCATTGCAGTCCTCACTGCTAAGACCAAACACAAAGCAACTTTCTCCCAGTGAGTTGACACTGTATTATTGACATTATTGTTTGCGGTAATCCATTTCTTTTAAATACTTTTATGACATGTTATGTCTGATCAGTGTCTCAACTGCGACATTGTGGAGTGATTACTGATATTCAAAGCCCATATTATGAGTTGCAGCTGAACCATTGCAAGGCTCACAAATGCTGCAATGATACGTAGGTATTTTGTAACTAGTTATTTTATCCAGTTTCAAGATAAGTCTAAATTGTAAAGTATAGAATAAACTGCTCAGGAGGACACAGAGTATAATACCTGATAAGAAGACCTCGTGCATTGGGAGCAATACTCAGGGGAATTAAACTGGATAAGACCCAAAAAAGGGCGCATGGATCGTAGTCCACGATTAACCCGCGCCCCGTCATTGCGGTGCAGGCAGGATGGTAAATCTGTGCGGTGTGCTGGTTTCCATGATTGCTGCATGCAGCCAGCGCTCCCCGTGCTGTTCATTGGCTGTGCGCATCAGCGAGGGGCCTGACACGGCGAGTAGTGAGCGCTACTTAAAGGTAGCCTGCATTTCTTAAAGGGGAGGCACATTGTGGCCGCTGGAAGTTGTGTCAGGAAGTTAATCGCGTTTGAATATTTTTTCAGGATGGCTCAACCTGCGAGAGAGCGTGCACCAAGGTTTTCCGATAACGCACTGGCTATTTTGTCTCGTATCAAGGGAAGGGAGAGAAGGAGAGAAGGAGAGACATCCTGTATCCGCAGGGGGCAAAAGGCCCTCGAGACATATGCTCAGGAGGCAGCAGGGACAAATAGCAGCGGAGGTCAATGCCAGGAGTGTTACTCCAAGAACATAGATCCAGTGCAGGAAGAAGTTTAACGATCTGACACAAGTTGTCAAGGTGAGTGAGTTCAATCTTCAATCTTCAAATGGCATATCCTACCAACTGCACCACTAGCCTCATCCACTGCTCAATTCACTGCACCCAATCACCTACCTACCAGCAATCTCTATCAATCAGTACTCAACTCTTCAATTCATATGATTTACCTCACCCTCTCACACTTAGCACTGTTGCAAGCCTTGCACCCACAACTCACAGCTCGCACCCACTGACAGCTATTCAACCATGATAGCCACATCACCCAAACATATTGCGGGAAACTCAATGACACACTTCCCTCTTTCTTGCAGGAGAAGGTGGCGCATAACAGGAGGCCGCAGCAAGGAACTGGAGGAGGACAAGCACGCCTGCATGTTTTAACCCCCATGGAGGAGACAGTGCTGGCCATCGTGGGAAGGGGCATCGCTGAGGCCATGGCCACTGGCGGCGCTGGAGGAATTGATGATGAGGGTATCTGTAAACCCAATCCTCCTTCTCTCTTCCCACTTCTCCCTCATTCCACAATCTCTTCTGACTCACAAGCTACAGATGGTGCAAGCAAGAACTGTTACCTTTCTCCTCTCTCCTCACCACAACCAACACTTGTCCCTTTTTCATTTCAGATACACAAGAACTTGAACCTTCCCAGTCGGAGGAGGAAGAGGAAGAAGGCAGTGAAGATGAAGAGACACTGTTTTACTTGATCTTACACTCACAACAACCAGCTCAGAAACTGACACTGCGCATATTTTAGAGGCTAGGATAGAGAAGAGACAAAGGCACAAGTGCCCAGGAGCCAGGGCGAGGGGGAAAGGATAGCACAGGTGCCAGCTCGCTGGAAAGCGAGGTTGCACACTAGTTCTGCTGCAGAGGAGTCAGATGAAGACTTTGATGGCCCAGAAGAAGGCTGATGGGTTTACATAACCAAATGTTTGGTTAACTGGAAAGCCTGCCAGAAAGCCAGCGCCCAATGTCAAGGAGAATGGAGGAGTCCACCTCCAACTTGGCACAGGGCTTTGTGCAGAACTTGGAGCCCATCCTTTCCAAAATGGAATGGGTGGTTAACTACATAGAGTCATAGGGGGAAAAATTAGGTCGCGCCCCGTTTGGGGCGCAAATATCGTCTGGACGCAAAAATTAGCGCCTGGTGATAACTTCACTTTTACCGCCCCGGGAGGTGAGTGGAGCGCTAAATCAGGCGCTGCACACCTGTCTTAAGGCGCAAAGGCCGAGCAGTGAGGCGCTAACTCAGCGCGCGAGCGCAGCACAGGTGCTGCCAGTTAGCGAGGGAACACAGACACACTGTTCTTTAAGGGGGGGCCAACTTGCTCCCCAGCTACACCCTGCTCATTGCAGCCTTGAATCTCGGCCTGGAGAGACCTGTGAATCCATTTTGCTGCCAAGGATGGAGAGGGTGAGAGAACGAGCTCAGCGCTTCACCGAGCAGGCCTTGGATGCTCTGGTTGGCGCGGTGGAGCGCAGAAGATCTATACTCTTCCCTGAGAGTGGCAGGAGGCCTTTGCCACGCGAGTGCAGAAGAGTGTGGAGGGAGGTGGCTCAGAGCGTCTCCTCCAGGAGCATGGTGCCAGGACCCATGTTCAATGCCGCAAAAAGTTCAACGACCTCACTCGGGTCGTCAGGGTGAGTGGCTTTTTCTCAATACCTCTCCATCCCTCCATCTCAACCTCACTCTATGGCCAGAGGGTCTTAAAACCCCAATGCACAACACTCATCCAACACCTATGGCCCTTTCATGAAACACACACACACACACATTCCACACTTTGCATACAGTAAGGGCTATTCACCTATGGGAGGCACATCAGGCAAGACCATGGCTGCATATTTACTCAGATGCTGTCCTTTTTCTTGCAGTCCAAGCTGGCACATAATAGGAGACAGCAGCAACGGACAGGTGGAGGGCGGCCTCATCTGCAACCCCTCAGCGATCTTGAGGAGCGCGTCCACAGGATTGTGGCAAGCCGGGTGATCGGTCCCGTCGCCACTGGAGACGCCGACCCCGTTCTGGACAGCAATGGTAAGGTCATCACCTTTTTGTCCTCTGTCCTTCCACTTGTCCCTCACAACACCAGCCTTTGACACTTTCAATCCAACTTGCTAACTCGCTGCACTTATTCCTCCCTTACTGCCACCCTGTCCTCACGCTAAAGCCACTCTTGTACCTCCCTGCTTTCAGATGGTGATTCACCAGCTGAGGAGACGGGCCCTGAAGCTGCCAGTGGGAGTGAAGCTGCAGCCGAGGAGGAAGAGGAAGCCGGAGCATCAGTGCCATCCTCTCCCGAGGAAGCCCATGCCCACACTGGGAACACGCCTTCCCTGGAGGGGAGCAGGGGGGAAGGGTCTGATGAGGGTGAAGCTCCAGGACCCAGCGGGCTGCAGCAACGCCATGGGGGTAGGGAAGAACGGGGGCCTTCTCCCCAGAGGGAGAGTATGCCAGCGACTCCTACTGCAATGGACGCAGAGGAGGAGCGGCTGATCGCAGAAATGAACACCCAGGCGGTGGGCATGCACACTGAGCTCATGGGTGCAGTGGGAAGGATGCCCGAATGCATTGAGTCACTTGCAAGGAGTGTGGAGCACTTCGCTGTAGCACAGGCGGATGCCACACTAAAGCTTAGTGCTGCAATTCAGTCACTGACTGCCGTGATCCCATCTCTGACTGCTCTCATGCAGACTCAGATTGAGGCCACGCGAGCACTGACTGCTGCCAACCTCGATGGTTCGTTCACATGTCCCCGGGGCTCTCACCGCGCCGCAGCAGGCCAGCAATCTGTGCTCCAGCAGATTGCTCCGGATGCTGAGGTGCTGCCCCGTGGGCGTGCCAGTGTGTCGGTCGAGCAGGGAGTTGCTGTCCTCTCTCACGATGACAGCATTCCTGCTGCCAACACTGTCACTTCTCCACTGCACTTGCCACCGCCTGTAGGACAGACTGCTGCCGCCCATGCAGAGTTGGTGCAGTCTGCAGCCGGGCCCTCCAGGCCCAGAACTGGTCGAGGCCGTCCTTCAGGGGCATCTGCAGTGTCAGGGTCTGACAATCAGCAGCCTTCCACCAGCCTTGCTGCAGCCACTGAGGTCCCATTACGGAGGAGCAGTAGGGTTAGAAGGGGGGAAGTGCGCAAGGGAAGGAGATCACCCTCGAAGGGCAAAAAGTAGGAGGTGTGACAAAATGCTGGTCATTTTTTTATTAAAGGCCGAGGTTCGTGGTCCAACTTTTGTTTAGTGTTTTGGACATTATCTCCAGGTTGTGAGAACCAGTTATGTTAATGACTGTTTTTTTGTGTTTATTTCTATGAGTTTGTCATGAGGAAATGACACACACAGAGTTTGTAAAATAAATAAGTTTTTGTATTCAAAATATACATGTTTGGTGTTTGGAATCATTGGTGCCTTGGCCGGCTTAGGGGTTGCGTGCTGGGTTCATTGATGTTGTTAGCAATGGCAGAAGCCATTTCCACAGCAGGGGCCCTAGAAGCGGCTTGCTATCAGCCGTTGACGGACGGCCCTTGCAGTTTCACCATTGTGGGCCGCCCTCCCGCCTTGGTGCTGCTGATGATCATCCTCCTCGTCCTCTTCCTCCTCTTCCTCCTCCTCCTCTGGTGGTGCTCCAAGGCCTGGTGGCATTGGCTGGGTCCTGACGATTGCCATGTTATGCAACATGCAGCACACAACTACGAAGTTGGAAACTCGCTCAGGCGAGTACTGCAGGGCTCCTCCAGAATGGTCGAGACAGCGGAACCGTTGCTTCAGCACGCCGATTGTGCGCTCAATGATGTTCCTGGTAGCTTGATGGCTCTCATTGTACCGCAGCTCAGCAGGGGTGTTGGGCGTACGGAGCGGTGTCATCAGCCAGGTGCTCAATGGATACCCCTTGTCCCCGAGAAGCCAACCAACTGGCTGATGCGGTGCCTCGAAAAGTTCTGCCACAGTAGTCTGGCGCAGGATGAAAGCATCGTGGCAGCTGCCAAGATAGTGGGCATTGACAGCGAGTATCAGCTGTCTGTAGTCACAGACCAACTGAACATTCAAGGAATGGAACCCCTTTCTGTTCCGGAAATCCTCGGCATTCTCATGTGGAGCACGCAAAGCCACATGCGTGCAGTCAATGGCGCCCTGCACCATGGGGAAGCCCGCTATCCTCGCAAAGCCCAGAGCGCGGTCACGCTGCTCGTCTAGGGTCATGGGGAAAGAGATGAACTCTCGTCTCCTTTTAAAGAGGGCATTTGTGACCTGCCGGATGCAGCAATGCACCGCGAACTGGGAGATATTGGCGAGGTCCCCAGCAGCAGCTTGAAATGAGCCAGTAGCATAGAAGTTGAGAGCCACTGTGACCTTCACTGCCACCGACAGAGACGTCCTGGACCTCAGTTGAGGCTGCAGATCTGGCTGCAGCAGGTGGCAGAGCTCAGTGACCACCTCCTTGCTGAATCGCAGCCTTCGCAAACACAGCTCCTCAGACATATGAATGTAGGAGAGCTGTTCACGATATACCCTGGGAGGGTAAGCTCTCCTGTACATACGCCTGTTGGCCCTCCTCCGTCTGGCCATCATTGCCACTCTCTCTCTGCGTCTCTGTGTCCTCCGATTCAGCTGGAGCAGGACGACGCCCCCATTCAGTGCAGCCCCCATAGTCTCTTTGCAAGCAAAGTTATGAAGGACAGCAACCAAAGTACCAGCGAAGTTAGGATCAGTAGGCAAAACTACCTCACAAAGCGTTGACTCAATGCAGAAGTCTCTCTTTCTCTCTCTCCGAATCTCTCTCTCTCTCTCAGAACAAGTGGTGCAAAAATGTCAACCACAGAAAAAGACAGGAAGAGGCCCCCTTTAAATAGCGCCCCCCCCAGCCCCACAGCAATTGATAGCGTTCCAGTCTTCCGGTCGTTGGATGCGCCAGGCGGTAAGGCAGGGGGCGCCACTCAATTTCCGCTCCGGGGCGCCACAAGGGCATTGCACCATGGAATGACGTCACAATCTGTGCGCGCAGGTGGTCGTAGCGGTAAAGTTTAGCGCCGCCGCACAATGTCTTGTTAAGTTCCCGAGCGGCGCAAACATCGCTGCGCCCGGGCGCTAGCGGCTTTGCGCCCCATTAGCGCCCTCTTAAGGCGCTAACGGGAGGCGCAACCAACTGAATTTTTCCCCCATAGAGTCATAGAGTTATACAGCACAGAAAGAGGCATTCGGCTAATCGTGCCCGTGCCGGCCATCAAGCCCTTTCTATTCTAATCCCATTTTCCAGCACTTGGTCTGTAGCCTTGTATGCTATGGCGTTTCAAGTGCTCATCTAAATGCTTCTTGAATGTTGTGAGGGTTCCTGCCTCTACCACCCTTTCAGGCAGTGAGTTCCAGATTCCAACCACCCTCTGGGTGAAAAAGTTTTTCCTCAAATCCCCTCTAAACCTCCTGCCCCTTACCTTGAAACTATGCCCCCTGGTTATTGACCCCTCTACTAAGGGGAAAGTTCCTTTCTATCTACCCTATCTATGCCCCTCATAATTTTGTACACCTCAATCAGATCCCCCCTCAGCCTTCTCTGCTCTAAGGAAAACAACCCCAGCCTGTCCAGTCTCTCTTCATAGCTGAAGCGCTCCAGCCCAGGTAACATCCTAGTGAATCTCCTCTGCACCCTCTCCAATGCAATCACATCCTTCCTATAGTGTGGCGACCAGAACTGCATATAGTATTCCAGCTGTGGCCTAACTAGCATTTTGTACAACTCCATCATAACCTCCCTGCACTTATATTCTATGCCTCGGCTAAAGAAGGCAAGTATCCCATATGCCTTTTTAACCACCTAATCTACCTGTCCTGCTGCCTTCAGGGATCTATGTACATGCTCACCAAGGTCCCTCTGATCCTCTGTCCTTCCTAGGATCCTACCATTCATTGGGGGAAAAATTCAGTTGGTTGCGCCTCCCGTTAGCGCCTTAAGAGGGCGCTAATGGGGCGCAAAGCAACTAGCGCCCGGGTGCGGCGATGTTTGCGCCGCTCACGAAATTAACCAGACATTTTGCGGCGGCGCTAAACAGTACCGCCACGATCTCCTGCGCCGGCAGATCGTGATGTCAGTCGAGTGCGCAACGCCCCGGTAGCGCCCCGGAGCGGATATTGAGTGGCGCCCCCTGCCTTACCGCCTGCCGCTAGCAACGACAGGTTGAGGGGAGCGTTTTGCAGTCAGGAAGGGATTGGGGGAGCGCTATTTAAAGGCGAGAGCTTCCTGCCTTTTTTTGTTGGCAACATTTTTGCACCACGCTTTCTGAGAGAGAGAGAGAGACTTCTGGAGAGATTCAACGCTGTGTGAAGGAGTTTTGGGTACTGAGCAGCACTTTGCAGGTTCATTTTGATTTTTCCTTCCTTGTATGGATTTAGAAGAGACTGTGGGGGCTGCACTCTGAGCTCTTTCCCTGGGCCTCTCCATTGTTCTTTCCAGCAGATTTGATGTACAGGTCTCTCCAGGCCGAGATTCAAGGCTGCAATGAGCAGGATGTGGATGGAGAGCAAGATCAACCCTCCCCTTTAAGAATTGGCCGGGGCCATTGTGTCTGTGTTCCATTGCTGACTGACATCACATGAGCTTCGCCAGCGCTTTGAGTTAGCGCCTCGCTCCTCGGCATTTGCGCCTTAAGACAGGTGTGAAGCGCCTGATTTAGCGCTCCAATCACCTCCAGGGGCGATAAAAGTCAAGTTTGCAGTCGGAGGCGATAATTAGCGCCAAGCGCTAATCTTTGCGCCCGGCCGATAATTGCGCCCCAAACGGGGCGATACTGAATTTTTCCCCCATTGTGTATTCCCTTGCCTTGTTTGTCCTCCCAAAATACATCACCTCACACTTTTCAGGGTTAAATTCCATTTGCCACTGTTCTGCCCATCTAACCATCCCGTCTATATCGTCCTGTAGCCTGAGGCTTCCCTCCTCGCTATTTACCACTCCACCAATTTTCGTGTCTACATTAGCAGACCTTCAGAATCCACCATGATGCAGCGTCTGATGGCTGAGGTCACAGCTTCCATCGCAGCACAAGCAGCTTCCATCAAAGGTCTGAGTGCTGCCTTGCAAGCTCAGATTGCTGCCATCATGGCTCTGGATACCATTGTTCAAAGGGCGTCAGAGCAGTCCATCAGTCTGTTCTCCAACAGATCAGTAGGATTGCTGAGGCGCCGCCAGGAGAGTGGAAGTGGCTCCACCGAGCACGAACCTGTTGTCCTCTCTCAGGATGACAGCATTACTGCTCACACCCCCTGCCACTCCACCAGTGCCCTTGCTGTTGCCTGTCAGCCAGCCCAGACTGCTGCAGCCCAGGCCGAGCTCGTGCCCGGCCCTCTATGCCCAGAGCTGCTCGAGGTCGTCCTCCAAGGCCATCCGCAGTCTCCTCAATTGGAGGTCAGCAGCCTTCCATCACCCATGCTCCAGCCACTGGGGAAGCACCTCGTAGGAGCACTAGGATAGGCAAAGGCACACGGAAGACAGGCACTAAGGGAATGCACAAGGGTGATTAGTTTAATTTTGTATGCATTATTTAATGAGTGAATTTATAAAATTGGATTTGAATGTGCATTTTCTGGTGGTTTTTATTTTTGTGCTGTCAGAAAGAGGATGATGTGATGGTCAGAGATAGAGGAAAGGTAAGGAGTGTGGGACTGTTGGTCGTGAATACTCTGATCACGTAGAGCCGGGACAGAAAGGGGCTGTCTACGTTGTAGCCTCCCTTCCTCTTCCTGTTCTTTCACTTCCTGTTGCACTTCCTCCTCCTCTACTTTCTCCCCCTCCTCTTCCTCGTGTTCCTGCTCCTAAGCTTCTCGCCTGATAGGTGGTGGCAACGGCTGTTCCCTCATAATGGCCAGGTTGGGCAACATTCTACCACGAATCTTTATACCTGCTCAGCTGAGTGATGCAGGGCTCCTCTAGAGTGGTCCAGGCAGCTTAAGTGTTGCTTGAGGATGCCAATGGTGTGCTCTATAATGTTCCTTGTGGCAGCGTGGCTCTCATAGTCGGTTCCTGACCGGAGTTATGAGCCATGTCATGAGGGGATAACTCTTGTCGCCTAGCAGCCAGCTTTTGACTTACCGTGGTGGTTCGAATACAGGTGGCACAGAGGCCACAGACTGAATGAATCATGACTGCTGCAGGATAATAGGTATTCACTTATGTTGCCTGTGAACAAAAGAACATAAGAAATAGGAGCAGGAGTAGGCCATTTGGCCCTTTGAGCCTGCTCCGCCGTTCAATAAGATCATGGCTGAACTTCTACATCAACTCCACTTTCCCACACTATCCCCATATCCCTTGATTCCCTTAGAGTCTAAAAATCTATCGATCTCAGTCTTGAATATACTCAATGACTGAGCCTCCACAGCCCTCTGGGGAAGAGAATTCCAAAGATTCACAAGCCTCTGAGTGAAGAAATTTCTCCTCATCTCAGTTCTAAATGGCCGAATCCTTATCCTGAGACTGTGACCCCTGGTTCTAGACTCTCCAGCCAGGGGAAACAGCCTTTCAGCATCTACCCTGTCAAACCCTCTAAGAATATTATACGTTTCTATGAGATTACCTCTCATTCTTCTAAACTCCAGAGAATATAAGCTCGTTCTACTCAGTCTCTTCTCATAGTGGGGGAGGGTTCTAAATGGTACTGTTTTGAGGGACCTGGGGTGCATATTCACAAATCTTTGAAGGGCAAGTTGGTAAGGTGGTTAGGAAAGCATAAGGGATGCTTGGCTTTGTAAATAGAGACATTCAATACAAAGCCAAGGAAGTCATTCTAAGCCTTTACAAATCTCTGGCTAGGCCTTAGCTGGAGTATCGTGTACAATTCTGGGCACCACACTTTAGGAAGGATGTCAAGGCTTTGGAGAGGGTACAGAGGAGGTTTACCAGGATGATACCAGGGATGAGGAACTTCAGTTATAGGGAGAGATTGGAGAAGCTGGGATTGTTCTCCTAAGAGCAGGGAAGGTTAAGGGGAGATCTAATAATGGTATTCAAAATTATGAGGGGGTTTTGATGAAGCACGTGGAGAGAAACTGTTTCCTTTGGCAAGTGGGTTGGTAACCAGAGGTCACAGATTTAAAATAATTGGCAAAAGAACTAGCGAGGAGAAATTTTTTCACAGAGAGTGTTGTTATGGTCTGGAATGCACCACCTGAAAGAGTGGTGGAAGCAGATTCCATAAGAACTTTCAAAAGGTAATTCAGCATGTATTTGAAGAGTTATGGGGAAAAGGCTGGGGTGTGGGACTAATTGGACAGCTCTTTCAAAGAGCCGGCACAGGCACGATGGGCTGCATGGCCTCCGACTGTGCTATAAGATTCTATGATTCTATTCTATGATTCTAAACTACTTTTGAAACTAAATGTTTCATAGTGCAGAAAATTTGCTTCTCTTTGAAGTCTATTTTTCAAGAGAAAGTCTTTAATATTTTATGTATTGAGGAGAATAGTGAATGTAAGCTTTGCATTTTTATATGGCATACTGTTCATGTTCCTGTTTTACTTAAATAGGCTATCTTTCGGTTTAGAGCCTGAGTCTCAGTCTGATAAGAATATATATTCAATACACTTTTCAAAGAGAAGAGTCTCACGTGGAGGAACATGATACATTCCAGCAGCCAGTGTACAAAGTAAGGGTTCTCTGTTACAATTCCTAGGTCTCACTATTGTTTACAAAAGCAAAATACTGCGGATGCTGGAAATCTGAAATAAAGACAGAAAATGCTGGAGATACTCAGCAGGTCAGGCAGCATCTGTGGAGAGAGAAACAGAGTTAAAGTTTCAGGTCGATGACCCTTCGTCAGAACTGGAAAAAGCAGGAGATGTAACAGATTTTAAGCAAGTGCAGGGGCAGGGAAAGTGGGGAGGGGAGGAAAGAACAAAAGGGAAGGTCTGTGATAGGATGGAAGGCAGGCGAGATTAAGAGACAATGGCCCAGAAATTAAGCATCGATGGTTCCCGCGGGGGTAAGGATTCCCCGCGATATCGCACTCCGCGCCTACCTTTTTGTTTGGGGCCCACACGAACTTTAGTTTCAGAGCCTCTCCCTGTTGCAACCGTGCAGTGCTTGCGTGTCCCAGAGGCGCAATTAGTTCGTGCGAGCTCTGGGATCACGTGATTCAGTTAGAGCCAATGGCAGCACACCATCTTTCATTCATAGTTTTGACAGCAAGGGCTGTCAAAGCTATGAATACTACAAGCCCCCAAAAGAACAGCTAAACCTCAATTAAATTTTTTAAAAAGCCATCACATTAATAAAATAAGTATAGCTAAATAAATTAACCACTTTAAACAAAAAATTAAATTTTTGAAAAAATTTAAAATCTTTTTAAAAGTTATAAAAATAAACTTACCTTTCTTTAAAGTCTCTAAAAAAGATAAACCTGTTGAAAAAAATTTAAAATAACACTTAATTAACTACTTACCTTGTTAAAAGGGGGTCCTACGCCTGCTTTCTTTATGTGTAAAATCTTCACCACTTACCTGCGCGTTCAAACCTGAAAAAAAAACTAAGTGCACTGCGTGCGCACAACCTGTAGCGCGCACGCGGTTCACTTAAGAACCGCCCCCTTTGCAATACACGAAGTGCCGGTTTCCCGCGCATGCGCAGTGCATGCAGGAGACCGGCAATTCGGGACCTAATACGCGAGAGTACACAGTGCGTACTCTCGCGTATTAGGTTTAATTTTCAGACCATTAAGAGAGATTACGAGATGGTGCAAGGCAAAAGGAGATGGTAATGGGACAAGTTAAGAAACAAAAGATGGCTCGAGAGAAGTGTAACTGGCGATGGCAGAATGAAAGGCAGCTGCCATGTGGGAGAGAGAAAAAATAAATAAATAAATGGGGAAAAAAAAGATAGGGGCAGAGGTTATGATCTGAAATTGTTGAACTCGATGTTGGGTCCAGAAGGCTGTAAAGTGCCTAATCGAAAGATGAGGTGCTGTTCCTCGAGTTTACGTTGAGCTGCATTGGAACAATGTAAGAGGCCGAGGACGGTGAGATCTGAGTGGGAGTAGAGCGGAGAATTAAAGTGACAGGTGACCGGAAGCTCGGGGTCACCCTTACGGACTGAACGGAGGTGTTCCGCAAAGCGGTCACCCAATCTGCGACAGTAAAGTGCCTAATCGAAAGATGAGGTGCTGTTCCTCGAGCTCACTATTGTTTACTTAAATATTAAGCAGGGAAAGGTAAACTCTGTACCATAGGGAACGCAAGGTTCACTTACAGGAGTGACCAGCAATACTGAACGTGAGAAAATATCTAGTGTAAAAACCCAAAAATGTGAAAAACATCTATTTGCACTTCTGCAAGATCATCCACCTCTGCCCTGACCTCACCCCACTGCCACTGAAAGTCTTAGGCATACCTTCATCAGCTGCAGATTCAACTCCTCAAACACACTCCTCTCTCAGCCTCCCAAGCTCCACCCTATAAAAGATGGTATAAAAAATAGTAAATGTCCAGGGACACATGGTATAAAAAAGAATAAATCCCCAGGGATGGACAGTATTAAAAAAAACAATCAATCCCCGATGGACAGACAGTATAAAAACCAGCAAATGTCCAGGGACAGACAGTATTAAAGTACCAATAAATCCCCATGAACGGATGGTGTAAAAAAATGAATTCCCGGAGACAGATGGTATGTATAAAACAAAACAATAAATTTACATGGATGAACAGTGTAAAACACAATATTTCTCCAGGGACGGATGATATAAAAACAGTAAATCTTCAGCGATAGATGGTATATAAAAAAAGAGCAGTAAACCCTAGAGGTAGACGATATATCAAAAAAACTCCAGGGACAAAAGGTATAAAAAAAGTTAATAAATCTCCAGGGACAGTTGCTATAAGAAACAATAAATCTCTAGAGACAGTATATATATTTTTAAAATCTCTCCAGGGAGAGTGTATATATCTTAAAAATCTCCAGAGATGGTCGCTATATATAAAAAAAGCAATAAATCTCCAGGGGCAGATGGTATTTATAATTTTAAAGAAACTCCAGAGATGGACGCTACGTATAAAAAATAATAGTTCCACAGGGACAGATCGTATGAAAACCCGATAAATCTCCAGGGACAGATGGTATATAAGAAAAACAATGGGGGTGATTTTCAGTTTCGCCACCCGAGGTGGTAACCTGGCGAGGCAGGTTTCTGCCCATTGTGGACCCGCCCAAATTTCATTCAAGGTTCATGAATTTTTTTTTAAGGTAGTTCTGTGGTTAAAATAGGTTCTATTCAAATAATGCCACGCTCAGTCTTGTGGCAACCTTGTTTACCTGCTTCGCAATCTGTATCTTCATCCTATAATCTGATCAGAATGTCGCAACTTGATTTTGGCCTGAAAAATGGGTGGATGACTACAGACTGACTATGGGAGAGCAGCCCTTGTCTTTGCGCCTACTGTGATTGACAGCTAGCTGTATTTATTAGTCAAAGATACATTTATCGGTCCATTGGCTCAGAGGCAAAGGTTGATTATCAGCTCCATACCCAGAGGCATATATTAAGTAGCTTTCTGCCAGTTCTTCAGCTTTTCCTGTAGTAAATACACGAAGGCTCCCTGTGGGCTGGACTCAACGTGATGCTTTGCATTACAGAGATTGATCCGAGTTGACAGTTCACTTGCATGCAATTCTCCATCCGCACCACTGGGGTGCTCCATCCAAGCCTGCACCTAGACCTCTGCATAATTCTGAAAATGAGCTGACCCTAGCAAGCCGAGTACCATTACCAACAGCATCTGAACCAGCTCTCAACCATTTAGAACTGGCGTGTCCTTGAAGCGTTTCCTCTGCCCACCTGGGGCTGTCTTGCCATGCCGGAGCTCCGAGTAGAGCGCTTGTTTTGGGAGTCTCGTATCGGGCATGCGGACGATGTGACCCGTTCATCGGAGCTGATCGAGTGTGGTCAAAGCTTCGATGCTGGGGAAGTTGGCCTGAGCGAGAACACTGACGTTGGTGTGCCTATCCTGCCAGTGGATTTGCAGGATTTGCGGAGGCAGCGTTGGTGGTACCTCTCCAGTGCTTTGAGGTGCCTGCTGTACATGGTCCATGTCTCTGAGGCATACAGGAGGGTGGGTATTACTACTGCTCTGTAGACCATGAGCTTGGTGCCGGGTTTGAGGTCCTGGTCTTCAAACACTCTCTTCCTCAGGCAACCGAACCCTCAAAGCCTCCTTGAAAAAGTGCAACATCCCCAACGACACCTGGGAATCCCTGGCCCAAGACCGCACAAAGTGGAGGAGAAGCATCCATGAAGGCGCCAAACACCTCGAGTCACTTTGCCGGGAGCAAGCGGAAGCCAAGCGCAAGCAGCACACGTCAACCCAAGCACCCCACCAACCCGCCCCTTCAACCACCGTCTGCCCCACCTGTGACAGAGACTGTAGGTCCCGCATTGGACTCATCAGTCACCTGAGAACTCATTTTTAATGTGGAAGCGAGTCATCCTCGATTCCGAGGGACTGCCTAAGAAGAAGAAGACTACAGCAGTAGAGGAAAATCGGCCTCTCTCTCAACCTCAAGTCAGTCGAGTGTTGCTGAACGTTATTTTTATTCAGCACCCAAGTGATTCTATCCACTCGCCCACACTACAATTATTGAATAAGCAGAAGGTTCCATCGAACTGTTTTTGTTTTTCCACTCTTAAATACACATAAATTAAACAAAACAGCGATTCAACCATCCCAACCACTCAGAACACATTACAAAATATATCCAATACAAAGATTCAAAAGAGCTTCTTTTTGGGATTGAAAGATCTACCTCTGGCCAGGTATGGCTGGAATATTCTACATGGACAGATCTGACAGGAAGTAGGAGTTTCAGCATTCATTGAGGTTTTGTTAGGGAATGATTTGGATGATAAGTGAGTTTAGGCCAATATACTTAAAGAGGGTTGGAAAAGGGAGTACATCCAATGCTAAGTCATTGTAGTCAGCTGTATTAGGCACTGAGACTGTGGGGCCAGGAAAGGGATTTCACCCATCTGAACAGCAGCAGGAGGCAGAGACCTGCTCCAAACAAATCATGTGGAGTGGCGACACATCACACGCTGAACATCACACTGTATCTAGCTGCATAGTGCAAACCAAGCGGGATCAGAAGGGATTCAGTTAGGTGGCTCTGCTTGAAGATCCATGGGGAGGCAGGACTCGCAGGACAGCCAAGTCCAGCCTCAGATTTGTTAAACAAGAATGAAAGTCGAGATCCTTGATCCACTTTCCTCCCACTCACCCAGGCACTGAGGCCACTGCAGACCCAGCTGAGATCACCTAACTCAACACAGACCATAGAGAGTTGCGTACTTGGATCAGTTGTGCAGTTATCCAGAATGACCACAATTGCTTTTTACTGATTTTTTCTTCTTTTTGATAATTTTTGAATACTTTAGCAAAGGCACAAGGCATGACATCAACATTATAAAGGGGCTTGGCTTATTGCAACATCGACTTAGAAGCAGGCAACACACATTAGTGACACACTCACTACACTTGGCACTTGGCCAGCCTGTTCAATAATACTCACTGTAATTACTCATAAAAAGGTGAAGAGAACGCAAGTTAAAAGCTAGACAATCCATGAGTACGGTTTGTAAAATAACTAGTGCTAACCTATGCAAACTGTTTTGATTGATTAAACAAGAAGTGCCTTAAAATGATGCTCTTGGTTCAAAGCAATTCTATACAATGAAGAAATAGCAGTGTTTTGGCTCATGTTAAGAAACCATCCATGATAACGTGGTAACTTCCTTAGTTCTAGCTTGGACTTTCTAGTCTTATTTTTAATATCTTGATCCTCTTGCCTAAGACTTCTCTTGAAGTTCTATCTTTATTAGCAGGTGTTGGAATGTGGCTATGAGGGAGTCAGGTTTCCCAAGTTAACAGCCAAAGTTTCCTTTTATTCCCCAGGTGGGATGTCCTATCACAGGATACGACTGAGTACAACAACAACAAAAGCAGCACGACTTGCATTTACTGAGCGCTTATAACATAGAGAAACAGCCCAAAGCATTTCACAGAGGCATAATAAAAAAAATGGATGCCAAGCCAAAGGAGATATTGGCCCAGAAATTCGGCTCCCTGGCTTCCCGCGGGTGCAATGATCGCGCGCGCACCTACCTACCGTGCCTGCCATTGACCTCTGGGCCCACGGGGACTTCAGCTCCTGGGCCTCCTGCAGCTGCCGGCGCGCAGTGCTTGTGTATCCCAGGGCCGTAGTTAGTGCGATGCATCCCCTGGGATCACGTGGGCCATGGAGAGCCAATGGCAGCAGACCATCTTTCATTCATAGATTTGACAGGAAGACCTGTCAAATCTATGAATTGAAATCAGCCCCAAAACAACACCTAAACTTCAAATAAATTTTTTTTAAAACCATCACATTTTTATAATAACTATAAGTTAAATAAATTAACTACTTTAAACAAAAATTTAAATTTTTGACGAAATTAAAATACTTTTTAACAGTCCTAAAAATAAACTTACCTTTCCTTAAAGTATCTAAAAAAGATAAACCTGTTGAAAAATTTTTTTAATTGTAATTAATTAACCGCTTACCTTGTTAAAAACGGGTCTTGTGGCTCCTTTTTAAAAGCGCAGCTTCTTCAATACTTTCCTTTCCGGAGAAACCTGAAAAAAAACCTAAGTTCGCTGCGTGCGCGCAGCCTCTACCGCACACGCGGTTCACCTCTGAACCACTCCCTTCACGAAACCGGAAGTTCCAGTTTCCCGCGCATGCGCAGTGCATGCAGGAAACCAGCACTTCAGGAGGCCTTATGGGTGAGTACACAGCGCATACTCACCCGGCAAGTGCCTAATTTCTGGCCCATTAGGAGGGGTGATCAAAACCTTGGTCAAAATGGCCTTAATGGAGGTGCGTAAGATGGAGAGGCAGAAAGATTTACAGAGAGAATTCTAGAGCATGGGGCCTAGGTGGCTAAAGACACGGCCACCAATAGTGGGGCGAAGGGGGCAGGGGAGATGAATACGGCCAGAGTCAGGGGAGTTGCAGGCAGTGTGTGGGGTCATAGGGCTAGATGAGGTTACAGAGATAAGAAAGAGCAAGGCCATAAAGAAATGTAAACATTAGGAAGACAGAAGGTTTTGAGTTCCTGGTATATTGATGGAATTGCTTCTTCACATATTAATCGTCCAGTGAAGATTACCCATCCTTTCACTGGTTATTCACCTTGTAAAATATAGTGCTGTCATTACTAGTAATTTAGCTTACAAGGACTCAACCTTAAGGTTAATTCTGCAATGCTGCGCATGCACTGGAGAAGCCTAACTCAAAGGGAGCATGGGTTGGAGATTGGGCTACAAGCTGTAGTTCCAATTCTCTGACCCATTCCACCTGTGAGCGCAGCTCCTTGGTGGGAGATCGGGATCATGGACTTAGCCCTCTAACGTCGAAAAATGCCTCTGCATCTTTATTTCCTTGGTACAGTATAGCATCATAGAATAATACAGCACAGGAGGCCATTCAGCCCATCGTGCCTGTGCTGGCTCTTTGGTAGAGCTATCCAATTAGTCCCACTCCCCTGCACTTTCCACAAAGCCCTGTAAATGTTTCCCCTTCAAGTATTTATCCAATTCCCTTTTGAAAGTTACGATTGAATCTGCTTCCACCGCCCTTTCAGGCATCGCGTTCCAGATCACAACAACTCGCTGCGTAAATGTTGTTTTTTCTCATGTCGTCTCTGGTTCTTTTGCCAAGTGCCTTAAATCTGTGTCCTCAGGAAATCATCCACACTGGTTACCTACTATAAATATGTACCTTTTTTAATATTGAAGGATTAACTTGTTTTCTTCAAAGTAGTTCCAGCAATAGAAGTCACATAGTTTGTAGTTTATGTATTTTTACTTGGCTATTTCTGAGAGTGGAGAGAGCGAGCCTGAGGGGAAGCAACAGATAAAAGCGGGAGAAACGGTGGCAGAGAGTCAGTGAGAGTGATAAGTCAGAGTCTGAGCACGAGCTGAACACGGAATTCTGAAAAAGAAATTCAAAAGTGATGTCACTGCCGTGGAGCAAGCGGATTGGTGGGTAACAGGCAAGTATTTGTTTTATTAAATTGTTTGTTTTTCACTGTTGAAATTCACACGATGGTAGTTTCCATTGTGTTTTAGATTTATAGATATAATTTCCAGTGCCTTTAGTTAACTTTTTACTATTTTAGTATCTCAGCCTTTCAGTGGTCAGTTGCTTAGAATTTAATAGATCAGTGTTAATTATTTTAGTGGTCAGGGTCTCACGGGATTTAGAGGTCAGTGGATTGACTACCATGGCAGGCCAGCTGGGACCCGTTGCATGCACATCCTATTCTGTGTGGGAACTCCAGGGCACTTCATACATCCTGGACAACCACGTGTGCAGGAAGAGCCGCCAGTTGCTCGAGTTTCGGAGCTTGAGGAGTGGCTGGAGTCACTGCAGTACATCCGGGGGTCTGACAGTTTCCTCGAACGTATGTTCCAGGAGGTGGTCACCCCACAGCTACAGAGGTGAGGGAATGGGTGACCACCAGATAGGGTGTGAGGAAGACACCGGCAGTGCAGGAATCCCCTAAGCCAGTGGCACTCGCTAACCGGTTTTCAGTTTTGAATACCAGGGAGGGTGACTACTCCTTGGAGGAATGCAGTAAGAATCAAACCCCGGGCACTACGTTAATGTCCATAGTGTGACCAATAAGGTTGGTGAGCTGCAGGCACAAATTGCTACATGGGATTATGATGTGGTTGCGGTAACAGAGACATGGCTCAAACAAGGCCAGGAATGGGTTCTTAATATTCCTGGTTACCAATTACTCAGGAATGATAGAGGAGGAAAAAGAGGAGGGGGCGTAGCAGTATTGAATAAGGATGATGTTAAAGTTCAAAATAGGAAGGAATTGCTAGATGGTTCGAGCACTGAATCTATTTGGCTTGAGTTGAGGAACAGTGGGGAGCTGTTACATTGCTGAGCTCCAAACAGTGAGAAGGAGACAGATGAGTTAATTTGTCGGCAAATTTCAAAGCCGTGTTAACAAAAATAGAGTAGTAATATTTGGAGATTTTAATGACCCTAATATAAACACAGAAAAACATAGTGCTAAGGGTAGGGAAGGAGACGAATTTCTGATATGTGCACAGGAGAACTTTCTCGATCAATATGTCTCCAGTCCAGAAAGGAAGGAAGCAGTGTTGGATCTGGTTCTGGGAAATTAACTAGGGCAAGTGGAGTGTGCTACAGTCGGAGATCATCTAGCTAACAGTGACCACAACATCATTCGGTTTAAAGTAATTATGGAAAGAATCAGAAAATATCGAACGGAAAAATGCTCAACTGGGGAGGAGCTAATTTCAGCGAAATTAGAAGAAGGGACCTAGCACAGATAGACTGGAAAAGGCGATTGCAGGGTAAAGCAGTAACAGAGCAATGGAGGGCATTCAGCGAAGAGATAGTTCAGGTACAAACTAGCATATTACTTTGAAGGGAAAAGGTAGCGCATCCAAAGCTAATGTGCTCTGGATGACAAAGGAAATAAAAGTTAAAATAAAATAGAAAATGGAGGTTTATGACAAAAGTCAGGAGCAAGATTCAGTTAATAACCTGGAAGATTATGGAAAGTACAGGAGGAAATTGAAAAAGTTAATATGGGAGGCAAAGAGAGGTTATGAGAAAAGATTAGCAGGCAGCATTAAATTGAATCCTAAAATATTTTATAAATATAGAGGCCTAGAAATTCAGTAGCCCCCGAAAACAGGCGCGAGGCTCATGATGCGATAGCACACCGCGCCTGTTCGGAGGACTGCAGGCAACACGCGAACTTTGTGCTGCCTGCTCATCTGCATGATTGCAGTGTTCAGCCCAGCGCTGAATGCGCTGCTGAGTGACTGAACTCTCAGCAGGGAACCGAAGTTCGTGCGAGACTAGCTCTAATTAAAGCTAGCCTGCACTACTTAAAGGCAGTCTACACTTCTTAAAGGGGAGGTGCTTTCTGCCTGCAACAGGTGATTGAAGTGGCTGGGAAGACAGTGGACAAGAAAGTTATAATGATGGCACAACAGGGGAGAGAGTGTGCACCAAGGTTCTCCAATGCAGCACTTGAGGTCATGGTCCAGGAGGCCAACTCCAGAAGAGAGGTCCTCTTTCCACAGGGGGCCTGGAGGCCATCCAGGCAACAGACCAGCGTGCAGTGGGAGCAGATAGCCGCTGTGGTAAATGCCAGCAGTGTAGCCCCGAGGACATGGATGTAGTGTGGGAAGAAGTTTAATGACCTCACACGAGTGGTCATGGTCAGTAAATTAATCTTCAAATGCCATATCCCACCATCTGCACCAATAGTCTCACACACTGCTCAATGAACCACACCCCCATCACTCACCTACCGACAATCTCTACCAAACACGACTCACACCTCACATTCATAGCTTCACCTCACCCACGCACACTTACCACTGCTACAAGCCTCACACCCACGTCTCACAACTTGAACACATGGTCAGCTATTCAACCATGGCAGCCACAACACCCAAACCCATTACACCACACTCACTGATCCACTTCCCTTTCTCTTGCAGGAAAAGGTGGCGCATAATTGTCGCCAGCAGAACTTAACCAGCGGGGGACAGGCTCACCTGCATGACCTCACCCCCATGGAGGAGACGGTGCTGGCCATTCTTGAGAGGGACATGGCTGAGCCTGTGGCCTGAAAGAATACAAGATGCCAGTATCCTCATACGTTAACCTCCTTCTCATATCCCACTTCCCCCTCATCCCTCAATCTCTTCTGATTTACAAGCTGCACATGGTGTAAGCATGCACCTCTTGCTTTCCCCCACCCCCTTCCCTCACCACAACCCTTCACCTGTGCCTTTCTCATTTCAGACACCCAAGAAATCCAGCCTGCCCAGCCAGTGGTTGAACAAGAAGAGGGAGAGGAGAGTGAAGAAGAAGAAGAAGAAGAAGAAGAAGAAGAAACACCGTCACTTGATTTCAGACTCCCAGCCACCAGCTCAGATACTGAAACTCTATGGACTAGAAATTTCTTGCATTTGCGCCTCCCGTTAGCACCTCTAGGGGGCGCTAATGGGGCGCAAATGACTTTTTGCCCAGGCGCGGCACCGCGAACGACTCCTGCTAAATCAGCAGGAGTTTAGCAGCGGCGGTAACCGGTAGCGCCCCGCTCCACTGTGCAGGCGATGATGATGTCATCACAATGCGCAGCGCCTCGTTTTCGTCCCACCTGCAAAATTGGCCTGCGCACCCCCGAATCTGCGCCGGGCAGTGACAGCGACCAATTCAGGGGGCGGGAACAGAGCGGCAGGAGGCTTGCGAGGCGCTAACTAAAGGGGAGGTGGCGGGCGAGAAAAAAAGAATCGACCGACTTACTTGTTGCGGCCCGTTGCATCTTTCAATGCGGGTCCATGCCGCGATCTGGCAGCCCGGCTCTCCTCTTGTGTGCCGGGCTGCTGGCACGGCACCCCGCTCCCCGGTGGTCCAGGTAGGGCCCCGCAGAGTTGTGGGCTTGGGCCCTCCCCTTTAATGATGGGAAGAGCCCTTCCACGAGGCAGCGCTACGTGGCCCAGTGCGTAGCGCTGCAGAACCCACCGCCCCGATATTCGGGGTTAGCGCTCTAAGAAGGAAGTGGACCGCTTGAATTAGCGTTCCACCTCCCTCTTGGGGCTAAAACTGAATTTAGCGATCGCCGGTGCTATTTTTTGCCGGGCGCTAAGTTTAGCGCCCAGGCGATGTTAGCGACCCAAAATGGTTGCTAACGAATTTTTCCCCCCATGTACTTTAGAGGATAGCTTAGACACGGGATCTGCACGTGGTGAGACGCCGGGCACGAGTTACCTGCAGCCAGGGCAGGGGACAAGGATAGCGCAGGTGCCAGCTCCCCGGAGGGCGAGTTCACACACGAGTTCTGCTGCACAGGACTCAGATGGGGACTTCAATGGGGCGGCCTACAGAAGAAGGCTGATGGGTATGCAAACAGAAATGCTTGGTGCATTGGCAGGCCTGTCAGAAAGCCTGCGTGCAATGTCAAGGAGGATGGAGGAATCCTGCTCCAGCCTTGCACAGGGCTTTGGGCAGAGCTTGGAGCCCATCCTTTCCAGTTTGGAAGGGGTGGGCAGATCCATTAACGCACTTGTGAACCCAACCATCAGGCCGCGTCTGATCGCCGAATTCTCAGCTTCCATTGCAGCACAAGCAGCATCCACCCAATGTCTGAGTTCTGCAGGCTCAGCTTGCTGCCACGCAAACACAGACTGCTGCCATCATGGCTGGGTTTACCAGTGTTGAAAGGGGCTTGCAGGGTGCCAAAGCAGTCCAGCAGTCTGTACTCCAGCAGATTACTAGGATTGCTGAGGCGCTTCCCTGGGAGAGTGACAATGCATCCGTGGAGCACGAACCTGTTGTCCTCTCTCAGGATGACGGCATTCGTACTCCCAACACTGCCACTCCACCAGTGCCCTTGATGTTGCCTGTCAGCCTGCCAGCCCAGACTACTGCCGCGCATGCTGAGGTGGTGCAGTCCAAAGCCGGGCCTACTAGGCCCAGAGCTCCTCGTGGTTGTCCTGCAAGGCCATCTGCAGTCTCCTCACTGAAATCAGCATTGCACTCTGATTGACGTCTCTATCTGCCTACTTAGCATACTTCCAGTGCACACTCCTAACAGCTGCCCTACTGCCCTCACTGCTATGGCGTCTGCCGTGGCCCGCACCAGAATTGTCCACGCACTTCTCGGATGCCATTTTAGACCCAATTCAGCACCCGTAGCGCCCAAACAATGGGCGCTACGCATCCAAATTTTTAGCCCCTAAAGTGTAAGTGGTTTGCTAGGGAACTAATTGGGCCTATTAAGGACCCAAAGGGAAATCTTCATGTAGAGGCAGAGGACATGGCAAAAGTATTAAATGAATACTTTACATCTGTCTTCACAAAGGAAGCGGATGATGCGAAGGTCACACTAAAAGAGGAGAGGGAAGTTATGAACAGGATAATAATAGATAGAGAAGATGCACTAAAAAGATTAGCATTAATGAAAGTTGGTAAGTCACTTGGCCCAGATGGGATGCATCCTAGGTTGCTGAAAGAAGCAAAGGTAGAAATAGCAGAGGCATTGGTCACAATCTTTCAATCCTCATTGGATACAGGAGTAGTACCGGAGGACTGGAGGGTTGTTAATGTTATATAGGCCAGTCAGCCTAACATCAGTGGTGGGGAAGTTATTGGAAACCATTATCAGGGACAAAATAAACTTTCACTTGGAAAGGCATGGGTTAATCAAGGAGAGCCACCATGGATTTGTTAACGGTAAATCGTGTCTGACTAACTTGATTGAACTCTTTGATGAGGCAACAGAGAAGGTTGATCAAGGTAATGCAGTAGACGTTGTATACATGGACTTTCAGAAGGCATTCGACAAAGTGCCACACAGGAGGCTTATTAAGAAGATGGAAGCCCACGGAATTAAGGGGAAAGTGACGGAATGGATACAAAATTGGCTCAGTGACAGGAGCAAAGGATGATGGTGGATGAATGTTTTTCAGACTGGGAGGTGGTTTGCAGTGATGTTTCCCAAGGGTCAGTTTTGGGTCCGTTACTCTTTGCAATTTTTATAAATGACCTAGACTCGGGTGTAGGGAGCAGCATTATAAAGTTTGCAGATGATACGAAGCTTGGCAAAATAGTAGATCATGATGAGGATAGTTATAGGCTTCAGGATGACATAGACAGGATGGTGAAATGGGCTGAAGCAGGGCAAATGGAGTCCAATGTGGAGGTGTGAAGTGATGCACTTTGGGAGGACTAATATGGAAAGACAGTATCCAATAAATGGCACGATTTTGAAAAGTGTAGATGAGCAGAGAGACCTTGGTGTCCATATACACAAATCCTTAAAGGTGGCGGAGCAAGTTGATAAGGTGGTTAAAAAAATTTGGGTTACTTGGGTTTATAAATAGAGGAATAGAATATAAAAGCAAAGAGATCAAGCTAGAACTTTATTAATCACTGGTTAGGCCGCAGCTGGAGTATTGTGAACAATTCTGGGCACCACACTTCAGGAAAGATGTAAAGGCCTTAGAAAGGGTACAGAGGAGGTTTATCAGGATGTTACCGGGGATGGGGGACTTCAGTTATGAGGAGAGGTTGGAGAAGTTAGGACTGTTCTCCTTGGAACAGAGAAGGTTAAGAGGCTGACCTAATAGAGGTTTTCAAGATGATGAGAGGATTTGATAGAGTAGATGGAGAAAAACTATTCCTCTGGCAAGTGGGTCATTAACCAGAGGTCATATATTTTTAAAATCATTGACAAATGATCTAGCGGGGAGATAATGAGAATTTTTTTCACGCAGAGAGTTGTCGGGATCTGGAACGTTCTACCTGAAAAGGTGGTGGAAGCTGATTCCATAAATCATTTTAAAAGGGAGCTGGACAGGTACTGGAGGATGAGGAACTTACAGGGATAAGAACAAAAAGCGGGGATGTGGGACTGAGCACGACTACTCTTCAAAGATCCAGCACAGACAGGATGGGCTGAATGGCCTCCTTCTGTGCTGTAAGTTTCTATGATTCTATGATGTTTGGTATAACCAGACTTGGTTCCATTCAGACTTCGCATCATACATTTTATTTTGGAACAGCATACAAAACTGGATCAGCAAACTATATTTCCCAGTTTGTAGATTATCTTTAACACTAATCTCTCACTTCTAGTTGGTGCTTAGAGATTAGACAATGGACTAAAAATTCGGTTGTGTAGCGCCCGTTGTTTGGGCACCACGGGTGCCGTTTTGGGTCAAAAATGGCGTCCAAGCAGTGCACGCGCACTTCAGGTGTGGGCCGTGCCGGATGCCATTTTGATGAGGGCAGTAGGTTCGGTGCTGGGAGCGTGCGCCGGAAGTATGCAGAGTACGCAGATCGTGACGCCAATCAGCGAGTAATGCTGATTCGACGCCAGCGCTGCCATTCTCAACCTCAACGCTGGAGCTATTGCCCTCTCTTAACCTCCTACAGCTGAGCATGTGTTCAGCAGCAGGAAGGACCCCCCCCCCCCCCATCAGCGCTATTTAAAGGGATCATCACCTACTTACAGGTTAGTTGCTGATTGATTTCTACGAGCTGTTGCTGAGTTTGTAGAAGTGTTTGGTGCTTTCTAGACTTCTTTAAAGTTGCCTAAAGTCTACAAGGATTAGTGTGGCACGTGCTCAAGGACTTGGTACTGACTTGCAAGGGGTCTGCTCAGACCAGTTGCTCCCAGACATGGGAGCAGCAGTTTGTATCCCACCTTGGCCTGCACCATGACAGGGAGAATGAGCAGGACAAGCTGCTGGAAGAGGCCGGAGGAGGAGGGGGGAGAAGGGCTCTCAGCAGGAGACCATATCCACCCAGGGTCTTCAGGGAGCAATTCTCCTACCTCAACTTCAGTGACGAACAGTTTGTGCGATGTCTCTGTTTTACTAAGGAGGTGCTCACTGAAATCTGCCACCTGCTGCAGGCAGACCTGCGGCCTCAGTCCAGGGTGAGGACGGTGTTACCAGTGGCTGTAAAGATGACCGTGGCCTTGAACCTCTTTGCGTCGGGCACCTTCCAGGCTGGACCAGGCGACATCTGTAACATCTCCCAGTTCGCCGTCCCCTCCTGTATAAGGGAGGTAAGTAAGGCTCTGCATGCAAAGACAGCTGAATACATTTCATTCTCTCTTGCCAAGGAGAAGTAGGTGGAGCGAGCTTGCAGCTTCGCCAGGATAGCAGGCTTCCCCATGGTGCAGGGTGCCACTGACTGCACACACGTCGCTTTGTGGGCGCCGCATCTGAATTTGGAGATGTACAGCAACCGGAAGGGATTCTACTCCCTCAATGTCGAGCTGGTGTGTGACCTATCTCAACGTATCATGCAGGTCAATGCTCGGTATCCTGGCAGCAGCCATGATGCCTTCATTCTGCGCCAGTCCGCTGTTCCATCAGCATTTGAGCCACCACGGCAAGCCATAGGGTGGCGACTGGGCGACAAGAGCTATCCACTGACCACCTGGCTCATGACTCCGCTGCACAACCCAAGCACACGTGGCCAGCATGCACTCAATGAAAGCCAGGCTGCCACACGGAATCTGACCGAGCAGACCATTGGCGTGCTTAAACAGCGCTTCCACTGCCTGGAGCACTTTGGAGGAGCCTTGCAATACTCACCAGCGTACTCAAGAATCGTCGTGGTCTGCTGCATGCTCCACAACCTCGCCATCATGAGGGCCCAGCCCTTGCCACCAGGCATACGGCGACCAGCTGAGGAGGAGGAGGAAGCAGAAAGCGTGGAGGAGCATGCAGCCACACAGCCATGCGTTTAGCACTGGGCTGCAAGCCACCATCATTTAAATTAGCAAAGAGCACCAAGTTTGCGAGCTGCCTGCATTACTTTGAACAGGCGCGGGTTAATCATGCATCGCGAGCCCCGCGCCAATTTTCAGGGGCTATCGAATTTTTAGCCCGTTATATTTTTACCTCAATTTTATGTACACAGCATTCGTGCTATCTGAAGTTCTCAAAGGCTGGAAATCTCCCTAGCTCTGCACAGTTTTTACACAGGTGTGCCAACATTTTAATCCTTCAGATGGATGAATAGATTAGATAATAATAACTAAAAGAGAACAGGGTATTTGTGGCCTCCAGATTTTTAAATGTGACAATGTTTCCAGGTCTGAAATCTCCTGTTGTAATACTTAATCTATATTATTTTGGCTTTCACCCAGAAACTGCAAAAGGGAATGACCAAAGTTGTCTTGTTTGTGGTAGAAATAGCCTGAAACAAAGGGCAGGGATGGAGTGGAAAAGGACTAACGTAGTACGCAGAAATAATAAAGCCCCTCACTGCAACATTTTCCACGAATGCACAGCCTTTGAGTTATAGGCATGGTTTATGCCCCTCCCCACCCTCATTAGAGGGGTAACTATATAAAAACACACTCTCTATAACACTGAACATAGTATATGGCTCCAGAACAAAGGCTCTATTGTATTTTTACCAACACACACTGAAAACTGTGTGCCGCTCCCAAAAGGAAAATACGCCTTTCCCGTTTGCACAAGTAAATACCTACAGGGTAGAAAACGTCCTCTGCAGCTTCCCCAACACAATTAAAGCGAAATTTCCACGTACATGGCCGTCGGTGAACAGAATGCAAAAGAATACAAGCACACCGCGCTATAAACATTTTTGACTTTGCATTTTTGTGGCATTTTCCAACAGCCATAGAACTTCAAATATCAACAGTATATCATACATCGTACCCCCAACCCTGAGACTAATTTGGATAAATAAGGTCCCCGCTGTGGTTGGCTATACAGCAAAAGCATCATCGGTGGGGATTAAACCATCTCCTGATGCCCTCAAACAGTAATTTTATTGTTCAAAAAGCACAAAGTGAGCTGATAGCATCAGATCTGGTATGTACTTTAATTACAAAAAACTTTCCCATAAATATGTATGCATCAGTGATTAGTCCATTCAGGAATTAAAGTCATCCATCATGGCCCAGAATGGAAATCAGTGTTGTGGGGTCCACTGGGGCATGACATGGTTTACACAAGGTTATTTTAACTTGTGGTCCACTTGATCTTTGGTCTGACCCCCCAGCTGTCAAAAAAACAACCATTCCATCGGAAAACTGAAGTGACTTCTGTGCTGAAGAGAACAACTTGTTTTTTGTTTCCACTAACTCGTGGATAGGATGAAGTAAAAAAAAATGCAGTTGTGAAACAGAAAAGAACATCCATTCTCTCTCATGATAAATCGAGCTTTACATTAACTTAAGCAATTCTATCATGACAGCTGAATGCACATTAGAAGGATCAGGGCTAGCTACTAAAATGGCAGCAGTTAAATTTTATATGAGCAGTGATTACATGGATAGCAGCTGGTTATTACAAAGGGTGTGCAAAGACAACGACTGGATTCAATATTAATGGAGCAATGATTTCAATATTCAAATATGTTAGAAATCATACAATCTCTCAGCCCATCCTGCCTGCGCTAACTCTTTGAAAGAGCTATCTGATCAGTTCCACTCCCCTGCTCTTTCCTCAGAGCCCTGCAAGTTTTTCCTTTTCAAGTATATATCCAATTCCCTTTTGAAAACTGCTATCGAATCTGAAATATTGGGACATTACAAAAGGCAGTGATTGACGAGATATGATGGGGCAGTAGTTGGATATCAAACAGGCAGCAGTGGTACATTATTTGGGAAGCTATTGGATATAATGGTGCTGATGCCTGTTTTACTACGTTAGAAGGCGCTATATAAATACAAGTTGTTGTTGTAGGTGGGAATGTAAGTGGGCATCACACAAGTGACCCCACTGACTGAACTCGCATGGCCATTTTCACCAGATATTCATAATTGACGTAAGGGATCTGATTTGTGTAAACTCCCACCCACATAGTGGGCTGCCTGGCGCAGCACTCACGCAGCTGGCAATAATGTACAGGGCAACAGCAATCATTAAAGGGCTGCCTTCTCATATATAAAATAAGGAAAGGTATTATTCTGTTATAGTCCTGCAATAATGGAGGATACTATCCCAGTTATGCCTAGATTCACAGATTCTGCACTTGAAATCTTGAAGTGGGTCAAAGAAGAGCTGCTTTCTTTGGCAGTGAAGGGCACCCTCTCAAGAAAAGGCAAAGTTCAGCAAGGCAGGGCGAATGTCGCCGCAGAACATAGCTGCAGATGCGTAAGGCGGCAGGCCTGAGGAAAGACGGCGAAGTAAAGCTGCACAAAAGCTTCTTGTAACCAGTAGCTATTCCAAGTAGGCAATGCCAGTGTTTCCTCATCACCTGAGACTCTTTCACAGCTGCCTTATCCAAAGCACTTGGACAACTTGATAGCTCTTTGAATGTTTAACGTGGATGGCCATGCTGCAGCAGGGCACAAACTCAAGCTGCAACTTACAATAGTCGTATTGAAATGCTAAAGGAGCTTGACGTAGCACATCCAAAAACGCAACCTAACTGCTTGATGCATATTCATTTACTCACCCGCACACCATGGCCTAAATGATGAGCGCCTGTAGGTCAATGCATGTGCTCTTTAAAAGCTTATAACATCTCAAATCTATTTCTTTGCTTACAGGGAACAAGATGGCTTATTACAGAGTGAACAGATCTAAACTAGAAGAGGATGTTCAAGCCCTTGACCGCCTTCGAAGAGGCTGTGCTGTATCTGAACAGCTATGATTGCATCGAGGGAGTGGGGGGAGGATGAAGTTGCATCTAAGCTCAGTACAAGTACCATCCTGCACTTGTTATGTCCTGCACCCCACCCCCCACCCCCACAAACATGCACCCAATCACCAAACTATTACATGCTCTATATTGCAAGGCAATCACTGTTTGAAAAGGTCTCTTGCACCAACATTATGACATTAGGTCACCTTCTGTCTCTGCAGGCCTGGAAGAATAGCATTGCGTTGCCCTGAGCAAGTCATTACTCTCTGTCACAAGCATAGATACATCCATACTTGAGTATGCAGAAATTGAGCTTCAAGAGGCGCACGGCTAAGGAGGAGCAAAGATGAGGCATGATCCGGCTCGCTAGAGAACCATCTCAGTTCCTGCTTCATGTCAGTGCCTAGGGGCTTCCCATCTAGGGATTTGGCCCTCATAGGGCCTGCATGTAAAAAGGAGATTATTGTCTCAACAGGATTTTCTACAGGAGTCAGTTGAGTCTATCCAAAATACCCTTTAAGGTCTGGCTATGATTTTTGGCAAGATCACTGGCCATATTTGTAGTGATAGAGAAAGGCCTTTTGGCACTGTAGTTCAGCGTGGAGTGCATGGCCACTCCAGCGGCATCAGCAGAAAAACTCCCTGTGGTACGTGTCCTGTCTGTTGTGAATGCTCGGACTATTATATTAGAAACCTCTGGCTCTAATATACAAAAGAATGTCTTGTCCAGCTTCAACATGCTGGGGAATTGGATGGAGAGAAAGGGCTCCACAAACATCATTACTGCCCTTGGATCTAGTCCCATTCAGATTGGATTGCAGATTAGTGTTGAGGAAGTACCCTGCAACAGGGGCACGACTGGAGAGGCACAGGTAAAGCTGCTATCTCTCAATGTGACACCATAACTGTCCCATCCAGCTGTCCACACCCCACCCACACACCCTCCTTCCCTCCAGTGCAAGTGACAGTTGATGTGACAGAAAATGGGCAAAACCATCCTGCCACTCCAGCAGCAGATGTGGCTGAAACACTGGCAGGGCCAGCTCAGGAACCAGCACAAAGAAATGCAGGCCCACCTGAATCCCAGCCAGTTTCTACCAGGACCAGCAGCACATTTACAACAACAACTTAATTTATATCGAGCCTTTAACATAGAAAAACATCCCAAAGCGCTTCACAGAGGCATAGTCGGACAAAAATCGGACACCGAGACAAAGGAGATGTTAGGAGGGGTGACAAAGGTTTGTTCAAAGGAATGGGTCTTAAGGAGAGCTTTAAAGGATGAGAGGGAGGTGGAGAAGCAGAGGGGTTTAAGGAGGGAATTACAGAACATGGGGCCTAGATGGCTGAATGCACAGCCACCAATGGTGGGGTGAATGGAGGGGGAAACACAAAAGGCCATGTGGGAACGAGGGTTCACATTACCTGAGTTCTTCAAATGTTCTTTCTGGGCAGTCTGTGAGGCCAGCACATGATGAGTTAAAAGTTTTAAAACAGCTTTCAGCTGAGCATGGGGTGTAAATTGTGTAAGGGGATTTTAAAGCAAGGATATTTTCACAGGAAAGTGAAATAGTAGAATGTGTAAGAGTCATTCAGCTATACCTGTAATGGTCTGGAATATGTCAGCTTGGTCACTTGTGTTTAGGGGAATTGTAAGAGTTTATGATGGCAATCAGGTCACTTGTGTTTATGGAAGTGCAAGTTTGTTTAGTTCATGCTGTTATTCTGTTGTCATTTGTATGTATCTTTGATGTACTATGATTTATTGGTGGTATGTATGGAATGTAGTGTTCAGAGGGGAAATTTGGTATAAGAGATGTGAGTGAACCACTGTTCAGCAGCTCGCTCTCATACTGGAATGGTGTAGTGTGGAAAGACCTGTGAGCTCACACTGGAATGGTGTAGTGTGGAAAGACCTGTGAGCTCACACTGGAATGGTGTAGTGTGGAAAGACCTGTGAGCTCACACTGGAATGGTGTAGTGTGGAAAGACCTGTGAGCTCACACTGGAATGGTGTAGTGTGGAAAGACCTGTGAGCTCACACTGGAATGGTGTAGTGTGGAAAGACCTGTGAGCTCACACTGGAATGGTGAAGTGTGATGTCACAGCAGCAGTTCACACTGGTTGTGGATGGTATGAGGTTTCAATAAAGACTGATCCTGCATTGCTACAACTGAGTGTGTGTGTGTAATCTGGCGTTTAAAACAACGAGATGAAAAAGAACAAGAAAGCAGTCCAACGGACCACAGAGTGAGGAACAGAGAGTTCAGGAGAGTTATAGGGCTGGAGGAGGCTACAGAGATAGGGATGGACAAGCCCATGAAGGGATTCAAACACAAGGATGGAAATTTTAAACGTGAGGTGTGGTGGGACTGGGAGTCAATGTAGGTCAGTGAGAACAGGGGTGATGAGTGAGCGGGTCTTGGTTCAGGATAGGATCCGGGTAACAGTTTTGAATTTGCTGAAGTTTACGGGGGTGGAGGATGGGGGAGGCCAGCTAGGACAGCATTGGAATAGTTGAGTCTGGAGGTGACAAAGGCATGGATGAGAGTTTCAGCAGCAGATGGGCTAATTCAGGGGTGGAGGTGGACGATGTTCGAGAGGTGGAAGTTGGCGGTCTTTGCAATAGAGAAGATATGGGGTCAGATGGGTCAGCTTGGGGTTGAATAGATTGCCAAGGTTGTGAATAACCAGGTACAGCCTGAGACAATGGCCGGGGAGGGGGTAAAATTGGTCGTTAGAGTATAGAGTTTATGGTGGGGGCTGAAGACAATAGTTTTGGTCTTTCCAGTGTTTAACTTGAGAAAATTGCAGCTCATCCAAGACTGAAAGTTGGACAAGCAGTCTGACAATGCAAAGGCAGTGGAAGGGTCCAGAGTGATGGTGGAGAATTAGAGCTGGGTGTCATCAGCGTATGTGCGGAATCTGACCCATATCTGCAGATGATGTCGGCAAGAGGCAACATGTGCGTGAGGAACAGGAGGGGCCAGGACAGACCCTTGGGAGGCTCCGGAGGCAACAGTGCAGGGGCATAAAGAGAAGCCATCGCTGGAGCTGGTCTGAGTACAATTGGATAGGTAAGAATGGAACCAAGCGAGGGTAATGCCACTGAGCTGAACAATGGATTGGAGAAGGATGGTGTGGTCAACCGTGTGAAAGGCTGCAGTGAGGTCCAGGAGGATGAGGAGGCGAAATGCACCATGGTCACAGTCACAGAGGATGTCATTTGTAACTTTGATTGGAGTCATTTCAGTGCTGGGCCAGGGATGGAATCCTGATTGGAAAGGTTCAAACACAGATCTGCAGAAAAGATGGTCACGGATTTGGGAGGCAACAACACGTTCAAGAACTTTGGAGAGGAAAGGGAGGTTGGAGATGGAGCAGTAGTTTGCAAGGACAGAGGGGCTGAGGGTGGATATTTTAAGGAGGGAGCTGATGATGGAAGATTTAAAAGTGAGAGGAACAGTACTTGAGGATACGGAATGATTTACAATGTCAGCTAATATGGGGGCCAGGAAAGCAGTTGGATGGTCAGCAGTTTAGCGGGAATAAGGTCAAGGGAGCAGGAGAACATTGGAACATAGGAACATAGGATCATGGCCAAGTTGAGCTGAGAGAGGGCATGAGGGGAGATTAGAGACAAACTGGAGAAAGACACGGGCTCAGAGCTAGGACTGGGGGAGCCTAAGGGGAGGTTTGACTTGGTGGGGAAGGGGAGGAAGCAGCAGAGGCAGCTAAACCGACGATCTCAGTCTTAGTTACAAGGAAGTCCATAAGCTCCTCATACTTGTAATTAGATATTATACGGGCAGTAGTTGGATATTATATGGGCAGTAGTTGGTTATTATAAGAATGAGAAGTCGCACAACACCAGATTATAGTCCAACAGATTTATTTAATTTTACAAGCTTTCGGAGCAGTTCGCTCCTTCGTCAGGTTATTATAAGGGCAGTGACTAAATATTATAAAGTTAGTAATTGTTTATCATGGAGACAGCAGTTGGATAAAATATGGGCACTGGTTGGAACTTATAAGGGCTGCAGTTGGCTATTATGAGGACAGTAGTTGGTTATTTTATGGGTAGCAGTTAAATATTAAAGGGACAGTGCCTGACTATTATAAGGACAGTGATTGTATATTATAAGGGCAACAGTTGGCTATTATAAGGTCAATGTTTGGACATTATATGCACAGTCATTGACTATTATATAGCCATCAGTTGAATATTATAATAGCAGCAATTAAACAACAGCAGTTAGATATTATATGGTCAGTGATAATGTAATGAGCTTGCATAGATCTTATAATCCAGCCTTGGCCAAAGAGAAAAAAATTGTTCACTTTCCTGATTGCAATGACAGCGCCATGCACAAAGAATGTAAGGCCAGAAATTACTGCTTGCAATAAGACCAGCCGACTGCTCAATGTATTGTACGGCATTCCTTGGTCAGCTGGTCAGCTATTTTAACACAGCTTTATTTGATTTCATAAATTTTCCTGGCAATAAATGTAATGCTTTGATTGTAATTCAGTAACTTCACACGAGCATCATATCATCGCGACGTCGCGTTGCTGTGTTACCTGTCGAAACAACACTCTTGTTATCTAACGTCCTGTAATAAATCTGACATTGGTTTTGAGTGTGATTCCTGGTGCAATGGTTCAGCAATTTGTTTTAGAGTTTGAAGGGAAAGCTCCGCATTTTTTCTTTTCACATAAAAACAAATGAGGGTTACAAACCCAGCATTGCAACTCATTTCTTGATACTTGCATTTTTATTTCTGCAGCTGAATTTAAATACTGAAGGATAATTAATCTTTGTCACGCTAAAAAATAATGAAATAAATACACAAATAGAATGAACTGGGTATCGCTTTGGGGGAGGAAAGGGACGAGCAGAATGCACAATATTTTGGTCACAATGGTGCCACCCACAAGTGCCACAATTACATTTTCATAATGTAATGACACTTTCAGACATGGCTGTTATAACCACAATGCAAAATACATCATTTGTCACTCGTTTACAAACTATCTCAACAACTCTTGGCGGGCAATGATGGCCTTTCAATATGTTCTGTGATGGACTTCAAAGGAAGATCTGCAATTTATCACATCAAAAGAATTTGGTGGGTGCTCCCCTCTCTTGATGGTTCAGTCTGAATCGTAATGAGCCAAACAGACCAGGAAAACCCCAAGCTCCATCCTGGTCTGTGCTGAGCTAGCTGACCTTGGTAGAGAAATGAAGTTGGACTCAGTGTCCCTGAACTGGGGCAGGGAAAGGTGGGAAAATGCAGCTGAGTCTTTAGGTAAAGAAAGACAGAATTTTTGCAGTCTCAGTGCTTAATATGTACAGTTAGGGGGTGATTTTGTCAATGGGGGCGCGTTGGAGGCGGGACTGCTGCTTGTCAGGTTTTAGTCCCGCCTCCATTGACTTGTGGCCAACCCACGCTATTTTCCCTTGATTGACCTTGTTAAGCCGGCCCAGTGGGCTTAGCAGGCCAATTAGGGGGAAGCCGGTTACAGAGAACGTCAGCATATGACATTTCATCTGTCAAAAATTTTTGACAGATGAATTGTCATCGTTTGACAGCTCTGTGAAGCTGTCAAACACTGACATTCTCTGTTGTTTGATGAGTCCTTGTATTCAAGACCTCATCAAACCTCTTTTGTGAGCAGAAATCAAATGGCTGTTGCATCGGAGAATGCAGCAGCATTCTGTCATCTCTGCCGGTGAGATGCGAGAGTCTCCAGTTCCCCAACGGTTGAAGCCTGCAGGAAGAAACAAAGGTAAGTAAACATTTTCTATCACTTTTCACTCACATCACATACTCACCTCTCCACACTTGCACTCATCACTTACCTCCACAGCGCACTTTTTCACCCTTCCGACCCCTGCAGACCCACTGCTCGCCTCGGTGACCCTGGCGGGGTTTTCCCGACGTCGGGAAGCCCGCGCCTCTGGTGGAAAAATGGGGATACTCCTCTTAATTGCCTGTTAACTACCTGTTAACAGGCAGTTAAGTGGCTGTAATCCCCTTCCCGCCTCCAGGAGATGGGACCCGGCGCGGATCGGGTACCCTCCTCCTGGGAAGATGGCACGGAGGCGGGTTGGGGGCGGATGGGCACCCGCCCCCAGATTCTGCCATTTTCCTGGCAGTCCCGCCTCCAAACCCGCCTCCCCAGGGCTGGCAAAATCCAGCCCTCAATGTAGTAAAGGATTTAATAAATAATGCATTTTTATCGCACCTTTAATGTAAAAAATGTCCCGAAGGTGATTCACATAAAGGAATGAACAAGGACACCCAGCCAGGAACGAAGAGGTCAGGAAGGGTGACCAAAACCTTGATCAACGATGTGGGGTTCTGAGGACATTTTTAAAGTCGGAGAGCGAGGTTTTGGGAAGAGGTTCTAGAGTAAGATCTAAACAGCAGAAGGTTTGGTCACTAGTGGATCAAAGGAAAGAGGAAGAGCAATGAAGCTTTTGGGAGATGGTAGGGGGCTGGAGGAGATTATGGTGAGATGAGGCCATGGAAAGATCTATAGACCAAGACGAGGATTTGGAATTGAAAGCATTGGGAGATGGGGAGCTAGCGCAGATCAGTGGCGATGGGGTGATGGGCGAGCAGGACTTAGTATAGGACAGGATACAAGTGCCAGAGCTTTGGACAAGTTGGAGTTTATGAAGGATGCAGTTGGGAGGCCAGCAAGGGGATTGTGAAGAGACAAAGGCATGTTATAAGGATTTCAGCAGCAGAGGAACTGATGTAGGAGTGGAAACAGGCAATGTTGTGGAGGTTACAGTAAGAGGCTTTAGTGAGGAGATAGGATGTGTGTTTAAATCTAAGCTCAGGTTCAAACAGGAGGCCAAGACTGCCAATGGTCTGCTTTAGCCTGAGGGAGTGGCCAGGGAGGGGGTGGAGTTTGTGTTGAGGCCAAAAGCAATAGATTTGGGGGGGGGGGGAAATTGGGTAGTGCCGAAAAAGTTAGCGCCCCTCCCCCGTAAATTCAGTCGTAGCACCCCAAGAAGGAGGTGGAGTGCTACTGGAAACGCTCCACCTCCTTCTTGGGACGCTACTGCTCAATGTCACGGCACGTAGCACTGCGTCATTGCAGGCCTCCTCCCCTGATTAAAGGGAAGGGGCCTAGCGTTGCGCACACCGGGGCCCAGGGTGCCGTGGAAACAGCCAAGAGTGCCGGGCTGAGCGATCGTGGTCGGCACACCGCATAGAAATGTTAAAGGTGGGCAGGTGCTGGCAGTCGGCCAAAATAAAAATGGCCGCCCGACACCTGCCCTTTAAGTAACACCGCCGCCCGCTACTGCCGCTGCAAAACCGCCCCCTGATCCTGTCGGTCCCATCGCTCGGCAATAGTTCAGGGGGCACAAGGGAAGTTTGCGGCCGGGGCGCAAACAGGGCGCTGTGCATGGCGATGACGTCATCATCGCCGGCGCAGCAGAGCGAGATGCTACCGGCTACCGCTGCCGCTAACCTCCCGCTGAATTTCGCAGGAGGTGTTAGTGGCGCCGTGCCCAGGCGCTAGGGCACCCCCCGGGACGCTAACGAGAGGCGCACAGCAACCCAATTTCTTTGGTCTTTCCAATGTCGAACTGAAGGAAGTTGTGATGCAGAAGCAAACAAAATGTTGAACTAAAGAGACAGAATAGTGGAGCCTAAGTCTGAGGATGTCCTGCTCTGGACCTTGAGTATTGTTTCCAAGACACTTGAGGATATTTAAGGCACTGAGGCAGTGCAGAGAAGATGCACTAGCATTAGAGGACTGAATTTGAGGAAAGTGTAGAAAAAACTTATTTTATTCAGCCTCAAAAGGTGACTACGGGAGTAACCAACCCCTTACAGGTATTTAAAACAGCAATTGGGATGGTAAATTAATGATAGTACCTCAAGATAAACCATAACAGTGGAAGAAGGTTGAGAAGTCACACAACACCAGGTTATAGTCCAACAGTTTTATTTGAAATCACAAGCTTTCGGAGTTACTGCTCCTTCGTCGGGTGAAGTAAAGAGATACAGAATCGCCAAAGCATATATAGATAGAGAACAATGCATGTGTACCTTACAATGGCAGACAACTAAATTTAATCATCCTGACTGTTTATCTGCCGAGGTGTGACAAAAGGCAATCAGGTCAGCCAGGAACTTACCACATCAAAGACATAGCAAGATACAACTGAGAAGTGGAAGAAGGGGCACAAGTCAAACTAGTAAAAGGCAACTTTAGGACTGAAGGCAGGAAATTCTTCACACAAGGGGTGGTCAACTAAAGTAAGCAAAACTTTAGACTCCTTTAACAGTTGTGCTTCGGGGGCTGTAGGCTCTTTCTGAATGGATGAGCTGCGATCGGATGAATAGACTTCCTCACCCTCTTCTATAATGTGATCCTGGCTACTAATTACTATCCAGCGATCCCTGATAGAAAGTGTGGATGTTCGGGGAAGGACTAGCTTACCAACATTCATTATCTAAGCTCAAATGTGAAGATTGGCCACTTAGGAAAATAGCAAACAGCTGCTAATCCCCAGCATGAGCCTGCTTTTTTTTCGCGAGGAGAAAATTAGGGGATGCAGAATGTGTAAAACAAATGTGTAACTCATCACTAATTCATGAATTGTTCGATGTACGTTTATCGGGTGTTTTTCTCTCGGGTGTACGTGAAGATTAGGTCTCCCTTTCTCAAATCTGCCTCCATAGTAGAGCGGAGGGATAGGACAGTGTAATCATGGGAGTGTGTGCGCAGAGATAAATAAATCACTGTTCACCCAGAACACAGCTAGCTTAACAGTGACATGTGCAGCACCCTTGAAATTCACTTCACAAGCCTTCAAAGCCTGAATGCTTCGGTATATAAAGGGTAGATGCTGCAGCATGGAATGTGCATAAAAATTTAAAAATAGAAACAGGCAAAAGAAACAGAGCAGAATCATTTGAATGAATGTAAAAACTCATGGTCTTCAACATTTGGAACATTGTAATCGCATCTGTCGTGTTGCCAAAGAGAGTTCTTCAAAGTGACAAGATTCCCTGAGATCGCCGCCCCCACCCCTCCCTCCCCCTCCTCCTTCACTGCCATCCACAAAACGGACTTAATGTCAGCAAAATATCTGCTTCCCAGGCATCAGACACAAGTACAGCAAACAAATCAGCTCCCAGGTCCTGTTGGAACACTCTCAGTAAGCAGGGTGACACGGCAGTGCATAGTGGCCGAATGCTCTTCTTGTCTCACACCGATCCCAGCTCTCCCCTGTCAGGGTCTCATTTCAGTCAAAGCACTCAGGCTTGGAATTTACAGGCAGGCAGAACTGATAAAGATCTGCTTGTGAAGGGAGAGCTGACAGCTTTATTAATCGGCGGTGAATCTGGCGATGAATTTTAATGGACACTTTTTCACTCCATTGCATAAACACAATAGGTACTAAATGCAGCACAAGAGGTTGAGGAACTGTCTTCTTCTTCTTGGCCTTATTTTATTTTTTGGCACCGCCACACTGAACACATTAAATGAAATATTAAGTTTCCCCATGTAGGCTCTTGCTGCATTCTCCCCGGACTCATGTTAATTGACTAAACTAAACAGTTTAGATCTAATTTTTCTGATAACGGAGCAAATGCATTCTTTCCCTAAAGTGCACAGTTTAAGCTATCGGTCAGAAGCCATGTATCACTCAGCTGGGCATGGGGGGAAGTAGGAAGTAGCAGACACTTTGCTCCCTTCACTAAGATTTGAACGCAATACAGTATGGTTGCACTATTCAATAAATGTTTGTATTATACACCGTCATATTTCCCTGTTTAATTCACTATAAGTGGTATTTCATTGGTAAAAGCGGCATGGTTTAATATTACAGTATTTTCCAGCAAGAGAGTCTGCCTCATTTTTATAATTGTACTTCACCGTGCCAGTCACACCACCACGGTAGTTGCGTCGCTGTGTGAAAGAGCTGATGCTTAGTGGGTTTTGGAGACAAATTGTCACATGAACCCCTTTTACCTGGACAGTCCACTTTTTGACGAGACCAGATGTTTACAGTACCCCAACAAGGAATCAACACCTTCATGGAGAAGATAGATGGTGAGAAATTAATGAGAAGAGAAGGGAAAAAGTCTTTTAAACGTGTAACACCTGTATTAAAAAGAATGTTTCATGTCCTCAGGATGTCCCAAAGCGCTTTATACCCAGTGGACTACTTATGACGTGCGGCCACTGTTACACCGCCAATTTCCGCACAAACAGCAAATGAATGACTAGTTAATCTGTTATTAACTAATGTGAGAAGTCGCACAACACCAGGTTATAGTCCAACAGCTTTATTTGAAATCACAAGCTTTCGGAGCGCTGCTCCTTCGTCAGGTCACCTGACGAAGGAGCAGCGCTCCGAAAACTTGTG
Source organism: Squalus acanthias (assembly GCA_030390025.1). Taxonomy (NCBI): domain Eukaryota; kingdom Metazoa; phylum Chordata; class Chondrichthyes; order Squaliformes; family Squalidae; genus Squalus; species Squalus acanthias. The sequence goes on along the minus strand of CM059435.1, from coordinate 69,513,516 downwards.
ATTTCAAATAAAGCTGTTGGACTATAACCTGGTGTTGTGCGACTTCTCACATTTGTCCACCCCAGTCCAACACCGGCATCTCCACATCATGTTATTAACTAGGGGAGGGGGGGAATGCTTTCCAGGACACAGGGGAACCCCCTGCTCTTCTTCAGAAAGTACGGTGGGATTGTTTACATCAAACCTAGGCAGGCAGATGCAGCCTTGGTTTAACATCTCATTCAAAATACAGCACCTCTGACAATGCAGCACTCCATCAATGTGGCAGTGAAGTGTTAGCCTAGACTGTGGGCTTAAGTCCGTAGCAGGGTTTGAATCCAGATCCTTGCGAGTCAGAGGTAACAGTGCTACCACTGAACTAAAGTGGACATTTCTATAAGCAGAATAACTGGATAAATATGGAATGCATTCATATATTGCTATTCATATAATTAATGCCTTCAAAAATGTCCTTAGCTTTGGAAATGACCTGGCTACAAGTAGCAACAAGACTGATTGTAAAGGGGATTAGCTATGAGGAAAGATTAAGCTTTACAGTCTAGCAAGGTGGTCAATGGGGACCTCATCAAGACATATAAAATATTAAATGCTACAGACAGGACATTCAACGGCAATTATTGACGTGTACGTTTAGAACAGATATCAGGAGAAACTTTTTTTTTACTCAAAAGTGACAAATGTTTGGAATAATCTTCCAAGCAAGATAATAGAGGCAAAAGCACTGGGTTATTCAAAATGCAGTTAGATGTCATCATGGGAAAATTGAGGGTAAATTCACCATTCCCATCTACCCAGCAGGGAGTCACACTCTAAAAAGAGCAGGATCGGGGTTAGCGCTGCAGCACTCTTTCGTGCTCCCTTTGATATTGGCTTCCTGTTGAGAGCAGAGTATCTGTGAATGTACCTTGTACTAGACGCAGGATCAGCTTGGATGTGCCAAATAATCTTACAATGGGGGCTGCTCTTTTTTTGTCTCTGGTATCATACGTGAGTGTGTGATTAAAAAAAGTTTTTAAAAATCTAATGGTCAGTTTCCTTAGAATAAACAATAAGGGGGAAAAATTCAGTCGCGCCCCGTTTGGGGCGCAAATATCGTCCGGACGCAAAAATTAGCGCCTGGCGCTAATTATCGCCACTGACTGGAAACTTCACTTTTAACGCCCCTGGAGGTGATTGGAGCGCTAAATCAGACGCTGCACACCTGTCTTAAGGCGCAAAGGGCGAGGAGTGAGGCGTTAACTCAGAGCGCTGGCGAAGCTCATGTAATGTCAGTCAGCAATGGAACACACACACAATGGCATGGGCCAGTTCTTAAAGGGGATGGTTAATCTTGCTTTCCATCCACATCCTACTCATTGCAGCCTTGAATCTCGGCCTGGAGAGACTTGCACATCAAATGTGCTGGAAAGAACAATGGAGAGTACCAGGCAAAGAGCTCAGAGTGCAGCCCCCACAGTCTCTGCTAAATCAATACAAGGAATGGAAAATCAAAATGAACCTGCAAAGTGCTGCTCAGTACCCAAAACTCCTTCACACAACATTGAATCTCTCCAGAAGTCTCTCCCTCTCTCTCTCAGAATGCGTAGTTCAAAAATGGCACCAACAATAAAAGGCAGGAAGCGGTCACCTTTAAATAGCGCTCCCCCTTTCCCTTCATGACTGCAGAACGCTCCCCTCAACCTGTCGTTGCTAGCATCAGGCGGTAAGGCAGGGGGCGCCACTCAATATCCGCTCCGGGGCGATACCGGGGCGTTGCACACTCGAGTGACGTCATGATCTGCCGGCGCAGGAGATCGTGGCGGTAGTGTTTAGCGCCGCCGCAAAATGTCTAGTTAATTTCTCGAGCGGCGCAAACTTTGCCGCACCCGGGCGCTAGCTGCTTTGCGCCCCATTAGCGCCCTCTTAAGGCGCTAACGGGAGGTGCAACCAACTGAATTTTTCCCCCTAAGGGTTCAAGGGTGAAGAGAAGGAAAATGTTTACAGCAATAAATGCAGTCAAATGTGACAATTTTTTTGTTTAATGCCACTCCAGAGTAAGTGAAAAAACCCGACCTAAACAGCATTCTTTTAGCAGTGTCTAAACTTTAGCGTGTTTGCCACCTTATCCATTCTTGCTCAAAAGAAATGGCTGCAAAATTTGGCTCTGTAGCACCCGTTGTTTTGATACTACGAGTGCCATTTTGGTTCCAAAATGGCATCCGCACTGCACACACACACTTCTGGTGGCAAGGGTGGGAGGACGAGTGCTGTCAACCTCAGAGAAGACAGCAGGTTCATGCTCCACGGAGCCAATACCAGTCCCCCCTGGGCTGGTGCCTCAGCAATCCTAGTAATCTGTTGGAGGACAGATTGCTGGACTGCTGTGACACCCTGCAAGCCCCTTTGAACACTGGTAACCACAGCCATGATGGCAGCAGTCTGAGCTTCCATGGCAGAAGTCTGAGCTTCCACTGCAGCACCCAGATGGGTAGCTTCTGCTTGTGCTGCAATAGAAGCTGAGACGTTGGCCATCAGACACTGCATCATGGTTGGGTCTGCAAGTGTGCTAATGGAGTTGCCCATCACTTTCATGATTGAAAGGATGGGCTCCAAGCTCTGCGCAAAGCCCTGTGCCATTGAATGCAGGCTTTCTGGCAGGCCTGCCAATGCACCAAGCATTTCATTGTGCATAGGCATCAACCTTCTTCTGTAGGCCGCCCCATCGAAGTGCTCATCTGAGTCCTCTGCAGCAGAACTCGTGTGCACCCTCGCCCTCTGGCGAGCTGGCACCTGTGCTACCCTTCTCCACTGCATGCCACTCGTGCCCGGTGTCTCACCACGTGCAGATCCCGCATCTAAGCTATCCTCTAAATTATGTGCAGTGCCAGTATCTGAGCTGGTGGCTGCAAGTGTGAAATCGAATGACGGTGGTGTGTCTTCTTCATCACTGCCTTCTTCCTCTTCCACCTATTGCTGTTCCACCACTGCATGGCTAGGTTGCAGCTCTTGGATATCTGAAAGCAGAAAGGCACAAGGGTAGGGTTGCGGTGCAGGGAGGGCGGGGAGTGGGGTGTGTGGGTGGGAAGTAAGAGGTGCATGCTTATACCATCTGCAGCTTTTAAATCAAAAGACATTGTGGGATGAGGGGGAAGTGGGATGTGAGAAGGAGGATTAGGTATGAGGAAACCGCCATCTTCGATGGTTTCAGTCCCGCTGCTGGCTGCGGTTTCAGCGATGGCCGCTCCAATGAAGGTGACCACCATCTCCTCGATTGGAGTAAGATCATGCAGACGCACCTGTCCCCTGCTGGTTTGCTCCTGCTGCCTCTGGTTGTGAGCCAACCTGTCCTGCAAGAGAGAGGGAAGTGTGTCAGCGAGTGCGGTGCATTGTGTTTGGGTGATGTGGCTGCCACGGTTGAATAGCTGACAGTGTGTGCAAGCTGTGAGATGTGGGTGTGAGGCTTGCAGCAGTGGTAAGTGTGTGAGGGTGAGGTGAAGCCACGAATGTGAGGTATGAGTCCTGTTTGATAGAGATTGTTGATAGTTAAGTGATGGGGGTGTGGCGCATTGAGCAGTGTCTGAGGCTAGTGGTGGAGTTGGTGAGATATGGCATTTGAAGATGAATTCACTGACCCTGACCACTCATATGAGGTCACTGAACCTCTTGCGGCACTGCATCCAGGTCCTCTGGACTTGACTTCTGGCATTGACCCCCGTGGCTATCTGCTCGGTTTGTCTGGAGGGCCTCCTGGCCACCTGTGGATAGAAGACCTCTCTCCTCCTGTCCAGCTCCTCCACCAAGGCCTCCAGTGCAGCATCTGAGAACACTGGAGCACGCTCTCTCCCCTGTTGCACCATTAGTCACTCTTCTTGCAGGCCAAACTCTCCTCCCCAGCTACTTCCAGCACTGCTCCAGCCAGAATGCACCTCCCCTTTAAAAGGTGCAGGCTGTCTTTAAGTAGTACAGGCTAGCTTTCAATGGTGTTAGCCTTGCTCGAACTTGGGCCCCTGCTGAGGCATGCAGCCACTCAACAACATGTTTAGCGCTGGGCTGCACGCTGCAATCATTTAAATTAGCAGGCAGCACGAATGGGGCCTGTTAAATTTAGCCGCCATTATCTCCATTTGAGCCATTTCCTTACATTCAGGAAACATTTAGAAAAATAGTGCTCGCACCCAACAGCCATTCTACTCTAACTACCATTCTTGCCGCTTCAGTGTTGATCATTATCAATGGTTCCACTTTAATTCTACTCATCAGGCCAGCACTGATGCTTTATCTTTTGCTATCAAGAACAACTTGCAAATCAACTGACGCACTTCTCTGACCAGCCTAGCAATTCAGTTAATCTCCTGGGCCTCTTCCGCACTACCATGTCTTATCTTTGCTGGTGTCAGCTGTGGCTCAGTTGGTAGCATTCTCGCCTCTAAGTCAAAATGTTGTGGGTTCCAAATCCCACTCCAGAGACTCAAGTACATAATCCAGGCTGACACTCCAGTGCGGTACTGAGGGAATGCTGCACTGTTGGTCTTTCGAATGAGACGTTAAACCGAGGCCCTGTCTGCCCTTTCAAGTGGATGTAAAAGATCCCATGACACTATTTTGAAGAAGAGCCAGTGTCATTATTTATTTGTTGTCTGTGGCACTTTGCTGCGTTACTTAGTTGCCACGTTTCCCACATTACAGCAGTGACTACACTTCAAAAAGTATTTCATTGGCTGTAAAGTGCTTTGAGACATCCTGAGGTCTTGAAAGGTGCTAAATAAATGCAAGTCCTTTAATTTTTTCTTTTTCTTTCACTCTTCATCTTTTTCCAACCATTCACATCTTGGGCTCATTATCTACTCTGATCTCAAATAGGACATCCATGTGACTCTCTTCCATCACTAAAACTGCATCCAAGAAGCTCAGATCCCTCTTTCATGCCAAACACTTCCATTTCCCTCAACAACTCTTAGAACATAAGAACATAAGAAATAGAGCAGGAGTAGGCCAATTGGCCGCTCGAGCCTGCTCCGCCATTCAATAAGATCATGGCTGATCTGATCCTAACCGCCAATCTACTATCACAGAACCATCTCCTGAACCTAACAGAATTGGACACACAAAATAGGAGCAGGATCAGGCTACACGGCCCCTGGGCCCGCTACGCTACCCACAGGGCCATGACCGATCCGAACCTAGACTCATGTCCAAATTCCTGCCCGCTCCCCGTAACCCTTAATTCCCTTTACTTCTAGGAAACTGTCTATTTCTGTTTTAAATTTATGTAATGATGTAGCTTCTACAGCTTTTTGGGGCAGCATATTCCATGGACCTACCACCCTCTGAGTGAAGTAGTTCCTTCTCATCTCAGTTTTGAAAGAGCAGCCCCTTATTCTAAGACTATGCCCCCTAGTTCTAGTTTCACCCATCATCGGGAACATCCTCCCCGCATCCACCCGATCCAACCCCTTCACAATCTTATATGTTTCAATAAGATCGCCTCTCATTCTTCTGAACTCCAATGAGTAGAGTCCCAATCTACCCAACCTCTCCTCATATGTCCATCCCCTCATCCCCGGGATTAACCGAGTGAACCTTCTTTGCACTGACTCGAGAGCAAGTATGTCTTTTCTTAAGTATGGACACCAAAACTGTATGCAGTATTCCAGGTGCGGTCTCACCAATACCTTGTACAACTGAAGCAATACTTCCCTATTTTTATATTCTATCCCCCTAGCAATGAAAGCCAACATTCCATTGGCCTTCTTAATCACTTGCTGCACCTGCATACTAACCTTTTGAGTTTCGTGCACCAGGACCCCCAGATCCCTTTGTACTTCAGTACTTTCCAGTTTCTTGCCATTAAGATAATAACTTGCTCTACTATTTTTCTTGCCAAAGTGCATAGCCTCACACTTTCCAGTATTGTATTCCATCTGCCAAATCTCTGCCCACTTACTTAGCCTGTCTATGTCCCCTTGCAGATTTTTTATGTCCTCCTCACTCACTACTTTCCCTCCCATCTTAGTATCATCTGCAAACTTTGATATGTTACACTTGGTACCCTCCTCCAAATCGTTAATATAGATTGTAAAGAGTTGGGGACCCAGCACTGACCCCTGCGGAACACCACTAGTTACTGATTGCCAGTCTGAGAATGAACCATTTATCCCAACTCTCTGCCTTCTGTTAGATAGCCAATCCTCTATCCATGCCAGAATATTACCCCCAATCCCGTGATTTTTTATCTTAAGCAATAATCTTTTGTGTGGCACCTTGTCAAATGCCTTTTGGAAGTCTAAATACACCACATCCACTGGTTCCCCTTTATCCACCCTGTATGTTACTTCCTCAAAGAACTCCAGCAAATTTGTCAAACATGACTTCCCCTTCATAAAACCATGCTGACTTTGTCCTATTAAATTATGATTATCCAAATGTCCCGTTATTGTCTCCTTAATAATGGACTCCAAAATTTTACCTACCACAGATGTTAGGCTAACTGGTCTATAGTTTCCAGCCTTCTGTCTACTGCCCTTTTTAAATAAGGGTGTTACATTAGCAGTTTTCCAGTCTGCCGGGATCTTTGCTGAGTCCAGGGAGTTTTGGAAAATTATTACCAATGCATCCACAATCCCTACCGCCACTTCCCTCAAGACCCTAGGATGTAAGCCATCAGGTCCAGGTGATTTATCCGCCTTGAGTCCCATTATTTTACCGAGTACCACTTCCTTAGTGATTTTGATCGTGTTTAGCTCCTCCCCCCCCCCCCCTATAGCCCCCTGTTTGTCCAGTGTTGGAATATTCTTAGTGTCCTCTACTGTAAAGACTGATACAAAATATTCATTCAGTGTATTTGCCATCTCCATATTTCCCACCATTAATTTCCCGGTCTCATCCTCTAAGGGACCAACATTTACTTTAGCCACCCTTTTTCTTTTTATATAACTATAAAAACTCTTACTATCTGGGCAACACGGTGGCATAGTGGTTAGCACAGGTGCCTCACAGCACCAGGGACCCGGGTTCAAATCTGACCTTGGGTGACTGTCTGTGTGGAGTTTGCACATTCTCCCCGTGTCTGCGTGGGTTTCCTCCCACAGTCCAAAAATGTGCGGGTTAGGTTGATTTGGCTATGATAAAAAAATTGACCCTTAGTGTTAGGGGGGGATTAAATATGTGGGGTTATTGGGATATGTTAGGGGGAATTAAATACGTGGGGTTACGGGGGTAGGGTGGGATGTGTGTACTGTGGGGATTAAAGCAGGGACAGGGTACTGGATTTGGATGATCAGCCATGATCGTATTGAATGGTGGAGCAGGCTCGATGGGCCTACTGCCTGCTCCTAGATTCTATGTTTATGTTTTTATATTTTTTGCTAATTTACTTTCATAATCTATCTTCCCTTTCTTAATCAATCTTTTTGTTATTTTTTGCTGTCTTTTAAAGTTTTCCCAATCCTCTATCCTCCCACTAGATTTGGCTACCTTATAAGCCCTTGTTTTTTGTCGAATACTATCCTTAATTTCTTTACTTCGCCATGGATGACTGTCTTTTCTTTTACACCCTTTTCTTCTCAGTGGAATATATATTTTTTGGAAGTTGTAAAATAACTCCTTAAATGTACACCACTGATCATGTATCGTCTTACCCTTTAATCTATTTTCCCAATCCACTCTACTTAATTCCGCTTGCATACCTTCATAGTCTCCTTTATTCAAGCTTAGCACGCTTGTTTGAGATCCAACCTTCTCACCCTCTAATTGAATATGGAATTCAACCATGTTCTGGTCACTCATTCCAAGGGGATCCTTTATTAGGACATTTTTAATTAATCCTGTCTCGTTACACAGGACCAGATCTAAGGTTGCTTGCCCCCTGGTCGGTTCAGTTGCATACTGCTCAAGAAACCCATCCCTAATACACTCATGAACTCATCCTCAAGGCAGCCCTGCCCAATTTGATTTGTCCAATTAATATGATAGTTAAAATCCCCCATAATTATAGATGTTCCCTTATTACAAGCCTCAACTATTTCCTGATTGATACTCCGTCCAACAGAGTTGCAACTGTTCGGAGGCCTATAGACCACGCCCACTAGTGTTTTTTTCCCCTTATTATTCCTTATCTCCACCCAAACTGTTTCATTATCCTGATCTTTTGACCCAATATCATTTCTCTGTATTACAGTGATTCCTTCTTTTATTAACATAGCCACCCCACCTCCCCTTCCTTCCTGCCTGTCCTTCCTGATCGTTAAATAACCTGGTATGTTTAATTCCCAGGCATTGTCACCCTGCAGCCATGTTTCTGTAATGGCCACAAGATCATACCCATATGTAGTTATTTGTGCCATTAACTCGTCTATTTTGTTACGAATGCTACGTGCATTCAGATAGAGAACTTTCAAATATGTTTTGTGACACTTAGTTCCTGCTTTTGCCCTTTTTATTACTTTACCTTTTACTCCATACCTTCTGCCCCTTCCTGACACACTCTGGTTTTTAATTTCCCCACTGCTACCTAAGTCTATGACCTTCTCTGTTGTCATTTTTATTATTTGCTCTCTAGGAACCTCCCCCCCCCACTAGTTAGTTTAAAGCCCTCTCTACAGCCCTAGTTATATGATCCGCCAGGACTCTAGTCCCAGCACTGGCCAAGTGAAGTCCATCCCAACGGAACAGCTCCCTCCTGCCCCAGTACTGGTGCCAGTGTCCCAGGAAGCAAAACCCATTTCTCCCACACCAGTCTTTGAGCCACTCATTTAACTCTCTAATTTTATTTGTCCTAGCCAAATTCGCTCGTGGCTCAGGTAATAATCCAGTGATTATTACCCTTGAGGTTCTGTTTTTTAATTTGACCCCTAGCTGCTCATACTCCTTTAACAGAACCGGCTTCCTTGTCCTATCTACGTCGTTTGTACCAACATGGACCACGACAACTGGATCCACCCCCTCCCACTGCAAGTTTCTTTCCAGCCCAGAGGAGATGTCCTTAACCCTGGCACCGGGCAGGCAACACAGCCTTCGGGACTCTCGCTCTCGGCTGCAGAGAACTCTATCTATCCCCCTAATAATACTATCCCCTACCACTACAACATTTCTATTTACTCCCCCCTCTTGAATGGCCCCCCGTTCCACGGTGCTGTGGCCAGGTTGCTCATCCTCCCTGCAGTCCCTGCTCCTGTCCCCACAGGGAGTAAGAACCTCGAACCTGTTGGACAAGAGCAAGGGCTGCGGCTCCTCCAACACTACCTCTTGGATCCCCGTACCTGCCTCACTCGTAGTCACACCGTCCTGTCCCTGACCATGGGCTACATCTGAATTAATTAACTTCATAGGTGTGACCACCTCCTGAAACACAGAGTCCAGGTACTTCTCCCCCTCCCTGATGTGTCGCAGTGTCTGAAGCTCAGACTCCAGCTCATCAACACGGAGCTGGAGTTCCTGCAGCAGCAGACACTTGTCACAGATGTAATCACCGTCACATCTTAACTCTCTATAAAGTCAAAGTTTATCCTAGTAAATACTGTTCTCATATAAGGAGAAGACTCTTCTAACACCTCTATCACACTCCTGGAGGGGATACATGAAAAAGCTTGTAGTCTGACAGAAAATCCTTACTTCCCTCCTCACATACTCTCTCTCTCTCTCTCTCACACAAACACTTTCTTTCTCTATTTTATCAATATTACTATAGTCAGTGCTCCCCTGAACTTGGTCTTTTCAAGTTCCAAATACACCATTTACTGCTCATCTTCTTCCCGGATCCTCATTTTGTTGAAATCAAGATTTATCACATCATCACCTAATAAAACTCCTTCGCTCCCAAGACTTCAAAACTGCTTGCTTCCTTTAGTATTCCCTCGCATCTACAATCTACTGACCTTTAACACACTAGCTTGCCGTCACCTAATCACTAATTCTTAATTTATCTTGTTTTCTCTCCTCTTCTCAGCTTTAGTGTTGCCCTGCTAAATGGCTTGGCCTTTCACCTTGGTTTCTCAATATATTTTTTTAAAATGGTGGCCTTTTAGGTGTAAGCCAGGCTGTAGCAACTATCTGACATTAATGGAGCTACTGGGAATAAACTGGTTCTCCTGGAATCAGTGTGCAGCACTGCACAGGAATGATGGGTCTGAAAGCATTTGTCATGCTCCATCCCAGCACAACCACATCACGTTCCCAATGGCCATGTTGGACCACCAACAAGGTACCATTTATCTAATGCTTATAATATGCAATTCACACTGTGTAAAATATGCCCTATGTAGCAACTTAAGAAGAATTCACCACAATCATGATCATTTGGTCAATGAGCCAAGTTGTCCTACAGGATATAAGGCTAATTTTAACATTTCTTATAATCCTTTCCAACAACACCGAATTCCTTATGCTATCGCTGATGGGTATCTTTGACCCTTATGTTTGACCATAAATTCTTGCATGTAAATTTTCAGCTCTACCACCCACTGCTATGCTTTAATATAAGACCTTCATTCTAATGTTGGCAGGTTCTGTAATAAGGACAGACATACCAAATGGCACTACAAATACTTTTTGACATGACTTTGTTCTGTCCATGTCCAAAATCGACTTCCTGAAGGAATTATGATTATGTTATTGAACCCTGGCTGCAGTATGTGCAGGTGCCTGGCCAAAATGCTAATTAAGATTGTCAGAGCAAACAGATACTGAGAATGCACACGAATGCCATGTGCATGAAATGGACACTTTGGGGAGAGTTTGAACTATTTTCATACATGCAGAAACTAGCTCATGATATAGAGCCTTAAAGCACACCCATACTATAAAAAAGAGCTGTCCCCTGGATTCCTAAAGTACATCTGCTTTTCACTAAACACATCCGCCTAGCTGCCACATTTATGACCTTTAACCTTCAATAAATTTCCAGAACGGAAAGAAACCAAATTATAGTCCTTGCTCCCAGCTTCTTGGGTGCTTGCTGCCAAACTCTGATGCACACATACATTTCTGTGGTTTTGCGTGTCAGGTTCATTTTGTTGTTGTGATTTTCATTCTGAATTTTTGGGGGTTTGGATACATTTATTAGTTGTGAACAATATCTATCCTCTTTCGTCCTAGCTGGATCAAAGGGAAGAGAAAGATATCGCCCAGGTTGGTCGCTCCTGCTCTTCAGTTTCCTTTATGCTGAACCACTATATGGGTCAGCTGCCAATGGAGGGTTCAGTGGGTTATCTTTCTCATGTTTACTTCCTGGATGTGTGGCCCACGAGTTTGAGACTTTTGAGACGGTTTCAAAGTATAAGTGAGATATAAAGGGGGAGAAATTGGGTACCTGTGTTCCTCCCGTTATCACCTCCGGGGGGCGATAACGGAGCACTAACCACTTACCGCCCGGGCGCGGCAAGAATATTGCCTCCAGCTAAATGCGGCGGGCGGTTTGCGGCGGCGGTACGGCGTTGCGCCCCGATCTCCTTCGCCCAGAGGTCGTGACGTCATCCCCGTGCTCATCACCCCGGTTGCGCCCCGGACCCGAACTTCGGTTTCGCCCCCTGCAGCATCGCCGGACGACAACACCGGCAGCTGGAGGAGGCGTACATCGGGAGGCCGGGCGCTTCGGGGGGCGATACTTAAAGACGAGGTGGCCGAGGTAGGGAAAAAATTAATCAAATGCTCGTTTTCTGTTTTTTTCCCTTTTTTCCCCAGCGCTCGATCAGCCCGACACTCTGCCGCAGTGTATCGGGCTGATCAGGCCGGGTCGCAGTTGCCGTTGGGGACTGGGTAAGTTTTTTCCTTGCAGAGCCTGCAGCGATGGCCCTTCCCTTTAAGGGCCCATTGAGCAGCGCTCCTCACCTACCGCCCCGCCTGCTGCCTGTTGCGCTCCAGGAAGGAAGTGGACGCTTGATTTAGCGCTCCACTTTCTTCCTGTAGCGCAAAAAACAAATTTTTTAAAAGTTGAGAAACATTAGCGCCTGGCACTAATTTTTTCAACTTTTAAAAGTTAACACCCCAAACGGGGCTATAATGAATTTCTCCCCCTAAGTATTTTATTGCTGTATTCCTTCTGGTGATCAGTTTTGCTTCAATGTTGTTAGTTGCTCAATAACAATTAGCAGTTTTCAACCTGAACTATATGGTCTGCAAATCTGTTGGATTCTTCGTACCGTAGAAAGATCAGGAGTGAGATTCCACACTAGCGTACACCTCAGTGGTGAAATGATTTACACGGGGCTCACATGACAGTAAAAGTAGCACTTCAAGTATATAAAACAAGCAAATGGAAATTTTTATGGCAAGAGATATATTAATGTAAATGTTGAGATTTAATGGTGTATCTATATAAAACTTTAGTAAGACCACAGTTATGTGCAGTTTTGGGCTCCACAGTATAGGAAGGATGTTGAGGCAATAGAGAGAGTACAGCAAAAATTCACTGGGTGCTTTCTGATATGAGGAAGTACAAATACGAAGAAAGACTTGAAAATCTGGGGCTATTTTCATTCGAGCAGAGGGGGTTATGGGGTGATTTGATACAGGTGTTTAAAAACATGAGGGGTTGGAACAGTGTAGATTGAAACAGTGAAGGGTCCAGAGCACAGGACATGGATATAAGTTTAAAAGTAAGAGATTTAGAACAGAGAGCAGGAGAAACCTTTTTACACAGAGGGTTATGAGGCTATGGAATGTTAGTGATTGAAGCAAAGACCATGTCATGTTCTAAGAATAGGTTAGAAAGATGATTGAAGGAAAGGGGGATTAAGGGACATGGGAACAGGGTGGGCATATGGGATTAGGACTACTGCTCGTGTTAAGGATAACACCAGTAGCCCCAGGCTGGACGCCTGTTCCCGTATTGTGATTTCTATGGAATTCTTTGTATGTCATTTTCACTAAGGAGCATGCTATCCCAGTTATTTCACCCAGACAGTGATGTTCCAGTTCATAAGAAGCAAGAGCTGGCTAAAGGAAGTGGGCTTTTGCGCTGGGCCCAAACAAAACGTAGTGGTAACTAAACTAATTCATAGCAATCACCGCCTTCAGGAGAGGGGAGAAAATTGGGGCTAATTGAATGTCACTCCAAAGTTCGAGAAAAACCTTTAGTTATTTCATATAAATAGATATAGGAATAATCCCCAAGTAAAGTGACTGACATTAATATTTAGCCTCCCCCTCACGCAAACCTCCCGGGGCGGTAGCTGGCCGGCCAAATGTTAATAATGCCCAGCTGCTAAAATGGACTGGACTGGGCCTTCTACGGCAAGTCTCAGGTGGGAAGTCCAGTGTCTCTCCCCTGCTTTCCGCCTGGGAGCTTATATCCCTGCTTAGAAGTTGGTCAGGTGGGCTTTTTTTTAATTCGTTTTTATGGGATGTGGACGTCGCTGGCAAGGCCCTCCCCTAATTCCCCCATTTACCGGTGCCCACCAATTTCCCCATTTACTGATCTTCTCCCAATTACTAGTGCCGTCCCACAATTCCCCCATTTACTGAGGCCCTCCCCATTTACATGGAGTCCATTTATATGGTGCCCAGTAACACTGAACCCAAGGAGAATATCTAGAGTAAAAAAATCTAAAAACATAACAGGACGTGTAAACCAGACAAAAAATAAATGGGGTTGGATTCACACTCCCCATCATCAGTGGTAGTACTCTCGCCTGTCAGAAGGTTATGGGTTCAAGTTCCACTGCAGAGACTTGAGCACAAAATGTAGTCTGGCACTCCAGTGCAGCACTGAGCAACGTTCCCAAAAAAAGAAGTAACATTGGTACTGAGGGAGTGCTGCACTGTTGGAGTTGCCGTCTTTCAGATGAGACATTAAACTGAGGTCTCGTCTGCCCTCGCAGGTGAATGTAACAGATCCCATGGCATTATTCGAAGAAGAACAGGGGGCTCTGCCCAGTGTCATGGCCAATATTTATCCCTCAGCCATCATCACTGCAACGCATTATCTGGTCATTATCTCATTGCTGTTTGTGGGAGCTTGCTGTGTGAAAATTGGCTGCCACGTTTCTTGCATTACAACAGTGACCGCACTTCAAAAGTACTTCATTGGCTGTAAAACACTTTGGGACGTCCTGAGGTCACAAGAGGTGCTATGTAGATGCAAGTTCTTTCTTAAACCAAGTGATTTTCTGATGTCCCAATGAGTTTATCCAGTGAGTAGCTGAGCCACTCTGAGCAGATCGTTCCATTTCTCCCATAAATGCAATCGAAGTATAAATGATCACACTAAGGTTTACAGACTACTGTCAATACACAAAGCAACCCGTTTAATGTGTACACAGGAAGGCATGTACTGCATCCCACTGAAAGGACCTGTGTGTAATGGGAACGCATGAATACAACACGGAGATAGATCAAGGATCATGAATTAGGTTCAGTCTGTAATTAAATTATAATGAAATCCATGAAGGACTCAAGTCAATCAATCTACAGAAAGAGGAAACTGACAGTTGTAAAAGTAATTGTACAGGGTACAATCTCGTACACAACTAATGTCATTAAATGATTTTGCAGTGCTTACTAACTTTGATACAGCTGGGGTTACAGCAAATGTCCTACCAGCCCCACAGAACAAAACTAACAAAAGTAGTAATTAGAAAAACACAGACTTAAATATTAACCAATGAAGAACAAAATTGACCAAAGACTTAACAGTCACAAGAGACCCAACACAGACAACGTGCCCGATAGCTTGATGTAGATAATAGCCTTGACAACAGACTCAAACGCTTGACATAGATGCCAGACTCTGATTTGACTCAAGATAGACGACAGTCAAAAGCAGACAGACTAGGGGGCTTAACAAACTCGACTGCTCAACAGTTTGATATAGGTGACAAACTCAGTGGCTCAACGTAGATGACAGATTCGGTACACAATAGACAAGTGTTAGTATCCTGGGAGTCATGACACGGGGTGAACAGCTTGTCAGAGATGTAAATGGCTGTAAGTAGTTCTAAGAGTAGAAAACTCTGGATGTGAGCCAAAATTATACCATACATACCTCAGATATGACTTCATAAGTATATAGGTTCACACTGACTGCTTTGTTGGCCATCTTTATCTGGTATTGAAGTCTAGTGATAGACTTGCTCAGTGCTGAGGTACCCATCAGTCCCAACCATTCTGATGAAAATCTTCTTTTCCATTCTCTCAAGACTTTTCGCCTCTCCTCTCCTGAGGGTATTGGCTTCTCATTGAGGCACGGTTTCACAGGCACAGATTGTCTTCCAGCATCTCACAAAAGTCGCCATTAATGTGTACTCTTCGATAGGCTATTCAACCACAGGGAGCCGAGCAGCCAGCCTGATCTGGTCCTCATGCTATTTTTAGATACAAGCAGTTCCAGCAGAGTTGCTGGACAGTGATCAAGAACACGCTTGTCAATTTTGCCCTCTTTAACTGTGGCACTGAGGCCAATTGTAGTGGCTCAAGCATTATCTTCATGCTGTTTAGCGAACTCAACAAATACCAGGGATCAAACCTTGGCCTGTGTGACTCTGTCGCTCACTAGGAAAATTCACCAAACCACTGGGGGAGCAGGGATGTGTTTTAAACACTTTGCTATTCTTCCACAAAAGGCCCTTTGCCAAAGTTAATCCTTGGAGGCAACAAAACTACAACATTCACAGTCCTTAATCCTTGGTGTAATGTCACATTTTCAGTCATGTATATCCCTATCACCAGCATGTGGGAAGCCAGCAATGGATAGTCCAAACACCCTACATGACTACACTGTCTGAAAATAGGCAGCCAATCAAAGACCTTGCGCTCTACAGATGGCAGCCATTCATTTTCGAAAATAGTTATCCAGCAACAAAGGAAGTCCCGGTAACTGCTTTTGGAAATATTTGAAGAGAAAAACAGAACTGAGATTTGAATTAGGCTGAATAAAATTAAAAGCGTTAGTTGGGTATTCTCCAGAGAATAGTCTAAGTCTGTATCAGCTCCCACAGTGGTAAGGAATTTAAGGAAAAATCAACACTGTTAAATAAAAGAATAGCTTAGCATTATATTGTGGCTTATTGGACAGCGGTTCATCGATGCTCCGTGCCGGCCCCATCCTACTTACGTCGTCTTTGTCCTTCCATGGGACCTCTGACTTTGACCCTGGTCTCCCTACTATTGTCTTCAACCTATTCCCTGCTACCAGGAAATATGTATCCCATTAATTACTACATTTAAACAGGCCTATGTAACCTGAGCTTTTCCTGTGTCTATTCGCGTGCGCACTTTGGCTGCTGCTCTGGACCCGAGCCATTCAATACTTTTCCACTTTTTCCCCCTCTTTTCCTTTTCTCTCTATCCCTCCCTGACCGCGCTCTCCTGTCGTCATGCCTCCTTTCATCTCTCCTCTCTCTCTGCCCGCCCAAATCCCTACCCCAACCCTTCATTACTCCTCGACCTTCCTACTCTCCTGCTGCCGTCCCAGGCTTGACTCCCTCTTAGATAAGCCCACAGCTTCCCTCTGTGCCTCTCTTGGCATCCTACGAAGGGCCCATCGAGGCACTCGTCGCTGCCGCCTTAAGAGCAGCAACCCCAACTGTCCCATCCTACCCTCTCGACGACCTTCCCGCCCAGCGCGCCCGCTGGGGGCTAATCTTGCCAATCTCCTCCCCGTCCAACTCATTCCCCCCGGCGCTGACCCTGTGGACGCTGGCAGTGTGTCAGCCATCACCGACCCTCTCCGCAGCTCCCTCACTCCCTCTCCACATCTCCCGCATGTCCATTCACTTGCGAACAAGGCCCTTGCCATCCATGAGCGTATCGTGGATGACTGCATCAACATCATGGCCCTGACGGAAACTTGGTTGAGGGGTGATGACACCTTACCCTTAAATGAAGCCTCCCGCCTGGCTATACCTTCCATCACTTGCCCCACTCAGACCACTGTGGTGGCGGTGTGGCTCTCATCACCAAATCGCACCTTAGTCTGTCCCCCTACTCCTCCTGCACTTTCTCCTCCTTTGAGTATCTCACCGTTTCCACCCCTCTCACCTCATTTAAAATTCTCATTCTCTACCGCCCACCCAAGTACCATAAAAATGTTCTCACCGAGATATCTTCACTGCTTTCCTCCCTTAGCCTCTGCACCGAATGACTTCTCATCCTCGGTGATTTCAACCTCCATCTTAATTCATCATGCTCTCTCTCCTCTGAGTTCACTAGCCTCCTACCCTCCCCTAATCCCTCCCTCCTTGGAAACTCCCCAACCCATATTCACCGCCACCCCCTCACCCTTGCCATCTCTCCTGGCCTCGCTAGTCCCATCGTGTCAATCACAGATAAGGTCATCTCTAACCAGTTCCTGTATCGCTCTCCCCCCACATCCCCCTTCCAACCTCCCTCCACCCCACCCCCCGCCCCCCCAACCCTACTTCCTTCTGTGACCACCCCTGGAAAAACTCTCTCCCCACTCTCTTACAACTGCACTTATGAAATCCCAACTGTCCAGCCTTTGGCCCTCCATTCACCATGACATTTCTGCAGCTACCGATCTGCTCAACCACACCCTCACCACCACCTTTTATGCCCTAGTCCCTATTAAAACAATTACTCTCTCTCACCCTGGTCATTCCCCCTGGTAAGTCCAAGGGACACAGACTTGAACGGATATGGCGGACAACTTGTTTAGTCATTCACCGCCAGATCTGGCTGGACCACATAAAGCACTATAGGGTCCTGCTCTCGTCTGCCAAAATTGCTCACTATTCCAGGATCATTCTAGAATGCAAGGATGAACCCCGGCTTCTATTCTCCACTGCTAACCGTCTTCTTAAACCCCTCTCCCCTGTCTCCTCCACCCTCACCTCCGACAACAAGTGTGAAGAGCTCATGGACTTCTTTCTCTCTAAGATTGAGACCATCCGTTCAGCTGCCTCTGCCACTTCCCTTCCTTCCCCTAGCCCACAGGGCCTAACTTCCTCTAAGGTTACCCCCTGCCCTAGCCCTGAACTCACATTTTTCTCCAGTTTCTCTCCGATCTCCCCTCATGACCTCTTCGTGCTCATCTTGTCCATGAGACCCACTTCCTGCTCCCTCGACCCTATTCCCACCAAACTGCTGACCACCCAACTTCCTTTTCTGGCTCCCATGTTAGCTGACATTATTAACGGTTCTCTCTCCTCAGGTACTGTCACCCTCTCCCTCAAATCTGCCGTCATCACCCCTCTCCTCAAAAAAACAACCCTTGACCCCTCCGTCCTTGCAAACTACCGCCCCATCTACAACTTCCCTTTCCTCTCCAAAGTCCTTGAACATGTTGTCGCCTCCCAAATCCATGCCCATCTTTCCCGCAACTCCATGTTTGAATCCCTCCAATCAGGTTTCCGCCCTGCCACAGTACCAAATAGACTCTCATCAAAGTCACAAATGATATCCTTTGTGACTGTGACAAAGGTAAGCTATCCCTCCTCATCCTTCTTGACTTGTCTGCAGCCTTTGACACGGTTGACCACTCCATCCTTCTCCAACGCCTCTCCACTGGCGTCCAGCTGGGTGGGACTGCGCTCGCCTGGTTCCATTCTTATCTATCTAATCATAGCCAGAGAATCACATGCAACGGCTTCTCATCCCGCTCCCGCATCGTTACCTCTGGTGTCCCCCAAGGATCTATCCTTGGCCCCCTCCTATTTCTCTTGGCGACATCATCTGAAAACACAGCATCAGTTTCCTTTCTTTCTTAGGCAGTCCCTCAGAACCGAGGATGACTTGCTTCCACATTAAAAGTGAGTTCTCAGGTGACTGATGAGTCCAATGCGGGACCTACAGTCTCTGTCACAGGTGGGGCAGACGGTGGTTGAAGGGGCGGGTAGGTGGGGTGCTTGGGTTGACGTGCGCTCCTTGCGCTGCCTGCGCTTGGCTTCCGCTTGCTCCCGGTGAAGAGACTCGAGGTGTTCGGCGCCTTCCCGGATGCTTCTCCTCCACTTTGTGCGGTCTTGGGCCAGGGATTCCCAGGTGTCGGTGGGGATGTTGCACTTTTTCAAGGAGGCTTTGAGGATGTCCTTGAAGCGTTTCCTCTGCCCACCTGGGGCTCTCTTGCCGTATCGGAGCTCCGAGTAGAGCGCTTGTTTCGGGAGTCTCGTATCAGGCATGCGGACAATGTGACCCATCCATCGGAGCTGATCGAGCGTGGTCAAAGCTTCGATGCTGGGGATGTTGGCCTGAGCGAGAACACTGACGTTGGTGCGCCTATCCTGCCAATGGATTTACAGGATCTTGCGGAGGCAGCATTGGTGGTACCTCTCCAGTGCTTTGAGGTGCCTGCTGTACATGGTCAATGTCTCTGAGGCATACAGCAGGGCGGGTATCACTGCTGCTCTGTAGACCATGAGCTTAGTGCCGGGTTTGAGGTCCTGGTCTTCAAACACTCTCTTCCTCAGGCGACCGAAGGCTGCACTGGCACACTGAAGGCGGTGTTGGACTTCATCATCAACGTCTGCCCTTGTTGACAGTAGGCTCCCAAGGTATGGAAAATGGTCCACATTGTCCAAGGCCTTGTCGTGGATTTTGATAATCGGGGGGCAGTACTGTGTGGCGGGGGCAGGTTGGTAGAGGACCTTTGTCTTATGGATGTTTAGTGTAAGGCCCATGCTCTCGTACGCTTCGGTGAAGTTGCTGACGATGGCTTGGAGTTCGACGTCCGAGTGAGCGCAGACGCAAGCGTCATCTGCATACTGTAATTCGACGACAGAGGATGGGACGACCTTGGATCTGGACTGGAGGCGACGGAGGTTGAACAGTTTCCCGTTTGTTCTGTAAATTAGCTCCACTCCAGTGGGGAGCTTACTGAGGGTGAGATGGAGCATTGCAGCAAGGACGATCGAGAAGAGCGTTGGTGCGATGACACAGCCTTGCTTGACCCCGGTTCGTACGTGAATTGGGTCTGTGGTGGAACTGTTGGTCAGTTTCCACATGTACGCTGATGACACCCAGCTCTACCTCACTACCACTTCTCTCGACCCCTCCACGGTCTCTAAATTGTCAGACTGCTTGTCCAACATACAGTTCTGGAATAGCAGAAATTTTCTCCAATTAAATATTGGGAAGACCGAAACCATTGTTTTCAGTCCCCGCCACAAACTCCGTTCCCTAGCCACTGACTCCATCCCTCTCCTTAACATCTGTCTGAGGCTGAACCACACTGTTCACAACTTTGGTGTCATATCTGACCCTGAAATGAGCTTCCAACCACATATCCGTGGCATAACAAAGACCGCCTATTTCCACCTCCGTAACATCGCCCGTCTCCACCCCTGCCTCAGCTCATCCGCTGCTGAAACCCTCATCCATGCCTTTGTTACCTCTAGACTTGACTATTCCAACACACTCCTGGCTGGCCTCCCACATTCTACCCTACGTAAACTTGAGATCATCCAAAACTCGACTGCCCGTGTCCTAACTCGCACCAAGTCCCGTTTGCCCATCACCCCTGTGCTCACTGACCTACATTGGCTCCCGGTTAAGCAATGCCTCAATTTCAAAATTCTCATTCTTGTTTTCAAATCCTTCCATGGCCTCGCCCCTCCCTATCTCTGTAACCTCCTACAGCCCCACAACCCCCACCCCTGTCCCCCCTGAGATATCTGCACTCCTCTAATTCTGCCCTCTTGAGCATCCCTGATTATAATCGCTCAACCATTGGTGGTCGTGCCTTCTGTTGCCGAGGCCCTAAGCTCTGGAATTCCCTGCCTAAACCTCTCCACCTCTCTACCTCTCTTTCCTCCTTTAAGATGCTCCTTCAAACCTACCTCTTTGACCAAGCTTTTGGTCACCTGTCCTAATTTCTGCTTATGTGGCTCGGTGTCAAATTTTTTTGTCTTATAATACACTTGTGAAGCGCCTTGGGACGTCTTATTACATTAAAGGCGCTATATAAATAAAAGTTGTTGTTGTTCTTATTGTTTTCATTTCCAGCAGATACAAGGTTTTCTAATGAAAATATATATGTGTATATGAATTAGTTATTCACTTGTTCATCATTTGTAAAATAAATTTGCTTAATAATTTAAAATGAAGTCTGATGTTGTGATGTTCTATTGTTTATTGAAGAGAGCCCATGGAAGCATATTTTTATTCCAGTAGCCAAAAGCAATTAGCAGAAAAGAGCACTCTGTTCATTACCCTGGGTATGTTACAGAACCTTACCTAGATATCAAGTGAATATACTCTCGAAGTCACAGGATGTTGGGACTCACCCAAAAATGTAACAATGCTATGCAGAAGGTTTCAGACTTGAAGGAAAATGCTGTGGCAAATTGCCTGTCAAATAACTGCACATTAACTCAGATTCAGTGTGTGTGCTATCTATAATGAATATTGGTTTCATTTATCTGCTGAAGGTGCCAACTCTTCTTGGGGTTCAGGTTCATGGACAAGGCAACAAAACTGCAGCATTCACAGTCCTTAATCCTTCACCTGACGAAGGAGCAGCGCTCCGAAAGCTTGTGATTTCAAATAAAGCTGTTGGACTATAACCTGGTGTTGTGCGACTTCTCACATTTGTCCACCCCAGTCCAACACCGGCATCTCCACATCATCCTTAATCCTTGGTGTAGGGTCAATAGAGAACAGGCATCTTGGCAAAAGTTTTCCCTCTCTCGTCCAGGGACATTGAGGCCAGTTGTAGTACTCTTCAGCCTGAAGTGCTGAGTGGATGATCCATATCAGCCTCCTCCTGAGGTCCCCACCACCACAGAAGCCAGTCTGCAACCAATTCGATTCACGCCACGTAATATTAAAAAAATGGCTGAGTGCACTGCATACAGCAAAGGCAGTGGGTCCCAACAACATCCCAACTGTCGTGCTGAAGACTTGTGCTCCAGAACTAGCCGCGCCGCTAGCCAAGCTGTTCCAGTACAGCTACAACACTGGCATCTACCCGACAATGTGGAAAACTGCTCAGGTATGTCCTGTCCACAAAAAACAGGACAAATTCAATCCGGCCAATTACCGCCCCATCAGTCTACTCGCAATCATCAGCAAAGTGATGGAAGGTGTCGTTGACAGTGCTATCAAGTGGCACTTACTCACTAATAACCTACTCACTGATGCTCAGTTTGGGTTCCGCCAGGACCCCTCAGCTCCAGACCTCATTACAGCCTTGGTCCAAACATGGACAAAAGAGCTGAATTCCAGAGGTGAGGTGAGAGTGACTGGCCTTGATATCAAGGCAGCACTTGACCGAGTGTGGCATCAAGGAGCCCTAGTAAAACTGAAATCAATGAGAATCAGGGGCAAAACTTTCCACTGGCTGGAGTCATACCTAGCACAAAGAAAGATGGTTGTGGTTGTTAGAGGTCAATCATCTCAGCCCCAGGACATCACTGCAGGAGTTCCTCAGGGCAGTGTCCTAGGCCCAACCATCTTCAGCTGCTTCATCAATGACCTTCCCTCCATCATAAGGTCAGAAGTGGGGATGTTCGCTGATGACTGCACAGTGTTCAGTGCCATTTGCAACTCCTCAGATAATGAAGCAGTCCATGTCCACATGCAGCAAGACCTGGATGATATTCAGGCTTGGGCTGATAAGCGGCAGGTAGCATTCGCGCCACACAAGTGCCAGGCAATGACTATCTCCAACAAGAAAGAGTCTAACCACCGCCCCTTGACATTCAACGGCATAGCCATCGTCGAATCCCCCACCATCAACATCCTGAGGGTCACCATTAACCAGAAACTTAACTGGACCAGCAACATAAATACTGTGGCAACAAGAGCAGGTCAGAGGCTAGGTATTCTGTGGCGAGTGTCTCACCTCCTGACTCCCCAAAGCCTTTCTACCATCTACAAGGCACAAGTCAGGAGTGTGATGGAATACTCTCCACTTGCCTGAATGAATGCAGCTCCAACAACACTCAAGAAGCTCAACACCATCCAGGACAAAGCAGCCCACTTGATTGGCACCCCATCCACCACCTTAAACATTCACTCCCTCCACCACCAGCATATCGTGGCTGCAGTATGTACCATCTACAAGATGCACTGCAGCAACTTGCCAAGGATTCTTCAACAGCACCTCCCAAACCCGCGACCTCTACTACCTAGAAGGACAAGGGCAGCAGGCGCATGGGAACACCACCACATCCAAGTTCCCCTCCAAGTCACACATCATCCTGACTTGGAAATATATCGCCGTTCCTTCATCATCGCTGGGTCAAAGTCCTGGAACTCCCTCCCTAACAGCACTGTGGGAGTACATTCACCACATGGACTGCAGCGGTTCAAGAAGGCGGCTCACCACCACCGTCTCAAAGGCAATTAAGGATGGGCAATAAATGCTGGCCATGCCAGCGATGCCCACATCCCAGGAACGAATAAAAAAAACCTCTTGTACATCAGCTAACACGGCACTGATCAGGTACTTTTGACCACGTCAATGTCTGGTCTATATCTAAGTTAAGAAAATGAAGATTGTCATGTTCAATGAATCTCAATTAGTTTGTTGAATTCCACCCAGTCCGCACCCCAGTAGGGATGGGTCTGGTGTGTTCCTTTGTGCACGCTATCTTTGAGCCTGTAAATATTTTTTCAGAGAGTCTCTGTCTTTGCTGCTTGCCATAAATTCCTAAACAACATCCACTTCTACTAACATTAACTTTGTTTTCGAATGCAAGGTGCTTTCAGTGAATTTAGAAGAATGTATTGTCAATTCTGATTATTAAAAAGAACTCAGGTACTTTACTCAGTGTAAGAACATTGCGGCAGCACTACTCTTGTTCTGTGCTTGCTGAACAATAAAGGTCTTTTAAACGCAGACAGATTGAGACTGACGATAGCTTACTGAACAATGCTGAGTTTATTCTGAACAAAACCTTTATTGAATGCAACACTCACGACACCATTATACAACTAGTGCCGATCTCAGACCAGGACCTGTGTGGACAGACACAGAGCTGGCAGCTCCAACTTGTACTGCCAGTGCCCTGGACAACAGAGCTCTGTCTATGACTGGAGCTGTCCTTTCGCCCCTAACATTGAAAAGATTAGAAATTATGTTTTAAAATGTTGGCCTTACTGTGAACTTTTAAACTTGGCTGTGATTACACTGCAGGAGTGTGAACTTGAAATGTGTGAAACTACGTCCTGGAACTAACATCACATCCCTTCCCTATGTGCGCTTCAGATGACTTCATACTTGAATTGCACTCTACAGTTTTCATCAATGCAAACTGCTATATCACTGTACCATAAGTAACTTCGAAAATTCTTTGGCATTATTCAAATCTTTATAATGAAACAGATCTGAACTAAAGATCTTGATAAATTTTGACTGACTAATTTGGTGTGTAAACATCCTAACATTGGGAATCATTGCCAAGTATCTATCATAGGGAAACGTGCTTATTTTATTTGTAGTGTGAATGGAAGAAAAGAATAACTCAACTGAAAAGAAATTGGGCTCGATCCAAAATTTATGATTGGCCTTGACAATTTTTAATATGCTTAGCCACAGTACAGACTATACTGGAATTATGAGGACTGTTACAATGCAAGTGTTCCCAATGCAGCCACAGTCAATGTGCCCTTTGCATATTGTCACTTTGCATAAGCAGATATCTCTTCACATGAACAGCTCCTTGTAATATCTCTAACATTGCAAATTAATCTATTGAAGATGCATTAAGTTTTGACCGTTCTGTGATCCAGAAAAGTCTGTCAGGATTCATGCCTCAGCTCAATGTTGGTAATGATGTTGATAATTGAGTTATCCCCACTCGGTAGAATTTGGAGCCCATTCCTGTTTTCAGCTGCAAGCAGCATTTTCGCTGCTGTGTCTGTACAAAGCTTGCAAGGCAAGGTCACTACAGAAGTGCAAGACAATGAATGGTTTGGCAAGTCTAAAAAAAAATACAAAATTTCCATACCAAGGGATATGGGTCAAATGCGGATAAATGGAGTTGAGGTACAGATGAGCCATGAATTAATTGAATGGTAGAACAGGTTTAAGGGGCGGAATGGTCTACTCCTATATCGATATTCCTAAATAATCGCGTACACACATGGGATTGTGGCAAGTGATTCAGTGAGTCTGCGCACAATCCTCTCTCTTTCTGTAGAGACCATTTTAGGCAGTAGATTCACTTAAACATGACATAAAGCAAATCAACAACTTGAGTCACTAGAAAATAAACTACCTCACAACACTGGGAGTACTTCAGCCGTTCATCTTTCTTGCTTATGGATTATGCTTTCATGATGTTATGTGGCTAATTTTCCAGTAAGCAACTGGACTCTTTATTCTAAATGGACAGAATTTTGGCACAGTGTCACAGCCAACTGTGGAATCGCACGCATTTTTAAGACTAGACCTGAGACAAGTAGAATTTTTCCTATATTACAACAGTGACTACACTTCAAAAAGTACTTAATTGGCTGTAATGCACTTTGGGATGCCTGAGGTCGTGAAAGGCACTATATAAATGCAAGTCTTTCTTTTTACAACACTGCTGCCTGATGGTATTTGATTCTCCTAGTAACAGCAGCACTCGGGAGGCAGCTGTACTTCATGTTGTACAAAGGGCAGAAAAATGTAGGTTAGTCTCTAAGGGCTGGATTTTGCCGGCGCTCAGAGGGCGGGTTTGGAGGCGGGTCAAAGGTTAAAATCGTTTTGATTGATGGCGGGTTACGATTCCGCCGTCAACCCGCCTCCAAACAATTTTCCCAAGTGTCGAGTCCCCGATTTGCGCATGACCCGACACCTAGCGGCGGGAAGAGGATTAAAGGCAATTACCTGCCTATTAACAGGTAGTTGCTAGTAGTTGACAGGCTCTTTTTGAATTTTGCCGCTTCTGGCTCGGGTTTCCCGACGTCCGGACACCACGCCAGGTAAGTGTGGCATGCCGTGAGTCTGCTGTAATGTTTCTGGATTGATGACAGCTGCAGAAGTGGTGTGAAGGATCCAATGTTGCACTGGTGAGTCTCAGAGGTAAGAAAATGTTGGGAAATACATTTTTAATATATTTACACATTTCTCTAGGTTACAAATTTTGAAATCCATGTCCAGTGCCACCTCATTGGGAGAACCTCTCTCACCAGTGACAGATCGCTTCTGTCACCTCACCTGCAGCTGTGATCTATTCCAGCCTATGGAGGGAGTCATTGGAGAGCCTGGGTGCAAGAGGTCACCTTTGTACAGTGATTGTCAGTGTTTGCGGCACCACAATGCTGTCAAACACTGAGAAATCAGCTGTCAATAAAAATTGTGTGTGGTCCCTTTAAGAAAACCAGCAGATGACGCGTCATTAAATGATGTCATCTGAAAGGCTTCCTCTTAATTGGCCGGCAAGCCTGCAGGGTGGGCTTAACAAGGTCAATCAACGTAAAATCACGTCTGTGGGCCGGATGCAGTTGGGGGGCGGGACAGGAAGCCGGAAACCACCTGACCCGCACCCAACCCGCCTCCATTGATAAAATCGCGGCCTTAGTGTCTGAGACTCCTGTTTTTTCTTACCAAATGCAAGCCAAAGGGCTTGTTATTTTCCCTGTCTGCCATCCTATAATTATTTATCTAGCAAGAGTTCAACTATTTGAGCCACCAGGCTACATGAGACAGGAACATCTTCAGCCCAGAAAAATGACTCCCCAAGTCTAACCATAGTTGAATGACATAGTTGATTTGAGGAAAACGAGAGGAAAAATGACAACAACAACAACTTGCATCAACATCCCAAGGCGCTTCATTGAGGCGTAATCACACAAAAATGTATGTCAAGCCAGAGAAGGAGATGTTAGGACAGATGACCAAAAAGCTTGGTCAGAAGTGGGTTTTAAGGAAGTTCTTAAAGGATGAGTAGGAGGTGGAGAGGCAGAGCGGTTTAGGAAGGAAATTCCAAAATATGGGGCCTAGGTGGCTGAAGACATGGCCTCCAATGGTGGGGTGAAGGGAAGGGGAATGCATAAAAGGCAAGAGTCAGAGGAACGGAGAGTTCTGGAAGAGGTTACGGAGATAAGGAGGGATGAGGATGTGATGGCATTTGAACAGGAGAGTGAGAATTTTAAACTGGAGGAATTGGGGGACCGGGAGCCAATGTAGATCAGCAAGGACAGGGGTGATGGTTACGGAGGATTTGGTGTGGGAAAGGATGCAGGCAGTAGAGTTTTGGATGAGTTGAAGTACACAGAGCATGGAGGATGGGAGGCTGGCCAGCAGAGCATTGAAATAGTCAAGTTTCAAGGTGACAAAGGCATGGAAAAAACTTCCAGCTGCAGATAGGCTGAGGCAGGAACAAGGCTGAGGAATGTTACAGAGGTGGAAATAGGCACCCTTTGTGATGAAAAGGGTTGGAAACTCAGCTTGCGTTTGTATAGGACACCAAAGATGTGAATAATCTGGTTCAACCCGAGACTGTGACCAGAAAGAATATAGCCTCGGCGGTCCATGGCGGGCGACATCGGTGGTGGGTTCCAACCCCGCTGCTGGCTCCATCCCACTCTGTAAAATTACTTTTCCTTGATTGAGCTTGTTAAGCCCGCCCAGCATGTTTCCCGGCCAATTAGAAGAAGTGGGCCTGGTGACGTCATTTGATGACACGTCATCAGCCCGTTTCTTTAAAGGGACCATGTCCAAATTGATTTTGACATTTGTGCTGTCAGTGTTCTACAGCTTTGAGGTGCTGCAAACACTGACAATGACTGCACAAAGGCACAGGGCTGCACCTAGGCTCTCCCATGATTCCCTCCATAACCTTGCACGGAGGTCCTCTTCCCTTCCCATGGGTGGAAGAGACCTCCCCAGGAGATCAACGCAACCTGGTTGCACATTGCAGAGGAGGGCACAAGCAGGGATGTGGTCAGGAGGACCTGGGCGCAGTGCTGCAAATATTTCAATGATCTCAATAGATCACGAAATGTTAGTACAAAGCCACACTCAACCTCATCCTGCTGTGTCTCTCATCACATTCCCATCACTCTGCCTTCCCTACCCTACTCCTGCACATCCTTACTCACACCAACTTACCTTGTACCTCCACCCATCTCTCTCTTTCTACATTATCACATCCCCATCTCACGAGCCACCCCTCACACTCACCCTCATCCTAGTGCAATCATACCAACTAACAACACACAAGGGTAGGCACTTAGGTCTTTTATGCAATGTCCATGTAAAGTTTCTGTTAATGTGGTGCCAAACATTGAAACCTTTATTGTCAACACTTTGCGTTCTTGGACAGATTTGTGTGCACCTTTGGAAGTGGCTTACTGAGTTGTAGTGAATGGTGAGACATAACGGTACCCCCTGCAATGGTGATGAGTGTGAAAGGAATGGCTTGGGCATTGTAGGGATGCTTTATGGTGTTGGTGTGGGGTGGTGCCAACCTGGCGCATCATGTGGCAGCCAGGGTGTACAGCATCAAGTGAAGTAAATCTGGCCATGGTGAGGCTATCCCTTGCCTCCCGAGCAGCAATGTGGTTGGGTGCTGATGCCCTGTGTCCTGTGCAGCATCAGGTGATTGCGGAGAAGGTTGGTGGTGTTGTTGTTGGTGCTGCTGGTGTGCCTGGTGCTGCTGGTGTTGGGCTGATCGTGGTGGGATTCTGAGGACCCAGGTGAGAGAGTATAAAGGGCACCCATGCTGATGGAATAAATGGCAGGTGAAGTAGAGATGACAGAAGCGATCTGTCAATGGTGAGAGAGGTAATGAGGTCAGACTGGATGGAGACTTGTGGAAAGACTTGCAGCATGGTGAATCTGTTGTGGAAATGCAGTGAGGAACAGCTTGTGGCTGAGGGAAGATATCTCTGTAAGGTGGGAGCTTTTACTGTACATTTGAAGCTGTCAACTCAACAGCTGATTCAATGGCCACTGAACTCCCACCTCAGTTTGACAGACATGGTCCACGGCCACCGTGGACCCCGTGGGCGAGCTGTCAAATGCAGAAGTTAAGATGCAAATCATTCTTAAGTGGCTCTAAACAAGCCACTAATTACCTGTATTGGGTCCCCCGCTGCTGCATGTCGGGTCTGCTCGACCCACCACCGATCACGCCCACTGACACCCCGGAAAGTTCCAGCCATAGAGTTTGTGGTGGGGGGTCAAAGACGATGGCTTCAGCATCGTATGGTTTAACTAGAGGAAACTGCGGCTCATCCAAAACTGGATGTCAGTTAAGCAGTCTGACAGCATACAGGCAGGATCGAAGGATGGTGGAGGTCGAGATGGGTGTCATCAGCATCCATTTGGATGCTGATGTCATCCAGAAATTTCCATTTTGAACATTCATACTGGGCCTTTAGTAAAAGATGTTAGTCACCATCAGACTGTTCCGTCACTGCATTCCCCGCCCCCCACCCCACAAGCAGAATGTCACAGCAGTAGAATTTGTGTCAAATACAGATATCAGTATAATTGCTGGAGCTCTCTTTATTAATGTCATTACTCGATATGCTGCAATGTCACATTCATTTTTAATTGGCCTTTTAATTGCAAGGCCGATGATTTCTAGTGTTAATCATGTGGAAGTCTTAGTTCAGCATGATGTGATTTGAACTAGAGATGAAATTAAAAGTAATTTCTTGAATCTAATTTTGCCCAGACACTATCATCTTGGGAATGGGATGGGACTTGACTGAACAAACATACAAATCTCTTCTGATAGTTTCCAATTTTCCAGTTTAAAACATTTTAGACTTCATGCAACATTTTTGCTTGTTTTAGTTAAGTACAGTGACAGGAGTAACAACAGCTAACACTGAACATTGCAAATCTGAATCCCATTTCAGATTTAGACTTCTGCTAAATCAAATTCAAGAAGCTTCAATTGTCATTGTTCACTCCTAATTAATAAAGACAATCTGCAACCTGCAGGTCTCTCTGGCCCCCCCAGCCCATCTACTGCATAAACTCTCATCCCTGCCTTTGCCACCACCAGACTCAGCTATTCCAATGCTATTCTGACCAGCTTCCCATCCTCAATCCTCTGTCAACATCAGCTCATCCTTCTTCTTCTTCTGCTCTTCTAACTCTGCTAGCCCGCATCCTATCCCACGCCAAGACACGCGCACCCGTCACTCCTGTCCTTGCTGACTCACGTTGGCACCCGGTTAGATAGACCACTAATGAACTCATGCAACCACGCTTCTACCTATAGATCTTTAGCCTGGCTCTTACAAATAATCTATCTGTATCATCCTCTTTCTCTTAACTCAACCAAACCTGCAACTTCCTGCCCTTGCTGGGGTTTCAGAATGAGAACAGAAGCCAAGCACATCCAGATTGGAAAAAGTCAGAGGTGGGTTTGATGGGATTAAGAAAAAATGGAGAGATACAACTGGTTTAAAATTAAACTGAACATAGAAGAAAACAAAATTATTTTGCACATGTAGATGCACAGATACAAGGACCGGTTTCCCTCGGGTGGGGTGGACTACTTGCACCCTCAGCAACACAAGTATTCTCACCAATGCAGGAGGGACATAAAGGCACCTCAGTTTCTTCCGCAGTGCAATGCTGGTGCCCCCTAGGAAGGGCGTTGAGAAGAAGTAGGCATTGGGTTCTGCACCCAGCCCCTCTCAGATCAGAAGGTGTGAAAGGGGCAGGCAGCAAGAACAACAACGTTCAAAACAAAGTGTCATCTTTTTTCTACGACCAGCAGGAAAACTCTCAGGACTGGGGGCCTTGTGACTGCTGTTTCAGCCATACATCCACATGCTTGCCTGAGCACATCAGATACTACATTTATGAATCGCATGCTCAAGTCAGACTTGTGAAAATGCTCATCTTTTGAACACAGTAAGTGGTTAACAAAAAGCTGATGGGAAATTGAATGGGTTGAACGTGCCAGAAGGCAGCTGCAGAAAAGTGGAAGACGTGAATTCAAGGAGCATAATTCACCAACTCTGTCAATCTGGTGGACGTCCGCTAAATTTGGGGTCCAATCCAATTGCTGCTCCAAAAGTGAAGCTTTTCATAGATTCAGGTTTCAGGAACAGTTTTCTTTGCAAAGAAAAATGAAAGAAGGAAAGAGATTTAAAAGCATTGGATATTTGTCATTGTATATTATGAAAACAATCAGGCAGCCCTGTAAGCTGTTAACCCCAAGTTGCTGTACTGTTGCCTGGCAGGGCACAAGTCCGCACCCTTGAACTCAGACATGCTGCCATGGAGAAGAGCTAAGCAGAGGTCCAGCATAGGAGAGGGATGGGAAGGAAGTACCTTATAAAAAAGGTCTCATGTAATGGCCTATTGGGTAAAGGCACCATCTCAGTTGGGAAGGGGTTACAGTTGGCCTCAGCACCCTTAGCCTAAAGAGGGAAAATTCCACCACGGTCCCCCTGCCTAATCATTATCTTGTGATTCCTGCTGGAAAGTGGACGATGGTAAACTTCGGCTTAGCACTAGAATAGAAGTTACACCCGTCGACAAACATGCACAAATATATTCAGCATTACTTGTAACGTCTTTGGATGCAACGAAAGGAAATAGCTTGTCAATAAAAAAAAAATGCTACTTTGTGAGAACACACGTTAATTTTAATGAAAGAGCAGCGAGCCACTGCTTCCTGCTGGTTACAGGACTCATCATCGTAACACCCCTCCAGTCCCTCGTGTGGGTTATGACCTTCTACTAAATGTGGCTTATTTGATGCAAACACGCCTGGCCTTTCCACTTTTATTAATAGGGAGCTGTATTTATCATTTTGTTTTCATTACTGGGTCTCAGTGATGGACCTCTGTTCTAAGGCCTGGAACTAGGCACTATTCATTGTGCTAGAAACTTAACTGGCTAGTTAAAAATAATAACGGGTCAGTGATAAATATTGTTGAAGATAGTACTCATCAGGTTTAAAGGGCAGCAAAATTCATATCTTTCTGCTTATCCATTGTTATTGGTGAACGAGGATCTTATTTGTTTTGGTAGGTGAAGATGTTACTGTGTTCTTTTTTGCCATTTCGAGCAAAGGTGAAATACAGTGCAACGTGACGTCAAACCTGGTACATATAAAATTGTTGGTGGGCTTTCCCAAAGGCAGTGCTTAGCAAAGGCATACGTCACACATGGTTCCAGGTTTAATTCCCAGTCTGCATTAATTTAGTTCATGTCAGCTGGGGTAATAGGATGCTACAATTGGCCGCATTTCATCTCTGGCTTTGGAATGGGTGGAGGGGGAGATGTTAACCAGGGTTCCTGCTCCTGCTTACTATCCAGTGACCCCCACTGAAAAAGCACATGCATGTAGACATTAGGCAATAACAAGTTTGGGTTGGGCGGTGATGCCCTCACACTCGAAATACGGTCACTCAGTTTACGGTACCAAGCGGCCACCAGCTACCATTTAGCGCCAGCCCAGATAGGAGCAACGCGTTCAGAAGAAAAAGGGAGCTAACTGGAGGAAACGAGTGAAAATCACATGCCAAGAAAAGGGGCCATAAAGCAAAAAATAACGTGATATCAGCAGGACAGAATGTAACCGTTCCCTCCTGAGATTTTCCAGCCTTTTACCAGCTGGTTGGTCCTGTAAAGATGCCAATCACACAACTGCCAGAGGCAGTTATATATTACTCATGAACAGAAGCAAATAAAACAAGAAAAATATTCCCAGCTATGCTACAAATGTGCATTGGAAAGCACTAGTGACCAGAATGTCTGCCCTTTCAAGGGCAGCTAAATATAATTAATTACTGTGGGCAAGCTATTACGCCTATTTACATTTGCATTCTGATGAGTAATCCCTGTTGGCATCAAAACCTGAATGCCATTTACATCACTATCCCTTTTATCTGTTAAAGATGATGAGAAGGAACTGTTCCAAGCATTTCCATAAAATGAATTTTTAGGTAATGTTTGCGACCACAAACACAAAGTTTATGGATATACAAGTTTAAAATTCATTGGAACAAAATTTTACAATTCAAATCATCATTACTCAACAGAAAGGCCTACTCATAAAATAAAATAAAATAGTCTGAAAGGTCAACAACATTAATTGGTTGGGCCTACGGTTCACCTATTCAATTGCAGAGTTCCCTATCTCTGCCTTTTGGAGGTCTAGGTATAACAAGTCATAGTGCTTTGCACAGTCCGATTGAGTTGTCGCTTCCTCAAAGAAGCCAAGGAGTTTGATCAGGAATTATCTTCCCTTTATGAATCCATGTTGACTACTGTTTACTAGGTTACTACTATACAGATAATCCTTAGGTTTACTCCAAGTAATCAATTCCATTACTTTCCATGGGACAGAAGTCTAACTAATGGGTCTGTAGTTGCCCATGTCTGTTTAGTCACCCTTTTTGAATATGAGCACCAAGTTGGCCTTTTACCAATCTATTGGTTTAGAGGGTTAATTATGAGGACAGGTTGCATAAACTTGGCTTGTATTCCCTTGAGTGTAGGAGATTGACGGGTGACCTGATCGAGGTTTTTAATGGCCCAGAAATTGATCTCGCTCTGTTCCCGCGGGGGTAAGCCTTCCCCGCGATGTCTCACCTCGCTTATGCTTTTTCTGATCCAGCTCGCACGAACTTGATGTTCCAGACATCAGCTGTGCTGGGCTTGCGTATCCCAGCGGCGCAGTTAATTCGTGCGAGCTGTGGGATCACGTGACTCAGTTAGAGCCAATGGCAGCACACCATCTTCCATTCATAAGTCTCACAGCATGGCTGTGAGACTTATGAATCTTACACCCCCCCAAAATAACAGCTAAACCTCAATTAAATTTTTTTTAAAAACCATCACATTAATAAAATAAGTATAGTTAATTAAATTAACCATTTTAAATAAAAAATTAAATTTTTGAAAAAATTTAAAATCTTTTAAAAAGTTATAAAAATAAACTTACCTGTCTTTAAAGTCTATAAAAAAGATATACCTGTAAAAAAAAATTCAAAAAAATACTTAATTCACTACTTACCTTCTTAAAAGCGGGTCTTACTCCTCCTTTTTACATTTCCAAAATCTTCCCTACTTACCTGCGCGTCCAAAGCATGAAGTGCACAGCGTGCGCGCAGCCTGTAGCGCGCACGCGATGCACTCAGGCCCCGCCCCCTTTTCGGAAGAGCAATTGCCGGTTTTCAGCGCATGCGCAGGGCATGCAGAAAACCGGCAATTGGAGTGGGAATACGCGAGAGTACGCAGTGCGTACTCTCGCGTCCCGGGATCAATTTTCGGCCCAATATGTTTAAAGGATTTGATAGGGTAGATGTGGAGAAACTATTTTCTCAGGTGGAGGAATCAAGAACAAGGGGACATAATATTAAAATTAAAGCTAGGCCATTCACGAGCAAAATAAGGAAGCACTTTTTCACATAAAGGATAGTAGAAATTTGGAATTCTCTCCCCCCAAAAGCTGTGGATACTGGGCCAATTGTAGCTTTCAAGACTGAAATCAATAGATTTTTGATGGGTAAGGCTATTAGGGGATATGGCACAAAGGTGGGTAAATGAAATTGAGGTGCAGGTCAGCCATGGTCTAATTGAATGGCGGAGCAGGCTCGAGGGGCTGAATGGCCTACTCCTGTTCCTAATGTTCCTATGTTTCTCTGTGTCCAGTGACTTCATCGTAAATAATACTCAGTTCCTCACAAATCTCTTCCCTAGTACCTCTTAGCCCTGTGGGATAAATGGCATCTATCCCTGGGGACGTATTTATTTTGAGCTATTTCGCTCATTAATGGAAGTGATTGATTTTGCTTAAGTTATTTTTGTTTGGAGAGGGCATATTATTCATGTCAATCCTTGTGAATACTTGAAGGAAGTAATCATTCAGATTATCTACAAACTTGTTTCAAGCTTGTTTGCACCTTTTGTGATTCTCACCTCTTCTACAACTCCCCTCTTACCATTGAAGTACAGAATTTTTTCCTGTTATGGTTTCCCTCCATAGCTATATTTTTCTGGGTGTCCCTTTTGCCCTGTGACCACCCTTTTAACATGTTTCTGCATGTTCCTATATTCATCCATTCAAGCCCTTCCCCTTTCTCCCTGCATGCTTTGTAGTTTTTTTTGCTTTATTTGACTTTTAATTAGTTTGCTGATTAATTTAGGGTCACACTTGTTTCATCTGATGCTTACTGATTCTAAGTATATATTTATCCTCTATCAACTGAAAAAGTGTGGAAACAAAGTTATTGCATAAAAGGAAAGTAGCTGGACTGCCAAAATACTGGGCAAATAGGTCATCTAACTACTGTATAGTGGATCCTTGATACCTGCCAATAACCAGGGAATGGGGAGCCATGTCCCTCCATTACAAAATATATTCAATATTCCACTGCATATTTATCTACTCATTTTACAGCTAATGCTTATCAGTATCAATATTACTATCCCTGTGCACAGATTCTGTCCAGGCACTGCACAAACTTAAATAGAAGTGTTTTGCAAGTCCCCGTGCAATGCATTATAAAGGCATGTCATAATAATTTGATTTGGGATAAAAATAAGCTCAAGTCACGAACACTCCAGTTTCTGAATAGAAAATATTACAAAATGTACCAGAGAATCTCACCCCTTCTGTGTTCCTGCAGATCTCAGGCAAAAATGAAACTAAACACAGTGCTTAACAACTCCAGACAGTCTGGCTCCATCATGCACATTTCCCAGATGCTGCTGTGTATGGCTAAGATTTAAAACACACCACTTATGTGATTAACACATAATAATCACCTACTTAATATAGTCCAAGATGTGCAATGCCCAAAGATTAGTAACAATTGGTCTTTCTATCTAAGCTATGCCTTCCGGGGCATGTATGTTCCTGTAGGGAGAGAACATGGCCACTTGCATGCACACAATATTGTATCTGAGGCTGTTCTGGAGATCATGATGGCATCATGAATGTAAAATAATCCTGCTCCAAAAATTCAAAGTTGAGTAGCACTTGGTCATGTTGCCAAGTAGTCAGCTAGGGAGGACAGCCATAATCTGAAGAGCATTTGTCTCGTACAAAGGACAGCAAGAGGACATAGAGAACAGCAGACCCCATTGCAACTTTCAGTAGAATGTAAGTCATCAGCATCAGGGAGACACCACACAAAGGTAAGTGTGTATATACTAAAGGTATATGGTCTGGGATCCTCCAGACGTTGGCCAGGAGCACCTTGGGGGAGAGGGAGGGTGGTGGCAGGAATTCATGACTGAAGAGACAATTTAAAGGATTCAATGCAGGAGAGCAACAGCAGCCAAAGGAGCCAGTTGGAGAAGATTACCAGCCAAGGGAGGAGGGAGATGATCTACGACCTGAGGCACTTCTCCAATGCTGCACAATCCTCCGCTGTTTTACTTTCCTTCCCGCCCCACTTCCACTGCTTCTCTGGCACAAAGAGCCCCAGCCTGTATGTCCAAAGGTTAGACCCAGCCAATCCCTGAGTGCAAGTAGAAATGTATCAGTTTATTCACCATGTGGAAGAAAATAAAGCGTTTGTTTTATAGTCTCTGTGGTTTGAGTATTCATTCGGGATGTTTAAAGTTAGAAAGTGGATAATTGTCCTATACGTCCACTTTGTGGTTGCAAATGCCTTATGCCCAGTGTGGTCAAGAGACAATATCATTAGTTCCTTGGTTCAGCCTATAGCAACAACTGCTGCCTTGAACACAGCCAGGATTCTGAGCCATATTTACAGTAAGATTAATCCTACCAACAGCCAGGGACTAATAACAGGATGTATGGGACCATTAACGGATTGGAATACAAAATTGCTCTCCATGGCTTGAACTGAGTGGAAAAGGGAAGAATAATGAAACTCTGTGGAAAGGTCAGGGAGCATAGAAGGGTTAGGTGTAGAACTTTTTCAAACATGCTATTGTGCTAAGATGGTTTGGTCCAGATGACGCAAGGACCTGGAATTTTAAGAAATCCAGGGACAAAGAAGTAACCGAAGGCTTAAACACAGTTGAATCCTGATAAATGCATGCAAGAAATTTGCCAAGGAGGGAGTTATATTTGGATATAAAACTTCTATATAATGGGAGTAAAAGTAAAATTCTATCTTGGAATCGCTAAACATTTATCCAGATGTCACTGCACTCGGAAACAAACCTATCACCATTGGCTTGAGTTCTTCCGAAAGAGAGACTAAGCACTTTTCATATTTTGGAACCTTTAACCTTTCAAAAGTACAGCAATTGTTTTAAGTTACTTAGAACTCACTCCTAATGGTGCGAGATCATTTGTTCACAGAAAGCTGACTATTGCAACTCATATGAAATGCTGCAGCCCACATCGTTACCCACGAGTCTGACAAATGCCATCACCCAAACCTTTCCAAGGTCCACTAGCTCCCCATGTTCCAGCAAGTTTACTTTAAGCTCCTTGTCCTCGCTTTCCAAACCCACGACCCTACCCTATCTCAGCAAATTTCTCCAACACGTGGAAGTAAATAAAGTGTTTCTTTCAACCATTACCTGCCCACTAGAACTCCCCAATTCCTCTGTTGTCATCTTCCTCCCTGCTTGCCTCCTAAATCCCCCTTCTCTTTAACTGTGCTTTTCACCTTTCCCTCACCTTTCCATTATCCCCTGCCTTTCTCTTGCTCAGCATCCCCTGTCTTTCTCTTTACCCTGTAAAATGCTCTAAGATAACCTCCTGGCACTATTTCAAAGAAGAGCAGGGAGTTATCCCTCAATCAACATCACTAAAACAGATTATCTGTCATTATCACATTGCTGTTTGTGGAAGCTTGCTGTGCGCAAATTGGCTGCCGCGTTTCCCACATTACAACAGTGACTACACTTCAAAAATACTTCATTGGCTGTGAAGCACTTTGAGACGTCCGGTGGTCGTGAAAGGCGCTATAGAAATGCAAGTCTTTCTTTCTTTCAAGTCTTTCTTACTGTAGGTAAGGAGCGCTTTAGATATACAATTGAATGGGACACTATCTCTTTGAGATAATGACATTCAAAACATCAGTCTCAGAGTAATATTATCTTAAAGTAATTGTTTCAGGTCTGACATTTTTTAATGGATATGCTTCAAAGAACAGCAATTGCTAATTTGCCAACAGGATGGTTACATCTCGCTGGATTCAGGTATAATGCATCAACATTTGAACTAGTTACCAACTGCTTTTTGATTATAGATGTTGATGGGAACTAATTGTAAAAGAACCACATTATTTTCTTTTATTCGCTTCTGTCCTCGAGGGGGTTTATATTGCCTCATCCCAGATGTTTACCAACTCAAGCTCAACCTTAGCCAGCAATCCTCCTGATGTTAAACAATCTATCCCACTGAATATCAAAAACTTTACAATTATTAATCCTACAATTATCAATAGATGCGATTGAGTTGGAAGGATTTCTCAGTGCACAAAGCAACATAATGGAAAACACAACAGATTGAAGTTTAAAAAAAATTAATTGCAAAGTGTCTTAACTGTCTTAATAAAAAAGATGCTGGCTGTTTTTTTCCCCCACCAGCTAAATTTGTTCCACTTCTATGGAATATTGACTATTAGCTTTTCAAACTCACTGGGGGAGAAATTCAGTATCGCCCCATTTGGGGCGCAATTATCGGCCGGGTGCAAAGATTAGCGCCTGGCGCTAATTATCGCCTCTGACTGCAAACTTGACTTTTATCGCCCCTGGAGGTGATTGGAGTGCTAAATCAGGCGTTACACATCTGTCTTAAGGCGCAAAGGCCGAGGAGCGAGGCGCTAACTCAGAGCGCAGGCGAAGCTCATGTGATGTCAGTTAGCGATGGAACACAGACACACTGGCGCCGGCCAGTTCTTAAAGGGGAGGGTTGATCTTGCTTTCCATCCACATCCTGCTCATTGCAGCCTTGAATCTCGGCCTGGAGAGACCTGTACATCAAATCTGCTGGAAAGAACAATGGAGAGTACCAGGGAAAGAGCTCAGAGTGCAGCCCCCACAATCTCTTCTAAATCGATACAAGGAAGGGCAAATCAAAATGAACCTGTACAGTGCTGCTCAGTACCCAAAACTCCTTCACACAGCGTTGAATCTCTCCAGAAGTCTCTCTCTCTCTCTTTCAGAATGCGTGGTTCAAAATGTCACCAACAAAAAAAGGCAGGAAGCGGTCGCCTTTAAATAGCGCTCCCCCAGTCCCTTCCTGACTGCAAAACGCTCCCCTCAACCTGTCGTTGCTAGCGTCAGGCAGTAAGGCAGGGGGCGCCACTCAATATCCGCTCCAGGGCACTACCGGGGCGTTGCGCACTCGACTGACGTCACGATCTGCCGGCGCAGGAGATCATGGCGGTAGTGTTTAGCGCCGCCGCAAAATGTCTAGTTAATTTCGCAAGCGGCGCAAACATCGCCGCGCCCAGGCGCTAGTTGCTTTGCGCCCCATTAGCGCCCTCTTAAGGCGCTAACGGGAGGCGCAACCGACTGAATTTTTCCCCCTATGTATTTCTATTTCTATTGCACTGACACCATTGTATATGCTGTGCTTGCAGTGAAAGCTTTATAGCGTATGCTTACACACAAGTTCTGCGTATTGTAACTTTAACCAGCTTGATCTAAGTAAGCTCGGAGCTGGTCAACAAAGGTGCCACTGAGTAACGAGTGAACTCAGCATTCTTGTAGTAATGGCTTCAAATCAGATAGGACAAGTTTTATGAGTTGGCATCAGTGCAGTCCACAACATTTTACAGATTACCCTTCTGAATACTGGCACAGCATCCTCGTGAAGACAGACAAATGGTTCCCGCCTTTTGCACTTAACCTTAAAGAGCAGGAAGCTGCATTAAAATAATTATGGTCCTGCTTGGCTTTTATTATTTCTCTTTTGAATGATCCTTATAAACATAGCTATTTTCCTTTTTCTTGTGGAGCCGTTTGATAATTTGTATACAAATGCTGCATAGAATATCCTTTTATACACTACAAAGGCCGTGGTACTGTTTTTGAAGTATCCATATTATTATATTGCTTAACATTGGGCCCACCTTCTCTGTCTTTCCTCTCCCTCCCTCTCATTGATGTTGCTTTTGTTTTTTTATTAAATCTTCATGAAAGGAAATTAAAGGTTGATCTTATATGGCCTAATGTATTCATAATAAATCTTATGACATAATAAAAAGAAATTACCACATAAATACACTGGAGCACGACAGTTGTGTGCCGTCATAGTAAATATAATTATTTTTTAATTATTGCAAACTGCAGTGTCACACCCGGTTAATCTTTTGTACATAATTATTTTAGTCCTTTGCCAAGTATTTAACAGAAAGGTTAAGACATATAAATCATCCTGACAACATACCAAAGATCAAGTGTGAAAGGCTATGCCAGTCCATTATCACTTCTGTTCAGCACCTGCGAGGACTCACTGGAGTCTGTGCAGCTAAACCTGCATGATCTTCATAAAAGCAATAAAAAGGCATTCAGTGCTGGTAGGTGGTCTAACACCTGCTTCCCCAAAACTAGGGCAGAAGCAGCTGCTTTTAAAAGGCATGTCTGTGGTGAGGACTTATAGAGGGTGGCTGTTGACAAAAAGCAGTAAGGGAAGGTCGTCTACAAGAACACCAATATCACATGGAGAAGAACAGGGAAAGAGAGAGAGAGATAATGAGTGAGAGAAAATGAATTTTGCATTGCGTAGAGATCTGAAAGTGTCAAGATTTGAAAACTTTGACAAATAAATACATATTTAAAAGAATGTTTATAGGATGACGATATTTTCTATAATAGTTTATCTATATAAAAGTATCGGCCACTATTCAGACATTACACTTGCAAGTATCTAAAGTATAAAATAGAAAGAAAGGCATTCTCTTCTATTCTGATTTGGAGCTAGGAATTTGCAAGCATTTGGCAATCTACAAATCTCCCTCCCCAAACAGCAATTAAACTCTGACTGATCTGAGGGCTCATTTAGACCATTTCCTCATTGGGATGACCCGAGCAATCATCTTAAAGGGACTGGCCAGGTTAGTAGCTAAACATCATGGTCAGGTTTTCCCATCCCAAATTGTGCTCCAGACAACAGACTACTCGCGAGGAACATCACAGCAGCTCACCTAAAAATCGGGTGGCATATATAGGGGCTGAATTTCCTCAAACATTCTGCTGGAATCCTATCGTAACACCGCCGGGAGTAACCCCACCTAATTTGAGGCTTCCCCCTGGGCCTTGCAAGGGCCGAAGCCTCCATCCGCCCTTCACGTGGCCAACCAATGTCAGAGGGGACAAAGTCAGAGCCGGGGACTCCCGATGCTGGGAGTTCCCTCTTTCCCGGCCCATAATGGAGCTGGTGTAACACTGAAGGCGGGTACACCGGGTCAGGTGAGGCACACCAGGCTCCAGAAGGGTGAGTGTACTCCACCAGGGGGATCCAGGCTACGGTAACATCCTGAACCCCTACAAATGGGTAAGTGCTGTTAAATTTTTGTATCAGCACCCTTATAGAGGGGCTCGATGGGGGTAGAGAATGGGGTCTCTTGTGGGGATTGGGAATGACACCGTCACCATTAGCTGGCAGTATAGCGGGGGTGGGAAGCCAAGGTGAGCCCTTAGTGGTGCCCTTGGTATGGCCTGCCAGCCTCATGTAATTGGAGTGTGTTAACACCGACCCCATAAATGCTGGCACCAGCGGTCGCAATTCTGGTGTAACGACGGGGTTGCAGCCTGTGGATCTTCGGCCCCTGTTTCTATCGCAGTAACCAGGTACTAGAAGCAATGGCTTGAAAATATACGGCAGCATGCGACAGTCCCAGTTATACACTGCCGAATCATTTCAAATTTCACATTGCCTGCACCTTCAATACCTATCGGTTTGCATAATGTCACCCGGGTCACGTCAAGCTACATAGGTGCAAGAAAATTCAGAAGAGAATTTGGGGTTGAACAGTTGCTTTGTCTGTGCTGAGTTCAGGTGGGATGGCAGTGGGGGCACTACAGTTACAGTGTCCCAAGCTAGAACTTGGCAGGCTGTGAGGGGGAATAAGGAATTCAGCATAATTATCGATGAACCACCGCTGGAAGGATATGTGTGTGCCAACGCTGAGATGGCACCGAATCTTGATCACTTGTGACGCCAACAAGGCAAACATGGCCGTCCTGCCCACAGCAAATATTGCCATCCACAATTTTTGGTATCTTACTATTAGACTTACAGGGTTAGATTTTCTGAACAAACGCGCTGGCTGTGGAGGCTAAGAATGGGCACGGGCGAGCAGAACGTTAGACAATCCAGGCTTCAACATGTTTTGCACCCGATTTCTTCTGTCTGTGATTTTGCTGCAGTTTGCACGTTAAAGTGTGAGCACATTTCATACCGTAGCCTCATTAAGGCTCCAGAAGGCATGCAAGAATATTCATAATGAACACTTGGCATGATTTCCGAGCAATTGTACTAGGATTGCATTTTTTGTGTTCAAATCCCATTGTGAATGGGTCAAGCAGGTACGGTAGCGTAGTGGTTATGTTACTGGACTAGTAATCCATGAGACCTGAACTAATGTGAGTTCATAATCCCACCATTGGCAGCTGGGGAATTTAAATTCAGTTAATTAAATAATTCTGGAATAAAAAGCTAGTATCAGTAATGGTGACCATGAAACTACCAGATTGTTGTAAAAACCCACCTGGTTCACTGATGTCCTTTAGGGAAGGAAATCTGCCGTCCTTACCTGGTCTGGGCCTATATGTGACTCCAGACAGATAGCAATGTGGTTGACTCTTAACTTCCCTCTGAAATGGCCCAGCGTATCAAAAAAAACCTGTTACGATGGACTGCAGATGGACTGATTCAAGAAAATGGCTCACCATCACCTTCTCAAGGGGCAATTAGGGATGGACAATAAATGTTGGCCTTGCCACTGACGCCCACATCCCGGGAATAAAAAAAAGCTGAAGATCCATGTGAAACAGGGCTCTTGAAGGGAAGTGGGCTTTGGATGCTTTTTTGTTGCAATGTTTACATTACTTTTTTAATCAGAGATTTTTTCTCAACATTTCTGAAATTTTTATTGATACGTATTTTTGGAATCAGTATTCCAATGGCCGCGATTTTACTTACCTCGGCGGTCCATGGCGGGCGACATCAGTGGCGGGTCCCGACCCGCTGCTGGCTCCATCCCATTCTGTAATATGAATTTCCCCTGATGGGCCTTGTTAAGCCCGCCCAGCGCGTTTCCCAGCCAATTAGAGGCAGTGGGTCTGGTGACGTCATTTGATGACACGTCATCAGCTGGTTTCCTTAAAGGGACCATGGCCAACTTTATTTTAACATTTGTGCTGTCAGTGTTCTACAGCATTGAGGTGCTGCAAACACTGACACTGACTGCACAAAGGCACAGGGCTGCACTCAGGCTCCCCCATAACTCCTTCCATATGCTTATGGTGGAAGTCACAGCATGCAGGGATGTCATCTTCCCTTCCCATGGGCAGAAGAGACCTCCCCAGGAGATCAACACAGCCTGGTTGCACATTGCACAGGAGGACACAAGCAGGAATGTGTTCAGGAGGACCAGGCTGCAGTGCCGCAAACATTTCAATGATCTCAGTAGATCACGAAACGTTAGTACAAAGCCACACTCAACCTCATCCTGCTGTGCCTCTCATCACATCCCCTTCACTCTGCCTTCCCTACCCTACTCCTGCACATCCTTCTCACACTAACTTAGCTTGTACCTCCACCCATCCCTCTCTATCTATATAATCACACCCCCATCTCACTAGCCACTGCTCACACTCATCCTCAACCTAGTGCAATCCTACCAACTAACAACACACAGGCACTTGGGTGGTTTAGCCAATGTTCATGTAAAGTTTCTGTTAATGTGGTGTCAAACATTGAAACCTTTATTTTAAACACTTTGCGTTCTTGAACAGATTGGTGTGCACCTTTG
Organism: Squalus acanthias; assembly: GCA_030390025.1. Lineage (NCBI taxonomy): Eukaryota > Metazoa > Chordata > Chondrichthyes > Squaliformes > Squalidae > Squalus > Squalus acanthias. The sequence continues at coordinate 69,469,818 of CM059435.1, read as the reverse complement.
GAAGTGGCTTAGTGAGTTACAGTGAATGGTGAGACATAACAGTATCCCCTGCAATGGTGATGAGTGTGAAAGGAATGGCTTGGGCATTGTAGGGATGCTTTATGGTGTTGGTGTGGGGTGGTGCCAACCTGGTGCATCATGTGGCAGCCAGGGTGTACAGTGAAGTAAATCTGGCCATGGTGAGGCCATCTCCAGCCTCCCAGGCAGAAATGTGGTCGGGTGCTGATACCCTCTGTCCTGAGCAGCATCAGGTGATTGCAGAGAAGGTTGGTGGTGTTGTTGGTGCTGCTGGTGTGCCTGGTGCTGCTGGTGTTGGGGGTTATCGTGGTGGAATTCTGAGGACCAAGGTGCAACAGTATAAAGGGTACCCATGCTGGTGGAATAGATGGCAGGTGAAGTAGAGATGACAGAAGCATTCTGTCAATGGTGAGAGAGTTCTTCCAATGAGGTGAGAGTGGATGGAGAGTGGAAAGTGAAAAGCCTGCAGAATCTGTGCTGGAAATGGACTGAGAAACAGCTTGTAGCTGAGGAAATTGATGGTCTGTCAGGTGGGAGCTTTTACTGTACATTTCAAGCTGTCAAGTAATCAGCTGGAGCAATGGCCATTCAAATCCCGTCACAGGTTCACAGTTAAAGTTAAACGGTAAGGTTAAAAACATAATTAAAGGTCTGTCAACAATGCAATAATTGGTTTAATTGGTTCGCCCGCCTCTGTGGGTTGGGTCGGGTCGGATCGGAGATCACACACGCGCCTGTGGGAAAGGCATGTTGCGGCGGGTTGAGAGCGGTGTCCTGACCCGCTGTCAAAAAAATCTAATTTGCCACCTGACACACCACCAATCCCGCCCGCTGACCCCCTGGAAAATTCCCCCTTCATCATCACTGCCTTCTTCCTCTTCCACCTGTTGCTCCGTCACCACTGCCTGACCAGGTTGCAGTTCTTGGGTCTTCTTCTTCTCTTAGGCAGTCCCTCGGAACCGAGGATGATTTGCTTTCACATTAAAAATGAGTTCTTAGGTGACTGATGAGTCCAATGCGGGACCTACAGTCTCTGTCACAGGTGGGGCAGACAGTGGTTGAAGGGGCGGGTGGGTGGGGTGCTTGGGTTGACGTGCGCTCCTTGCGCTGCCTGCACTTGGCTTGCGCTTGCTCCCGGCAAAGAGACTCGAGGTGTTTGGCACCTTCCCGGATGCTTCTCCTCCACTTTGTGCGGACTTGGGCCAGGGATCCCAGGTGTCAGTGGGGATGTTGCACTTTTTCAAGGAGGCTTTGAGGGTGTCCTTGAAGCGTTTCCTCTGCCCACCTGGGGCTCTCTTGCCATGTCGGAGCTCCGAATAGAGCGCTTGGGAGTCTCATATCGGGCATGCGGACGATGTGACATGTCCATCGGAGCTGGTCGAGCGTGGTCAAAGCTTCGATGCTGGGGATGTTGGCCTGAGCGAGAACACTGATGTTGGTGCGCCTATCCTGCCAATGGATTAGCAGGATCTTGCGGAGGCAGCGTTGGTGGTACCTCTCCAGTGTTTTGAGGTGCCTGCTGTACATGGTCAATGTCTCTGAGGCATACAGGAGGGCGGGAATCACTACTGCTCTGTAGACCATGAGCTTGGTGCCGGGTTTGAGGTCCTGGTCTTCAAACACTCTCTTCCTCAGGCGACCGAAGGCTGCACTGACACATTGAAGGTGGTGTTGGACTTCGTCATCGACGTCTGCCCTTGTTGACAGTAGGCTCACGAGGTATGGAAAGTGGTCCACGTTGTCCGAGGCCTTGTCGTGGATTTTGATAATCGGGGGGCAGTACTGTGTGGCGGGGGCAGGTTGGTAGAGGACCTTTGTCTTACGGATGTTTAGTGTAAGGCCCATGCTCTCGTACGCTTCGGTGAAGGTGTTGACGATGGTTTGGAGTTCGACCTCTGTGTGTGCAGATGCAAGCGTCGTCTGCATACTGTAATTCGACGACAGAGGATGGGACGACCTTGGATCTGGACTGGAGGCGACGGAGGTTGAACAGTTTCCCGTTTGTTCTGTAAATTAGCTCCACTCCAGCGGGGAGCTTACTGAGGGTGAGATGGAGCGTTGCAGCAAGGAAGATCGAAAAGAGCGTTGGTGCGATGACACAGCCTTGCTTGACCCCGGTCCGTATGTGAATTGGGTCTGTGGTGGAACCGTTGGTAAGGATCACGGCTTGCATGTTGTCGTGAAGCAGGCGGAGGATGGTGACAAACTTTTGAGGGCAGCCGAATTTGAGGAGGACACTCCATAATCTCTCACGGTTGACAGTGTCAAAGGCCTTTGTGAGGTCAAAGAAGGCCATGTACAGCGCTTGGTGCTGTTCCCTGCATTTCTCTTGTAATTGACGCGCGGTGAAGATCATGTCCATTGTGCCCCTTAGTGGACGGAATCCACATTGCGACTCTGGGAGGAGCTCTTCAGCCACTGGGAGAAGGCGATTGAGGAGGATTCTTATGATGACTTTCCCTGTGGCAGACAGCAGGGAAACTCCTCTGTAATTACCGCAATCGGACTTGTCACCTTTCTTGAAGATGGTCACAATTACGGCATCTCTGAGATCCCCTGGCATGCTCTCCTCTTTCCAGATAAGAGAAATGAGTTCATGAATTCGCGCCAGTAGTGCTTCTCCGCCATGTTTTAGTGCCTCGACAGGGATTCCATCTGCTCCTGAGGCCTTGTTGTTCTTCAGTTGTTGGATGGCCTTTTCAACCTCATGCCGGGCTGGGGTTGTGCTGAGGTGGTGGCGAGTAGCATGCTGCGGGATGGAGTTGACGACATTCACGTCGAAGACAGAGTCTCGGTTAAGGAGATCTTCGAAGTGCTCCTTCCAGCGGGCACTGACTGCCTCCCTGTCCTTGATGAGTACCTCTCCGTTCTTGGCCCGCAGTGGGGTAGGACCTTGGGTGCTTGGGCCGTAGGTGGTCTTGACTGCGCTAAAGAATCCACGCATGTCGTGGTTGTCGGCTAGCTGCTGGATCTCCTGCGCTTTCTCCACCCACCATCTGTTCTTTAGGTCGCGAGTTTTTTCTTGGACCTCGGCCTTCAAGCGTCTGTAGAGCTGCTTTCTTGCTCTCGAGTTGTGTTGCTGTTTCCAGATCAGGAATGCCTTGCGCTTGCAGCTTATTAGCTCCTGGATCTCCTGGTCATTCTCGTCAAACCAGTCTTGGTGTTTCCTGTGGACACTCTGTGTCTCTGCATCACTGGGAATTGTCAGGTTGGTTGTGAGGCGCAAGCTGAATAGAGCTTTCTTAGCGGGGTCTTTGAGTGCTCCAGCGTTGATTTTCCTGCGGCATTGTTTCTGTTACCGCCGCTGTTTTGGGGCTACATTGATGGAGATGACAGAGCAGATTAGGCAGTGGTCTGTCCAGCAGTCGTCAGCTCCTGTCATGGCGCGGGTGATGCAAACGTCCTTGCGGTCCCTCGCTCGGACGATGACGTAGTCCAGCAGATGCCAGTGCTTGGAGCGAGGGTGCTGCCATGAAGCCTTGTACTTGTCTCTCTGACGGAACAAGGTGTTGGTTATGACAAGGCCATGTTCTGAGCATTTCGTCGGGAGGAGAGTACCGTTGGAGTTGGCGTTCCCTACCCCCTCTCTGCCGATCACACCTCCCCAGAGATCTGTGTCCTTTCCAACCCAGTTCTTGGGTATCTGAAAGGAGAAAGGCACAAAGGTAGGGTTGCGGTGCGGGGAGGGGAAAGTAAGAGGTCCATGCTTAGAACATCTGCAGTTTTTAAATCAAAAGACACTGTGGGATGAGGGATGAGGTTTTAAAGTTTTGGGCAAGAGATACAGGGGGGTGTGAGGGAAAACTTTTTTACGCAGCGAGTGGTGAGGACCTGGAATTTGCTGCCGATGGAAGTGGTGGAAGCGGTGACACTCAATGTTTTCAAGGGGAGACTGGATAGGCACTTGAGGGAAGTAAACTTGCAGGGCTACGGGGATAGAGTCGGGGGAATGGGACTGACTGGATTGCTCTACAGAGAGCCGGCACGGACTCGATGGGCCGAATGGCCTCCTTCTCTGCTGTTATGACTCTATGGGCTGGATTTTACCAGCCCTGAGGAGGCAGGTTTGGAGGCAGGACTGCTGGGAAAATGAGAAAAATTGGGAGTGGGTCCCAACCCCGCTCCCAACTGCCCTCCGAACCATCTTCCTGGGAGGCGGGTCCCCGGCTCGCGCAGGGACCCGTCTCCTAGAAGCTGGAGGGGGAGTAGAGCCAATTAACTGCCTGTTAACAGGTAGGTAACAGGCAGTTAAGAGGCTTTTCCCCATTTTCAGCCTGCTGATGCGGCCTTCCCGACAGCGGGAAACCCCACCAGGGTCAGCGAGGTGAGCTGTGGGTCTGCTGCCGTGTAAGTGTGCAAATGACAGCTGCAGAGGTAGTGTGATGAGTGCAATGGTTCACAGGTAAGTATGACAGGTGAGAGAATGTAGTGAGAAATATTTTTATTCTGTTTATATGTATCTGCAGGTGACAAGATTTGATGTTTCTGTGAAGCCTCATCTGATCGGGAGAATTGACAGATTATCAAACTGCAATCTCACATGCAGCTGCCATCTCTTTTCTCCTAAGGAGAGAGTCATTGGTGAGCCTGGGTGCAAGGGCTCACCTTTGGACAGTGATTGTCAATGCTGTCAAACACTGACAATTCATCTGTCAAAAAATTATGGGGCCTGTCCCTTCAAGAAAACCAGCAGATGAAGCGTCATGCCCAATCAAGGGAAAATAGCGTCTATTCATCAGACGTCGTTGGGGGTGGGACTAGAACCCGGAAACCAGCAGTCCCGCCCCCAACGCGCCTCCTCAGGTAAGATCGCAGCCAAAGACTCTATGACTAGGTGGGATGTGAGAAGGAGGATTAGTTATGAGGATACCGCCATCTTCAATGGATTCAGACCTGCCGCTGGCCATGGACTCAGCGATGACCGCTCCAATGATGGCGACCACTGTCTCTTCCATCGGGGTAAGGTGCTGCAGACGTGCCTCTCCCCCTGCCAGTTAGCCCCTGCTGCCTCCTGTTATGCACCAACTTGTCCTGCAAGAGAGAGGGAAGTGTTTCAGTGAGTGTGGTGCAATGTGTTTGGGTAATGTGCCTGTCATGGTTGAATAGCTGGCAGTGTGTGCAGGCTGTGAGATTTGGGTGTGAGGCTTGCAGCAGTGGTAAGTGTGTGAGGGTGAGGTGCTGCTATGAATTTAATGTACAAGTCCTGCTTGACAGAGATTGTTGGTAGGTGAGTGATGGGCGGTGTGGTGCATTGAGCAGTGTGTGAGGCTAGTGGTGCAGTTGGTGGAATAAGGCATTTGAAGATAAATTCACTGATCTTGACCACTCGTGTGAGGTCATTGAACTTCTTGTGGCATCGCATCCAGGTCCTTGGGGCTTGACTTCTGGCACTGACTGCCATGACTACCTGCTCCCACTGCCTTCACAGATTTTGTCTGGCGGGCCTCCTGGCCCCCTGTGGATAGAGGACCTCTCTTCTCCTGTCCACCTCCTCCACCTAAGCCTCCTGTACAGCGTCTGAGAACCTTGGAGCACACTCTCTCCCCTGTTGTGCCATTAGTCACTGTTCTTGCAGGTCAGACTCTCCTCCCTAGCCACTTCTAGCATCTGCTCCAGCCAGAATGCACCTCCCCTTTAAGTAGTGCAGGCTAGCTTTAAGTGGTGCTAGCCTCGCACGAACTTGGGCCACCTGCTGAGGCGTGCAGCCAGTAAACGGGGTGTTTAGCGCTGGGCTGCACGCTGCAATCATTTAAATTAGCAGGCAGCACAAAGTTTGGGTTAATCGCACATCACAATCCCCGCACCCGTTTCATGGGGGGCTAGCGAATTTAGACCCCCAGTTTGAAGTGGGAGTGAAAAGGAGAAGAAGGGCGCCTGCACAAAGTGGGGGAGAGTAGTACTGTCTTTGTGAACTGTGGGGTAAGGGGATGGGAAGAGAAATGTCTCCATATCACTGTGATAATAAGATAAACAATTTGACAATGACATGTAGCAACATAAAATATTAAAAGTACTCATAGAACACTACAATTTCTCCACAAGAAATTAGGGGAAATCTCCACTATGTTTTACCACAATCTTCCACTATGCAAATGATGGAATGTTAGCTATAGCTGTGACTTAAGTTATGACGAGTCCATACCCCAGCGCACTTTCAGTGTGACTTATACGTGTGGTTGTTTTTGGGGGTGATGGTAACTTTTGCTTGTTTGCTCGGTCTGAGAAGTGAAGGTTACCAAAGCAGCTCATCAGGGAGGGAATCCCTTCTCAAGAATCTCCCTGTTGGCTAGAAAATTGGCATTTTTAAATAAACATCACAGAAGTGAGATTATCATTTTCTCCCATGGAAAGGGGGAAGGGCTTCTTTGAACAAACATTATTCCACCAAGACCTTTGCTACCATTTAATTCAAAGTAATGCTGATAGCAGCAAGAGAATCTAGCTTTTAGGGATAATTCATGACAGTTCCCGTCACTTCAGTCCACGACTGAAAGTGTCAGTAAATTGACTGTGAAACTAATGCTATCAGACATTGAAAGCAATCCTGTCGCATGCTTGACTCCAAAGAAACCATCGCAGACAGGGGAGGGAGGGGGGTGGGGTGAGAAGTATCGTGGGCTGATTCCTTCCTTGAATCGAAGCACAAGAGCAAACTTACACAGATTAGTGTCGGGCCAAGCCTCGTGAACAGAAAATGAACAAACAAAAGCTATCCCTCCACTTTGCAGACACTAAAGAGACACTCCAGCATGAGAGACAAATAGCAGCTGAGCTAAAATCACCATCCAGGCGTACATCGATGTTAATATGTTCGAATCACAGGGGGATCTACTATTTCAAATTAAATAACCATTTATTGGGGGGGTTGAGGTGGGGGGAACGAGTTCAATCATTCCACCAAAGTAATCAATTATGTTAAAATCGAGCACCAACCTGTCTTTCCCCCTCCCTTTAATCACTAATTACTACGCTCAGTCTTTATTTTGCATAATTTTAGCGTTCAATCGCGGCGGAGCATCAGAACCACCTGGGACAGTGACATGTGGCATGTTCGATGTTCAATTGACGGAGCTTTTAATTGCCGCCTTTGGAGCATGAATGCCGAATTATCTGAGAGGGGGTTCTGCACCGCATTAGGTTCATTCTGAATCAATAGTCTGTTAATAATGAGAGCTTTGTTGCTTTCTAAATACTTCTGGGATATTCCAGGGAAACATTATACAGACACATGCCAGTGTAATGGCATTGCACGGGGAGAGAGATTGATGCATTTGCCCCATTTAAAGATAGGTTTCCTTTCCTTATGTGGGGCAGGCTAGATAACTCACCACTGCCAAGGCACTGAATGCTATAGGGTCTTCTAGGGAGACTGCGGAACAAGTAACCAATGGAAATTAACTATTAAGCAGAAATAAGAACGGTATTTCAAGGGTTGGAGCAAATAGCCCCTTTATCACCCTTCCTGACCAGAGCTCTGGCTCTGAATTCTGGGCTGACATCCACTGGAATACACGTCTCCGATGGGTGTAGGTTCCCCCCCTTCCCCTCATCGTATGGGTTGTGGGAGCCTATAAAACCCTTCCACCATACAGGACTAACCACTATCAGATGGTATAAAGATGGTTACGGCCATGGAAGAAGTGTTCATGGCACGGCTGTCCGACTGTTAATCAGTCTGCGAATCCTTCCACTATTTCACACCATTCTTCAAGGGAAGAGTGTGAAGATACAAAAACAACATCACTCTCCCTATCCTCTTCTAATTGAGCACAAAAACAAATTCGAAGGGGAGGCACACTCCGCTCATACGCCAAATTGCATTTTGAATAACCCCAGCAACTTTGCCTGTCTTAACTTTGCTCAGTAGATTATTCCAAATATTTGTCACTCGGTGAACAAAGATGTTTCTTGTTTTAAGTTTGCTTTGCACTAATTGCCATTTATAGGTCCTATTTCCCTGGCTTACTTTGAAATAAAAAGAAAATAAACAACTTGCATTGGTATCGTACCTTTCACATTCTCAGGATGCCCCAAAGTGCTTCACAATCAATGAAGTACTTTTCAATATTAGTCACTTCTGTAATGTAGGGAAACGCGGCAGATACATTGCGCACAGCAAGATCCCACAAACAGAAATGAGATAGATGACCAGATCTGTTTTTCATGGTGTTGTTTGAGGGATAAATGTTGGCCAGGACATCATGAGGATGTGGGAGTTTAGTGAAGTCAGAGGCAATAGAGGCGAGAGTGCTACCACTGAGCCAAGGCTGACATTTCAATAAATATATTAAGTAATAACTTGGCTTTGCCTGATCTACACCATTTAATAATTTAACCACCTTTACGAAGGTTGCTATTGTGCATCTCTGAACAATATTGTCTGTGTAGCATGTGGAGTCTATGGAGAAGGCAGCGGGTTGGGGTTAATGATTAAATCATGAAAACAAGTATAGAGACCACATTCGCGATTTCACTACAAATAGCATCAAGGAAAATATCACTGCAGGAGAGGTGAAGTGAAAATATTCGAATATATACTGAAAAAAATGGTTTGTTTCACAAAGCACAGAGCAAAGAGAGTTACAAAGCACCAGTAAAATATTCCCATCGTTGGAAGCCTATCAGATAGAATGCATTGTTTGTTCTGCAGAATTCTTTTTAATTTATTTTGCAACGCCTTTATCATTTTAGAATGATCCAACAGGATATTACACGATTTGTTCTTGAAAGTAATTGCAATCCAGACTTCCATGCAAATCCTCCCCAAGTTTTTCTCCAAAAATCCATATGAATCCCATGAGCTTATACTGAATCGCTTTGAAAATATGTGCAGCTTCTAAAAAGATGACAGGATCTTTATTCTACATATTTTATGAACCTTTAAGAACTCTGTGCAGAATTTTTTTCCCCCTCCAAAATGTACAAAAACATCCAGGATAGTTCTGAAGCAAACTTGCCCTGTTTGAAATTCCGGTCTGTTTCGGTTCAGTCTGCTTTGTGTTGCTAACTGGCCTGAATCGCTTCTGACAAGCAACATTTTCTGAAATGGATTGCACAGCTTTCCAAATGTGGTGACTTTTATTTCAATGAAGATAAGGCCATGTTCACACAGCCAGGTCATGTTCACACAGCCAGACTCACGCAGGAACCAATCCAACAGCTACAGCAATCTGGCACAGAACTGTCAGTACAAAACATGCTGAGTGGCAAACTCCGACTCGTACAAGGACCGTAGTCCACGCTGGCTAGGGATAGTTTAATGAATACATCAGCTTGATGAGCAGCTTTATTAAGGTCCCCTGAGGACTCAGGATGGGTCATGGCCAAGCAACGCACTTGTTTGGATTAAGACCAATATTCCATTTCTCCCAGCACAGAATGCATCCTGGTCTACTCGCCACAGACTTTACATGTGCCCTGTGCTGAAACCATCCAATAATAGATACAGATGCAAGACTCTGAACTATCCTTGTAGAAGCGTACTTTCCTCGGTGTTGGATTTAAAAATAATGTAATGAATAAACAGGGGAAGAAGACCAGTAGAAAGTGGTAAAAATAAATTCTCTCTCCATTTGTACTGCTCCTTTGAGTCTTGCTCCCATCTGAAAATGCATTTATGAAAATTAGCAAGAAGAAAAAAGTTCCTTGTGAAGGACACGTTAAAGGCGAGCCACGAGAAACTCAAACAGAATTGCACATGGGAGGAAGAATCGTAACAACAACAACAACTTACATTGATAGAGCGCATTTAGCGTAGTAAAACATCTCAAGGTGTTATAGAATCATACAGCACAGAAGGAGGCCATTCGGCCCATCATGCCTGTGAGAGCTATTCAATTAGTCCCACTCCCTTTTATCCCCAGAGCCCTGCATATTTTTCCTTTTCAAGTATTTATCCAATTCGCTTTTGAAAGTTACTATTGAATCTGCTTCCACCACCCTTTCAGGCAGTGCATTCCAGATCGTAACAACATCCTGCATAAAAAAGAATCTCATCACCCTCTGGTTCTTTTGCCAATTATCTTAAATCTGTGTCCTCTAGTTACTGACCCTCCTGCCAGTGGAAGTACTTCCTCTCTATCTGCAACTCATTTTTGAACAAGAAGGGGGAAAATAAAGTGAGTTCCGGTGGAGTTAGTGTTGTCAATTAAAGGGTGGATTTCAAAATGTCTTCAAAGCACTTTCCAATTCAGGATCCCTGTTGTTTTATCATCAGTAATGAAGAAGGAATAGAATGAAATGGAGCTCCAAATAATTATTAGATAAAATCTAGTTTTTATTAATGGTGCACATGGTACATGTCCTTTTTTTAAAAAAAAAGGAAACCGATTTTGGAAGCAGTAATCTGAGTAGAAGGGGACGTTTGTACAGGGGGACAGACCTTTTAAGTATTCTGGCAGGTTGAGCAGTGAGGGAGGGTCATCTTGTGCTGATTCTGAGAGAGGTTCAAAAAGCTCCAAGATTTTCAGGTTTGCTGAGTTTTAGAAAATTAATTGGCATAAAATACATCATAACAGCAATTTAAAGAAAATTCCCCCCTCAGCTGTAGAATTGGAAATGTTGCTTTTCAAGTCACTTAATAAATAATCGATTCAACACAGAGACGGTAGGATTGCAAAAGTCTGGCCCATTTTCTAACATCCAGGTGTGCTGTAGGTTTATTATTATCCTCAAAGATCCAGGGACGGGCACAGCCGTGGAAATTAATTCACTTCCAGTTTATTTTACAGAAATAATTCATAACAACAAAAGCAACAACTTATACTTGTAGAGGCAGCTGTTACAAGGGGGCATAACTATAAGGTGCATGGGGGGAGATATAGAAGGGATGTCCGAGGTAGATTCTTTACTCAGAGAGTGGTTGGGGTGTGGAATGGACTGCCTGCTGTGATAGTGGAGTCGGACACTTTAGGAACTTTCAAGCGGTTATTGGATAAGCACATGGAGCACACCAGAGTGATAGGGAGTGTGATAGCTTGATCTTGGTCTCGGACAATGCTCGGCACAACATCGAGGGCCGAAGGGCCTGTACTGTGCTGTACTGTTCTATGTTTCTATAACTGAAGTCCCTCATCCCTGATACCATTCTAGTAAATCTTTTCTGCACCTTGTCCAAGGCCTTGACATCCTTCCTAAAGTGTGGTGCCCAGAATTGAACACAATACTCCAGCTGAGGCCTAACCAGTGTTTTATAAGGGTTTAGCATAACTTCCTTGCTTTTGTTCTTTATTCCTCTATTAATAAAGCCAAGGATGCTAAGTGCTTTTTTAACAGCCTTCTCAACTTGTCCTACTACCTTCAAAGACTTGTGTACATACACCCCCAGGTCTCTCTGTTCATGCACCCATTTTAGAATTGTACCATTTATTTTATATTGCCTCTCCTCATTCTTCCTACCAAAATGTATCACTTCACACTTCTCCACGTTAAATTTCATCTGCCATGTGTCTGCCCATTTCACCAGTCTGTCTATGTCCTCCTGAAGTCTATTAATATCCTCCTCAGTGTTTACTGCATTTTTGAGTTTTGTGTCACCTGCAAACTTTGACATTATGCCCTGTATAAGTCCAGGTCATTAATATATATTGAAAAGAGCAGTAGTCCTAATACCAACCCATGGTGAACACTATTGTATGCCTCCCTCCTGTCTGAAAAATAATGTTCACCACTACTCTCTGCTTTCTCTCCCTTAGCCAGTTTTGTATCCATCCTGCCACTGTCCCTTTAATCCAATAGGTTTTAATTTTGTTAACAAGTCTATTATGTGGTATTTGTCAAACACCATTTGAAAGTCCTTATACACAACATCCACCACACTACCCTTATCAAACCTTTCTGTTACTTCATCAAAGAACTCAATCAAGTTAGTCAAACACAATTTGCCTTTAACAAATCCATGCTGACTTTCATTTATTAGCTCATACTTTTCTAAATGCCAATTAATTTTGTCTCAGATTATTGTCTCTAAAAGTTTCCCACCACTCTCATTTGGCTGACTGGCCTGAAGTTACCAGGTTTATCCCTCTCCCCTTTTTTTAAACAGGGGTCTAACATTTGCAATCCTCCAGTCCTCTGGCACCACCCCCATAGCCAAGGAGGATTGGAAGATTGTGGCAAGAGCCTCCGCATTTTCCACTGTTAATTCCCTCAGTAATCGAGGATGCATCCCATCCAGACCGGGTGACTTTTCTATTTCGAGGACTGCCAACCTTTTAAGTACCTCGACCTAGAAATTCGGGTGGTTTGAGCCACCCGTTACCGCCATGAAAGCGGAAAAACGGCGACCGGCGCTTTTTTGCCAGCTGGTGGCGGGTCCCGCGGCGGCCGCCATTTTTGGCAGGTCGGCAGTGCTGCCATTGCCTGCCATCGCCGAGAATATTTTAATGAGTTGGAGTGTGGTGTCAATCAGTGTGCAACGCCAAGTTGACACCAGCTCATCCATTTTGGAGTTCTCCACTCGCATTGCTGCCTGCGTTAAATCATGTCACTGTGTGCTGCCGCTAAAAGGTGTTTCAGCAGCATTAACAGCCATGAGGAGTCTGGCAGGACTTAAGAGGATGGATGCCGGAACTTCAAACGCCTTCTTTGCCAAGGTTATTCTTTTAAACTTTCATTTTTTGCCCATCAGTGGCGGGGTGGGGGGAAGGGTGGTTGCATTTCTGCCAGCTTTTCAGCTTCCGTTAGCGCCCTCTTAGGGCGCTAACGGGGCGCAAAGCAACTAGTGCCCGGGCCCGGTGCCGCCAACACCTCCTGCGAAATTCAGCGGGAGGTTAGCGGCGGCAGTAACCGGTAGCGCCCCACGGTGCTGCGCCGCCGGCAATGACGTAATCGCCGTGCGCAGCTCCCCGCTCGCGCCCCAGCCGCGATCTTCGGGAGCGCCCCCTGACTTACCGCCGGATGCTATGTGTGGAGTGCCGGCTGCACTCCGTGAGCCCGGCACTTCTCTTGAGTGCCGGGCTCTTTTGCCGGCACTCCCGATCCCCGGGGGCCCAGCTGGACTCCAGGTCACGCTGCGCAAGGCCCCTCGCTGCGATATTCCCTCGCAGCGCCCCAAGAGGGAGGCAGGGCGCTTCCAGTAGCTCTTGGGGTGCTACCACTCAATTTCCATCGTGGGGACGCTAATTTTTCCGGGGCGCTAAAAGTAGCACCCCGGTGAAGTTAGCACCCCAAAGGGCGCGCTACTCAATTTTTAGCCCCGAGTGTTTGTGGGTCAGTAAGTAATTATTTTTTTTTAATTTTATATACTCATTCATGGGATGTGGGCGTCGCTGGCAAGGCTGGCATTTATTGCCCATCCCGAATTGCCCTTGAGAAGGTGGTGGTGAGCCGTTTTATACAACTGAGTGGCTTGCTGGGCCATTTCAGAGGGCAGTTAAGAGTCAACCACATTGCTGTGGGTCTGGAGTCACATATAGGCAGACTGGGTAAGGACGGCAGATTTCCTTCCCTGAAGGACATTAGTGAACCAGATGGGTTTTTACGACAATCCGATAGTTTCATGGTTACCATTACTGATACTAGCTTTTTTTCACTCCTCAACAAAAACACACCCATTTCCTCTCAATGCTCGACTCAACAACTGAATCTAAACAGCAGTTGTTCTTCAACATCCGCGAAAAACATAACACATAACCAAAGACTGGTGTGGGAGAAATGGGTTTTGCTACCTGGGACACTGGCACCAGTACTGGGACAGGAGAGAGCTGTTCCGTTGGGACGGACTTCACTTGGCCAGTGCTGGGACTAGAGTCCTGGCGAATCGAATAACTAGGGCTGTAGAGAAAGCTTTAAACTAATTAGTGGGGGGGAGGTTTCAAGAGAGCAAAAAATAAAAATGTCAATGGAGAAGGCAATAGAGCAAAGTAGCAGTGGGGTAATTAAAAACCAGAGCATGTCAGGAAGGGACAGAATATATAAAGATAAAGGTAAAGTAGTAAAGGGTGTAAAAGCAGGAATAAATTGTCACAAAACATATTTAAAAGTTCTTTATCTGAATGCACGCAGCATTCGTAACAAAATAGACGAATTGACGGTACAAATAATTACGTATGGGTATGATCTTGTGGCCATTACAGAAACATGGCTGCAGGGTGACAACGACTGGGAATTAAATATGCCAGGGTATTTAACAATCAGGAAGGACAGACAGGAAGGAAGAGGAGGTGGGGTAGCTATGTTAATAAAGGAAGGAATCACTGTATTACAGAGAAATGATATTGGGTCAAAGGATCAGGATAATGAAACAGTTTGGGTGGAGATAAGGAATAATAAAGGGAAAAAAAGCACTAGTGGGAGTAGTATATAGGCCTCCTAATAGTTGCAACTCTGCTGGAAGAAGTATTAATCAGGAAATAGTTGGGGCATGTAATAAGGGAACAGCTATAATTATGGGGGATTTTAACTATCATATTGGGCCGAAAATTGATCCCGGGACGCGAGAGTACGCACTGCGTACTCTCGCGTATTCCCACTCCAATTGCCGGTTTTCTGCATGCCCTGCGCATGCGCTGAAAACCGGCAATTGCTCTTCTGAAAAGGGGGCGGGGCCTGGGTGCATCGCGTGCGCACTACAGGCTGCGCGCACGCTGTGCACTTCATGCTTTGGACGCACAGGTAAGTAGGGAAGATTTTGGAAATGTAAAAAGGAGGAGTAAGACCCGCTTTTAAGAAGGTAAGTAGTGAATTAAGTATTTTTTTGAATTTTTTTTTACAGGTATATCTTTTTTATAGACTTTAAAGACAGGTAAGTTTATTTTTATAACTTTTTAAAAGATTTTAAATTTTTTCAAAAATTTAATTTTTTATTTAAAATGGTTAATTTAATTAACTATACTTATTTTATTAATGTGATGGTTTTTTTTTAAAATTTAATTGAGGTTTAGCTGTTATTTTGGGGGGGTGTAAGATTCATAGATTTCACAGCCATGCTGTGAGACTTATGAATGGAAGATGGTGTGCTGCCATTGGCTCTAACTGAGTCACGTGATCCCACAGCTCGCACGAATTCACTACGCCACTGGGATACGCAAGCCCAGCACAGCTGATGTCTGGAACATCAAGTTCGTGCGAGCTGGATCTGAAAAAGCATAAGCGAGGTGAGACATCGCGGGGAAGGCTTACCCCCGCGGGAACAGAGCGAGATCAATTTCTGGGCCATTAACTGGACAAATCAAATTGGGCAGGGCAGCCTTGAGGAAGAGTTTATTGAGTGTATTAGGGATGGATTTCTTGAGCAGTATGTAACTGATCCTACAAGGGGGCAAGCAACCTTGGACCTGGTCCTGTGTAATGAGTCAGGATTGATTAATAATGTCCTAGTTAACGATCCCCTTGGAATGAGTGACCATAACATGGTTGAATTCCATATCCAATTAGAGGGTGAGAAGATTGGTTCTCAGACAAGCGTACTGAGCTTGAATAAAGGAGACTATGATGGTATGAGAGCGGAATTGATTAAAGTGGACTGGGAAAATAGATTAAAGGGTAAGACGGTACATGAGCAGTGGTGTTCATTTAAGGAGTTATTTTACAACTTTCAAAAAATATATATTCCACTGAGGAAAAAAGGGTGTAAAAGAAATGACAGCCATCCGTGGCTAAGTAAAGAAATTAAGGATAGTATCCAACTAAAAACAAGGACATATAAGGTAGCCAAACTTAGTGGGAGGATAGAAGATTGGGAAGTCTTCAAAAGACAGCAAAAAGTAACTAAAGGATTGATTAAGAAAGGGAAGATAGATTATGAAAATAAATTAGCAAAAAATATAAAAACAGATAGCAAGAGTTTCTATAGTTATATAAAAAGAAAAAGGGTGGCTAAGGCAAACGTAGGTCCCTTAGAGGATGAGACCGGGAAATTAATGGTGGGAAACATGGAGATGGCAAAAATGCTGAACAAATATTTTGTTTCAGTCTTTACGGTAGAGGACACTAAGAATATCCCAACACTGGACAAACAGGGGGCTCTAGGGGGGGGAGGAGCTAAATACGATTAAAATCACTAAGGAATTGGTACTCAGTAAAATAATGGGACTCAAGGCGGATAAATCCCCTGGACCTGATGGCTTACATCCTAGGGTCTTGAGGGAAGTGGCAATAGGGATTGTGGATGCTTTGGTAATAATTTTCCAAAATTCCCTGGAATCAGCAAAGGTCCCGGCAGATTGGAAAACTGCTAATGTAACACCCTTATTTAAAAAGGGTAGTAGGCAGAAAGCTGGAAATTATAGACCAGTTAGTCTAACATCTGTGGTGGGTAAAATTTTGGAGTCTATTATTAAGGAGACAGTAACGGAACATTTAGATAAACATAATTTGATAGGACAAGGTCAGCATGGCTTTATGAAGGGGAAATCATGGCTGACAAATTTGCTTGAGTTCTTTGAGGACATAACGTACAGGGTGGATAAAGGGGAACCAATGGACGTAGTGTATTTAGACTTCCAGAAGGCATTCGACAAGGTGCCACATAAAAGATTATTGCTCAAGATAAAAAATCACTGGATTGGGGGGAATATTCTGGCATGGGTGGAGGATTGGTTATCTAACAGGAAGCAGAGAGTTGGGATAAATGCTTCATTCTCGGACTGGCAACCAGTAGCCAGTGGTGTTCCGCAGGGGTCGGTGCTGGGTCCCCAACTCTTTACAATCTATATTAACGATTTGGAGGAGGGGACCGAGTGTAACATATCAAAGTTTGCAGATGATACAAAGATGGGAGGGAAAGTAGAAAGTGAGGAGGACATAAAAAACCTACAAGGGGATATAGACAAGCTGGGTGAGTGGGCAGAGATTTGGCAGATGCAATACAATATTGGAAAATGTGAGGTTATGCACTTTGGCAGGAAAAATCAGAGAGCAAGTTATTATCTTAATGGCGATAAACTGGAAAGTACTGCAGTACAAAGGGATCTGGGGGTCCTAGTGCAAGAAAATCAAAAAGTTAGTATGCAGGTGCAGCAGGTGATCTAGAAGGCCAATGGAATGTTGGCTTTTATTGCTAGGGGGATAGATTATAAAAACAGGGAGGTATTGCTGCAGTTATATAAGGTATTGGTGAGACCGCATCTGGAATACTGCATACAGTTTTGGTGTCCATACTTAAGAAAAGACATACTTGCTCTCGAGGCAGTACAAAGAAGGTTCACTCGGTTAATCCCCGGGATGAGGGGGTGGACATACGAGGAGAGGTTGAGTAGATTGGGACTCTACTCATTGGAGTTCAGAAGAATGAGAGGCGATCTTATTGAAACATATAAGATTGTGAAGGGGCTTGATCGGGTGGATGCGGTAAGGATGTTCCCAAGGATGGGTGAAACTAGAACTAGGGGGCATAATCTTAGAATAAGGGGCTGCTCTTTCAAAACTGAGATGAGGAGAAACTTCTTCACTCAGAGGGTAGTAGGTCTGTGGAATTTGCTGCCCCAGGAAGCTGTGGAAGCTACATCATTAAATAAATTTAAAACAGAAATAGACAGTTTCCTAGAAGTAAAGGAAATTAGGGGTTACGGGGAGCGGGCAGGAAATTGGACATGAGGCTGAGTTCGGATTGGTCGAGGCCCTGTGGGTGGCGTAGCGGGCCCAGGGGCTGAGTGGCCGGGTCCTGCTCCTACTTCTTGTGTTCTTTAGATTTGAGGTGAGGATCAGATCAGCCATGACCTTATTGAATGGCGGAGCAGGCTCGAAGGGCCGATTGGCCTACTCCTGCTCCTATTTCTTATGTTCTTATGTTCTTATGTTCTTGCAGTGAAATTCATAGAATCATAGAATCATAGAAAGTTACAGCACGGAAGGAGGCCATTTCGGCCCATCGTGTCCGCGCCAGCCAACAAAGAGCTATCCAGCCTAATACCACTTCCCAGCTCTTGGTCCGTAGCCCTGCAGGTTACAGCATCCCAAGTGCACATCCAAGTACTTTTTAAATGTGGTTAGGGTTCCTGCCTCTACCACCCTTTCAGGCAGTGAGTTCCAGACCCCCACAACCCTCTGGGTGAAGAAATTTCCCCTCAAATCCCCTCTACACCTTCCACCAATTACTGAGGGCTGAATTTTCATTGACCCGTGGAGGCGGGTTTGGAGGCGTGTGGGGGGTTAAAGTTGCAGATTTGGGGGTCTCGAACCCATCCCGCCCCCAACCCGCCTCCATGCCAGTTTCGCTGGAGGTGGGTATCCGACCTGTGCTGGGACCCGCCTCCCCGAGGCGGGAAGGGGATTAGTGGCAATAAACTGCCTGTTAACAGGTAGTTAACAGGCAGTTTTTTGCCTAATCCCTATTTTGATGCGTGAAATTTGGGCTTCCCGACAGGTCCCAACCTCGACAAGTTAGCGAGGCGGACCGTGGGTCTGCAGGGGTTGGAGGGGTCGATATGTCCAGTGGGCAGGTGAGTGATGAGTGCATGTGTGCAGAGCTAAGTGTGTAAGGTAAGTGTAAAGTGTGGGAAAAAGTTTTACTTACCTTAACTTCCTCTTGCAGGTGTCAGCCCTTCAGGTCTCAGGAGTCAGAAATCTCACCAGCACAGAAAGCAGAATAGCCGTGGTGCTGTCAAAAACCGCAGCCTCTGTTTTCTGTGCTGGAATGATTTCTAACTCAGCCTGAGAGGAAGGACTCAAGTTAGAAGACAGATTGTCAGTGTTTGACAGCTTCACAGAGCTGTCAAACGCTGATATTTCATCTGTCAAAAGCTCTTGACAGATGAAATGTCAATCTGTGACGTCACCTGTTGCCAGGTGGCCCTTAATTGGCCTGCTGAGCTCGCTGGGCGGGCTCAACAAGGTCAATCAAGTGAAAATGCAGTGGGTTGGCCACAAGTCGATGGAGGCGGGACTACAACCCAAAAAGTGGGAGTCCCGCCTCCATCACGTCCCCAGTATCAAAATCCAGCCCTTTAAATCTGTGCCCCCTGGTTTTTGACCCCTCTGCTAAGGGAAATAGGTCCTTTCTATCCACTTTATCTAGGCCCCTCATCATTTTATACACCTCAATAAGGTCTCCCCTCAGCCTCCTCTGTTCCAAGGAAAACAAACCCAGGCTATCCAGTCTTTCCTCATAGCTAAGAGTCTCTACTCCCGGCAACATCCTTGTAAATCTCCTCTGTACCCTCTCTAGTGCAATCACATCTTTCCTGTAATGTGGTGACCAGAACTGCACGCAGTACTCTAGCTGAGGCCTAACTAGTGTTTTATACAGTTGAAGCATAACCCCCCTGCTCTTGTATTCTATGCCACGGCTAATAAAGGCAAGCATTCCGTATGCCTTCTTAACCACCTTATCTACCTGGCCTGCTACCTTCAGGGATCTGTAGACATACACTCCAAGGTCCCTTTGTTCCTCTACACTCAGTGTCCTACCATTTAATGTGTATTCCATTTCCTTGTTAGCCCATCCCAAATACATTACCTCACACTTCTCCTGATTGAATTCCATTTGCCACTGTTCTGCCCACCTGACCAATTTATTGATATCTTCCTGCAGGCTACAGCTTCCTTCTTTAGTATCAACCACACAGCCGATTTTAGTATCATCTGCAAACTTCTTAATCATACCCCCTATATTCAAGTCTAGATCATTGATATATACCACAAAAAGCAAGGGACCTAGTACTGAGCCTTGCGGAACCCCACTGGAAACAGCCTTCCAGTCACAAAAACACCCATCAACCATTACCCTCTGCTTCCTGCCTCCAAGCCAGTTTTGAATCCAACTTGACACTTTGCCCTGGATCCCATGGGCTTTTAACTTTGTGACCAGTCTGCCATGCGGGACCTTATCAAAAGCCTTGCTAAAGTCCAAATATACTACATCAAACGCACTGTCCTCATCTACCCTCCTTGTTACCTCCTTAAAAAATTGAATAGAGTCATAGAGTCATAGAGTTATACAGCATAGAAAGAGACCCTTCGGCCCATCGCGTCTGCGCCGGCCATCAAGCCCTGTCTATTCAATCCCATTTTCCAGCACTTGGTCCGTAGCCTTGTATGCTATGGCGTTTCAAGTGCTCATCTAAATGCTTCTTGAATGTTGTGAGGGTTCCTGCCTCTACCACCCTTTCAGGCAGTGAGTTCCAGATTCCAACCACCCTCTGAGTGAAAAAGTTTTTCCTCAAATCCGCTCTAAACCTCCTGCCCCTTACCTTGAAACTATGCCACCTGGTTATTGACCCCTCTACTAAGGGGAAAAGTTCCTTTCTATCTACCCTATCAATCAAGTTTGTCAAACACGATCTTCCCTTAACAAATCCGTGCTGACTATCCTTGATTAATCCGTGTCTTTCTAAATGAAGATTTATCCTGTCCTTCAGAATTCTTTCCAATAATTTTCCCACCACCGAGGTTAGGCAGACTGGCCTGTAATTTCTCGGTCTATCCTTTTCTCCCTTTTTAAACAAGGGTACCACATTAGCAGTCCTCCAGTCCTCCAGCACCACACCTGAAGCCAGAGAGGATTGGAAAATGATGGTCAGGGCCTCTGCTATTTCCTCTTTTGCTTCGCTTAACAGCCTGGGATACATTTCATCCGGGCCTGGGGATTTATCCACTTTTAAAGCTGCTAAACCCCTTCACATCCACTTCCATTGATGCAGCTCTTGGTAATTAAATGTTATTCCATTTATTGATACAGGTCAACAGTATCATTCCATCTGCTTAAACGGAAAACCAACCATGATCACCTGGCGACCTGTGGTGGATTCAGACTGTATTAGATGGCAAGCCTCACAGTTGGATTTCAGATGGATAGGCCCAGATAATCAACGGGCCCTGTTAGGCACAGAAGAATAACTAAACCTAATGATGAGACTCTACCGGACCTGTTCCCAGATTGAATACCTATACAAGTATTTTTCATAAATCCTTTAATAAATGAGCGGACACCACAGGATTCACTGTGGGGAACTACATTTGCAGTCAGACATTTCAGTTACTCATTTATTATATGGAGAAATACATGTAATGAGCCCGCATTATATGTTCCACGATATGATAAAAATCAACAAACATCGGGTGTCAGCTAATATTTTTGGAGCACGTACGGCAACTGTTCGGGTCACTCCTTTCTTCCCCACTCCCGCTACACTGCAAGGGGAAGACAGAGGCGACCTTTGCCCTCCTTCTGAGATTAGCGCTGTAAAGAGCGCATTGCACTCGAAAATCACTGCCACGCAGGTGTTAATGAGCAGGCAGTGCCAAAGTGCCGGTGCTGCCAGCGCTGTCTCGGCCGGTGGCCGTTATCCTTGGCCGCCAATGTTACCGGCAGGTTTCCATCGTTCCCCAATTTCTAGGCCGCTCTCTTTATCTATTTTTATCCTATTCAATATCACTACAACCACCTCCTTTGCTGCTACATTGGCATTCTCTAATGAAGACAGATGCAAAGTACCCATTTAGTACCTCAGTCGTGCCTTCTGCCTCCACAAGGAGATCTCCTTTTTGGTCCCTAATCAGCCCCACCCTTCCTTTGACTACCATTTTACTATTTATGTGTTTATGGGAACGGATGAGGAAGAGGATTGGATGACTAGCAACAGGTTCGAGAAGTGACCAAATGGGTCATTAAAAGAGGTAGGGGGAAAAATTCAGTTGGTTGCGCGTCCCGTTAGCGCCTTAAGAGGGTGCTAATGGGGCGCAAATCATCTAGCGCCCGGGCGCGGCGATGTTTGCGCCGCTCGCAAAATTAACTAGACACTTTGCGGCAGCGCTAAACACTACCGCCACGATCTCCTGCGCCGGCAGATCGTGATGTCAGTCGAGTGCGCAACGCCCCGGTATCGCCCCAGAGCGGATATTGAGTGGCGCCCCCTGCCTTACCGCCTGACGCTAGCAACAACAGGTTGAGGGGAGCGTTTTGCAGTCAGGAAGGGACTGGGGGAGCGCTATTTAAAGGCGACCGCTTCCTGCCTTTTATTGTTGGTGCCATTTTTGAACCACGCATTCTGAGAGAGAGGGAGAGAGTCTTCTGGAGAGATTCAACGCTGTGTGAAGGAGTTTTGGGTACTGAGCAGCACTTTGCAGGTTCATTTTGATTTGCCATTCCTTGTATCGATTTAGAAGAGACTGTGGGGGCTGCACTCTGAGCTCTTTCCCTGGTACTCTCCATTGTTCTTTCCAGCAGATTTGATGTGCAGGTCTCTCCAGGCCGAGATTCAAGGCTGCAATGAGCAGGATGTGGATGGAAAGCAAGATCAACCATCCCCTTTAAGAACTGGGCCATGCCATTGTGTGTGTGTTCCGTTGCTGACTGACATCACATGAGCTTCGCCAGCGCTCTGAGGTAGCGCCTCGCTCCTCGGCCTTTGCGCCTTAAGACAGGTGTGAAGCGCCTGATTTAGCGCTCCAATCACCTCCAGGGGCGATAAAAGTCAAGTTTGCAGTCGGTGGCGATAACTAGCGCCAGGCGCTAATCTTCGCGCCCGGCCGATAATTGCGCCCCAAATGGGGCGATACTGAATTTCTCCCCCGTAGTTTTTTGAATGTGAGGAGAGATGTGGTATGATGGAGGGCTTTAAGGGGAGAATTTTTTTTTTCATTCACGGGATATAGGTTTCGCTGGCCAGGCCAGCATTTATTGCCCTTGAGAAGCCTTTACAACTATGTGGCTTGCTCAGTCATTTCAGAGGGCAGTTAAGAGTCAACCACATTGCTGTGGATCTGGAGTCACATTTAGGCCAGACTGGGTAAGGACAGCAGATTTCCTTCTTGAAAGGACATTAGTGAACCAGCTGGGTTTTTACAACAATCCGGTTATTTCAGTCACCATTACTGATACTAGCTTTTTATTCCAGATTTATTTAATTCACTTAAATTCCCCAGCTGCTGTGGTGGGATTTGAACTCATGTCTCTTGGATCATTAGTCCAGACCTCTGGATTACTAGTCCAGTAATATAACCACTGTGCTACCGTACCCCTAAATTCTACATTGCTGGGGCATGGTGACTGAAAGCTCTGCCACCAGCAGTGGGGCAGAGAGTGTGGGGGATGCACAGAAAGCCAGAGTCAGAAGAGCAGAATTGGCAAGCTGGGAAATAAGGTTGAAGGAGATTGGAGAGGTAGGGCGGAGCAAAGCCATGGAGAGATGCACACAGACAAGGAGGAAATAAGTGCGGTGTGAGATGGGGAGCCAGTGGAAGTTCAGTGAAGACAGAGGCAATAGATGAAAAGGACAGGTTGGGATGCGGGCGGTGAAGTTCTGGATGTCGGAGTTTATGTAGAGTGGAGTTTGGGTGCGCCACCGTCAAACAGAGTATCCCCAGGGACTTTGACCAGGGTACTCTCGATGTTGTGGGTAGGAAGACAGAGATCAAAAGGATTTGAATTGGGGTGATACATTTAGGAAGATTATAAAGGAAGGAGAGATTAGAGATATAAAGCAGTAGATAAAGACAATGAGGTTCAAGATGGGCATTTTAAAGAAGAGGTGAGATGACAGTAGGTATGAGTTAATCTGATTAAAAAAGTAAGCGGCAGAGTTAAATTTTAATGAAAATTAATGAAAAAAAGATGAAGTTTATGCCCCAAAAATGAATATATAAAAAAAAAATTATAAAATCTTAATATTTTGGGGAAACAAGAGCCGTGAACCTCAATATGAATTATTTCCATTATGTAATTGTTAATATTTTTAAATGAATGGACAATACTTTTTAAAGTCAAATAACAGATATTCAGCAGTCAAAGCTCATCAAAAGACACTGCAAATGCTGGAGAACTTGAATTATTCATTTCAATGTTAAAGCTGTCAATGGAAATTAGAATTTCTTCTCCATTTTCAGCTGTTGTATCAATTCCTGGTTTATTTATAAATGATTTATAAATGTAAAGGTTTCATCATTTTGAAGTCACTTGCTACCTTAAACCCCCAAAAATACTTAATGTGGAAAGAAATATTTTCATATTTCGCCTATTCTAATTGCATGCAAAGCTGCTGCGATATCATGCAATAAATTTTCCCTCACACAGACTGACATGGTTGCTCCCCTTAAATCCTGGAAAGTGAGAGAATCATGAGGCGATCAGCTTATTCACTGAACAGGAATCAAACACACAGCAGAAGCAAAGGAATATTCACTTCAACCTTATGGCTCTTGAAATCTCAGGAGACAGCAATAAGTCCTAATTTGAGTCGCAGTTAGCAGGCACTCAGCCTAACACTGAAGCATGTCAGGAGGGATTTGTATGGAGAAGTTGTGATTTATGCTGAGTTGTTTGAAGGATGCAACAATATAAGATAGATAGGCAGACACACATTATGGGGTAGAGTTCCCATTCGGTTGCGTTGGTTTTTGAAGCGCAATTCGCCTGAAATCGACCAAACCAGCGTGAAAGATCATAAGAACATAAGAAATAGGAGCAGGAGTAGGCCATTTGGCCCCTCGAGCCTATTCCACCATTCAATAAGATCATGGCTGATCTTCTATTTCACCTCACTTTCCTGCAATATCCACATATCCCTTGATTCCCTTAATATTCAAGAATCTATCGATCTCTATCTTGAATATACTCAACGACTGAGCCTCCACAGCCCTCTGGGGTAGAGAATTCCAAAGATTCACCACCCTCTGAGTGAAGAAATTTCTCTTCATCTCAGTCCTAAATGGCCGACCCCTTATTCTGAGACTGTGACCCTTGGTTCTGGACTCCCCAGCCAGGGGAAACATCCTCCCTGCATCTACCCTGTCAAGCCCTGTAAGAATTTTGTATGTTTCAATGAGATCACCTCTCATTCTTCGAAACTCCAGAGAATATAGGCCTAGTCTACTCAACCTCTCCTCATAGGACAATCCCCCCATCACAGGAACCAGTCTGGTGAACCTTTGTTGCACTCCCTCTATGGCAAGTATATCCTTCCTTAGGTAAGGAGACCAAAACTGTACACAATACTCCAGGTGTGGTCTCACCAGGGCCCTATATAATTGTAGTAAGACGTCTTTACTCCTATACTCAAATCCTCTTGTAATAAAGGCCAACATACCATTTGCTTTCTTAATTGCTTGCTGTAGCTGCATGTTAACTTTCAGTGATTCGTGTACAAGGACACCCAGGTCTCTCTGAACACCAACATTTCCCAATCACTCACCATTTAAAAAATACTCTGCTTTTCTATTTTTCCTACCAAAGTGGATAACTTCACATTTCTCTACATTATATTCCATTTGCCACGTTCTTGCCCACTCACTGAGCCTGTCTACATCCCAATGAAGCCCCCTTGCATCCTCCTCACAATTTACATTCCCACCCAGCTTTGTATCATCAGCAAACTTGGATATATTACATTTGGTCCCCTCATCCAAATCATTGATATAGATTGTGAATAGCTGAGGCCCAAGCACTGATCCTTGTGGTACCCCACTAGTTACAGCCTGCAAACCCGAAAATGACCCGTTTATTCCTACTCTCTGTTTTCTGTCCGTTAACCAATCCTCAATCCATGCTAGTATATTACCCCCAATCCCATGAGCCCTTATTTTGTTTAATAGCCTCTTGTGTGGCACCTTATCAAATGCCTTCTGAAAATCCAAATACACCACATCCACTGGTTCCCCCTTATCTATTCTGCTAGTTACAACCTCAAAAAACTCCAACAGATTAGTCAAACACGATTTCCCTTTCATAAATCTGTGTTGACTCAGCCCAATCCTATTATTATTTTCTAAGTGCCCTGTTACCACGTCCTCAATAATAGATTCTAGCATTTTCCCTACTACTGATGTCAGGCTAACTGGTCTGTAGTTCCCCGTTTTCTCTCTCCCTCCTTTCTTAAATAGTGGGGTTACATTTGATACCTTCCAATCTGCCGGAACCGTTCTAGAATCTATGGAATGTTGGAAAATGACAACCAATGCATCCACTATCTCTGTAGCCACCTCTTTCAAAACCCTAGGATGGAGGCTATCAGGTCCAGGGGATTTATCGGCTTCCAGTCCCATTAATTTCTCCAGTACTACTTTTTTACTAATACTAATATCATTCAGTTCCTCATTCTCACTGGACCCTTGGTTGTCCACTATTTCCGGGAAGTTTTTTGCGTCTTCTTCCGTGAAGACAGACACAATGGCCGCGATTTTCCCAACAGAGGTGGGTTGGAGTCGGGTTGAGTGGTCGGTGGCTTCCGGTCCCACTCGCGGCTTCAGCTGCTCCGAAATCACGATTTTAATTTAACTGGGCTTATTACGCCCGCCGTACGCGCTACCCGGCCCAATCAGTGGGTTCGGGTGTGCTGCTCCCCTCTGCTGACGTCTTCCATTCAGGAGCTTTTAAGGGGTCCATGTAGCCTTTGAATTTCATTTCCTTTATGCTGCTCCTGAAAACGGGTCTTCTGAACATGACTGCTGCAAAATCTAAGGCTGCTGCTCGATTTGATGATGACTCCTTCCAATCTCTGGTGGGGGAGTAAGAGGGCGCAGGGAGGTTCTGCTCCCTTCCAATGGCCGGAGGAAGCCTCCTCAGCAGACTGGCTGCAAATTGCTGAGGAGGTGAGCTCAAAGTCCTTGTGCTCACGCACCTGGGTGCAGTGCCGAAAACGGTACAATGATCTGCTACACTCAGCAAAAGTGAGTATAACATCACACTTTTTAAAAATTCGTTTATGGGATCTGGGCGTCACTGGCAATGCCAGCATTTATTGCCATTCCCTAGTTGCCCTTGAGAAGGTAATGGTGAGCCGCCTTGAACCACTGCAGTCCGTGTGGTGATGGTACTCCCACAGTGCTGTTAGGTAGGGAGTTCCAGGATTTTGACCCAACGACAATGAAGGATCAGCGATATACTTCTAAGTCAGGATGGTGTGTGACTTGGAGGGGAACTTGGAGGTGGTGGTGTTCCCATGTGCCTGCTGCCCTTGTCCTTCTAGGTGGAAGAGGTTGCGGGTTTGGGAGGTGCTGCCGAAGAAGCCTTGGCGAGTTGCTGCAGTGCCAATCTGGGGTGCCAATCAAGCGGGCTGCTTTGTCCTGGATGGTGTTGAGCTTCTTGAGTGTTGTTGGAGCTGCACTCCTCCAGGCAAGTGGAGAGTTTTCCATCACACTCCTTACTTGTGCCTTGTAGATGGTGGAAAGGCTTTCGGGAGTCAGGAGGTGAGACATTCGCCGCAGAATAGCTAGCCTCTGACCTGCTCTTGTTGCCACAGTATTTATGTGGCTGGTCCAGTTAAGTTTCTGGTTAATGGTGACCCCCCAGGATGTTGATAGTGGGGGATTTGGTGATGGTAATGCCATTGAATGTCAAGGGGAGGTGGTTAGACTCTCGCTTGTTGGAGATAGTCATTACCTGGCACTTCTGTGACGCGAATGTTACCTTCCACTTATCAGCCCAAGCCTGAACATCGTCCAGGTCTTGTTGCATGTGGGCATGGACTACTTCATTATCTGTGGAGTTGCGAATGGCGCTGAACACTGTGCAGTCATCAGCGAACATCCCCATTTCTGACCTTATGTTGGAGGGAAGGTCATTGATGAAGCAGCTGAAGATGGTTCGGCCTAGGACATTGCCCTGAGGAACTCCTGCAGCGATGTCCTGGGGCTGTGATGATTGACCTTCAATCACCACATCATCTTCCTTTGTGCTAGGTATGACTCCAGCCAGTGGAGCATTTTCCCCCTGATTCCCATTGACTTCAGTTTTACTAGGGCTCCTTGATGTCACCCTCGGTCAAATGCTGCCTCGATGTCAAGGGCAGTCACTCTCACCTCACCTCTGGAATTCAGCTCCTTTGTCCATGTTTGGACCAAGGCTGTAATGAGGTCGGGAGCTGAGTGGTCTTGGCAGAACCCAAACTGGGCATCTGTGAGCAGGTTATTGGTGAGTAAGTGCCGCTTGATAGCACTGTCGATGACACCTTCCATCACTTGGCTGATGTTTGAGAATAGACTGATGGGGCGGTAATTGGCCGGGTTGGATTTGTCCTGCTTTTTGTGGACAGGACATACCTGGGCAGTTTTCCACATTGTCGGATAGATGCCAGTGTTGTAGCTGTACTGGAACAGCTTGGCTCGAGGCATGGCTAGTTCTGGAGCACAAGTCTTCAGCACGACAGCCTGGATGTTGTCGGGGCCCATAGCCTTTGCTGTATCCAGTGCGCTCAGCCATTTCTGGCTGAAGATGTTTGCAAACGCTTCAGCCTTGTCTTTTGCACTCACGTGCTGGGCTCCACCATCATTGAGGATGGGGATATTCTTGGAGCCGCCTCCTCCTGTTAGTCGTTTAATGGTCCACCACCATTCACGACTGGATGTGGCAGGACATAATATATAAGAACATAAGAACATAAGAAATAGGAGCAGGAGTAGGCCATTTGGCCCTTCGAGCCTGCTCCACCATTCAATAAGATCATGGCTGATCTACCTCATCTCCACTTTCCTGCACTATCCCCATATCCACCTCACCTCTGGAATTCAGCTCCTTTGTCCATGTTTGGACCAAGGCTGTAATGTGGTCAGGAGCCGAGTGGTCTTGGTGGAACCCAAACTGGGCATCTGTGAGCAGGTTATTGGTGAGTAAGTGCCGCTTGATAGCACTGTCGATGACACCTTCCATCACTTGGCTGATGATTGAGAGTAGACTGATGGGGCGGTAATTGGCCGAGGACTGCAGAGCTTTGATCTGATTCGTTGATTGTGAGATTGCTTAGCCCAATCTATAGCATGCTGCTTCTGCTTTTTAGCAGTCCTGTGTTGCAGCTTCCCCAGGTTGGCACCTCATTTTTAGGTTATCCTGGTGCTGCTCCTGGCATGCTCTTCTACACTCGTTGTTGAACCAGGGTTGGTCCCCTGGCTTGGTGGTAATGGTAGAGTGAGGGATATGCCGGGCCATGAGGTGCAGATTGTGGTGGAATACAATTCTGCTGCTGCTGATGGCCCACAGCGCCTCATGGATGCCCAGTTTTGAGCTGCTAGATCTGTTCTGAATCTATCCCATTTAGCACGGTGGTAGTGCCACACAACACGATGGAGGGTGTTCTCAGTATGAAGACAGGACTTTGTCTCCACAATGACTGTGCGGTGGTCACTGCTGCCAATGCAGTCATGGACAGATGCATCTGCGACAGGTAGATTGGTGAGGACGAGGTCAAGTAGGTTTTTCCTACAGGCCCAGACTGGCAGTTATGTCCTTCAGGACTCGGCCAGCTCGGTCAGTAGTGGTGCTACTGAGCCACTCTTGGTGATGGACATTGAAGTCCCCCACCCAGAGTACTTTCTGTGCCCTTGCTACTCTCAGTGCTTCTTCCAAGTGGTGTTCAACATGGAGGAGTACTGATTCATCAGCTGAGGGATGGTGGTAGGTGGTAATCAGCAGGAGGTTTCCTTGCCCATGCTTGACCTGAAGCCATGAGACTTCATGGGGTCCGGAGTCAATGTTGAGGACTCCCAGGGCCACTCCTTCCCGACTGTATACCACTGTGCCACCACCCCTGGTGGGTCTGTCCTGCCGGTGGGACAGGACATACCCAGGGATGGTGATGGAGGAGTTCGGGACATTGGCTGAAAGGTATGAT
The DNA here is from genome assembly GCA_030390025.1 of Squalus acanthias. NCBI lineage: Eukaryota > Metazoa > Chordata > Chondrichthyes > Squaliformes > Squalidae > Squalus > Squalus acanthias. Next base: position 69,440,323 of record CM059435.1, on the reverse strand, counting down.
TCTGTGAGTATGACTATGTCAGGCTGTTGCTTGACTAGTCTGTGGAACAGCTCTCCCAATTTTGGCACAAGTCCCCAGATGTTGGTGAGGGGGACTTTGCAGGGTTGACTGGGCTTCAATCTGCTTCCCATCTGATCTCATCACCAGCACTCTCCATTGTCAACCTACTCCTCCACATCCCAACTTACCCTCACTTCCTTTGCACCCTTACCTATCCCTCTCTCTCTATGTACAGAATCACTTCACATCCTACTATGCACCCCTCACACTCGCTCTCACTGTTATGCAATGACAACAGCTAACAATGCATAGGGAGGGACCTTGGTTTTCGCACCTCACCCCATCTTTGTCTCCCTCTAAGCTTCTATGTTATGGATTCTTTACACTCACTCAATCAATCTCGCTGAAACTCCACTTGTGTCCCTCATTGCAGGAAAAGAGAGCCCACAATAAGAGGAAGAGAGCGAGGACAGGAGGAGGCCCACCATCCCTGGCGACTTTAACAAACACTGAGGAGTTTGCTCTCGATATCATTGGAGGTGCAGAGGAGCTGGAAGTGGGGGTCGGAGAGAGGGCACAGTAGAGCAAGCTGGTGACAGAATAGATTTGCATCTGATGTTCATAGAGATTGACTTCTGATCATCTGCACAATAGGATGTGTCTGCTACCTAAATATCACATGTCTAACTCATGCCTTTACTCCCCCACAGGACAATCGAGAGCCCCCCTCCTCACTGTCCAGGAGGAAGAGCCGGACGACTCCTCAGAGGAACCTGCAGCCTCTGAGGGAGCAGCGTCAGCAGAAATGAGCACACCCAGCTGGAGCGCAGAGACGCACACCTCGGTGGGTCCTTCACGACATCGAGTAGTGTTGTCACCTGGTGTATCGCAGCTCACAAGTGAGCATCAGCAGATGGTGGAGACAGCGACAGCACTGGAGAGTCCTCGTCGGAGGGCGCTGGACACTCCTAGCTCTGCTCAGCTGCATGTGGACCCTGTGCCTCCGGGTCCATCCAGAAAGAGAGCGGTGCTGGAACTTCAGGAACAAGTGCAGGAGGCTCTGACAGGGTTTGCATCCACGGTAACTGCGAGTGTGCCGAGAATGGAGGAGTTCATGTCAAACATGAGCAATGCGGTGGTGCACTCAATGGCGAATGTAGGTGCCGCCATGGAAAGGATGGCAACCTCCATGGAGGACATAAATCGCCACTCTCAAATGAGCATGGTGACTCTTCTAAATAGATGGTCTGCTATGGAGGATAGATGGGCATCTATTGAGGAGAGGAACCAGAGGTACATGGATGTCCCCGTTATGAGGACTGTCAGTACAGAGACAGGTCCTCATGGCCCCACTGATGTGCAGCAAGGTGCTCTCCAGCCACTTGCTAGCAGTGAAGTGCGGGCGACCCATGAGAGGGATGTTGGTGGTCGACAACCAGGAAGTGTGGGCTCCTCTCCAAGTGCTCACACTACCATGCCAATGTGGAGCCCTCAGTCAGAGCCCCAGGTTCCTCACCCAACTGCAATGGCCGTCTCAGCCCCTGCACAGCCGCAGGAGGAGCAGACTGTTGCCGAGCCCTCCCAGGCTGCCAAACCCAGAGGACGCCCGCCAAAGGCGTTTAAGCAGGCGCAGCATAGAAGTGAGCAAGGTGCCTCTACATCTGCTGAAGCCACAGGGGAAGCACCACGTAGAAGCACGCGTAAGAGAAAGTTAACACACAAATAGTCACAAAGGTAGTCACTTGGGTGTTTTCATCTGATACAAATGTTTGTCATCGTTATTATTAATGTATTGAAGAAAAGCGATGGCAAAGATTCAAAGAGTTGGCCTATGTGTGCTCAGAAATGGAAGTTGCACAGTGAGGGGTCAGGGCGCCTTTCATCTGTCATGATGGTGGTGAGAGTGATAGAAAACCATAATTTAATGTACAGATGCTGTATGGTCGGCCAGACATTCATTTCCATGTGCTAGCCATATGTGGTTGATGCGTCAAATTACGTGAATCTGGCATGGATAAATATATCCCTTGCCAGCAATGTGCTCACGTGCTGGTGGAATTGGCACATCCACCCCCGCAACACGTCCTTCATCTGCTGCCTCCTCCTCCTCCTCCTCTTCCTAGGAGGCTGTGCGCTGAGCCACTTGTTCCTCAGCCGGCGCTAAGCCACGCTGCTGTGCAATGTTGTGAAGGGCACAGCAGACCACGATGATTCTGGAGACCCTGGCTGGTGTGTACTGTAGGGCTCCACCAGATCTTCGAGGCATCTGAATCACATTTTGAGCAAGCCGATGGTTTGCTCTATGATGCTTCTGGTGGAAATGTGGCTGACATTGTACCGCTCCTCAGCTTCGTTTGATGGCCTCCTCATCGGTGTCATTAGCCACTTTTTCAGGGGATAGCCCTTATCTCCAAGTAGCCATCCGGAAAGTTGTGTTGGCAGATTGAAGAACTGAGGCTGCCACAGGATGAACGAGTCATGGCAACTGCCAGGGAACTTGGCGCAAACATGCATAATGTTCTTCCTGTGGTTACACACCAGCTGGACATTAAGGGAGTGGAAGCCCTTGCAGTTGACAAGTACAGCTGGGTTGTGATGGGGTGCCCTAATGGCCACATGTGTGCAGTCTACGACACCCTGCACCCTTGAGAAGCCTGCCATATTTGCAAAGCCAACCGCACATGCAGTTACACTTGCTTCATCTGTGGAGAAGTGGATGTAATTGTGCGCCTTTGCAAAGAGGGCATCGGTAACCTGCGTGATGCAAGTGTGTGCGGCCGACTGGGAGATGCCACTGATGTCTGCTGATGATCCCTGGAAGGACCCTGAAGCAAAGAAGTTGAGTGCGGTGGTGACTTTAACAGCCACTGGTAAGGAGTGGCCACCCGCTCCTCTGGGCTCCAGGTGTTGGTGCAGCATTGTGCAGATGTCAGTGACTACCTCTCGTGAAAGTCTCAGCCTCTTTTGGCACTGCTTCTCACTCATGTTGGGGGTATCTTCTGCGGCGAGGTGCAGCCCTGCGCTGACGCCCTCTGCCCTGTGCAGCATCAGGTGGATGAGGAGAAGATTGGCGCTCCTGTTGTTGGTGCTGATATTGTGCCTGGTTCTGCTGCTGCCGTGGCTGCTCTTCCTCCAATTCTGAGGACCAGGATGAGAGGGTATAAATGGTTCCCATCCCGCTGGTATATATCTCAGTTGAGGAAGAGATGTTATAAGCGCTCAGTCAATGTGGCCAAAGGGTATTCCAAGGAGGTCACAGTGCATATGGATCTCAGCTTAAACACTCACAAGCTCAGTAGACCTGCAAAATGTGTTCTAAAACCTCAAAGCACAAAGTTCTGGCATCTGATAGTCAGCCATGTTACAGGTCCACTTTTATGCTGCAGGAGCAGCTGTCAACAATTCAGCTATTTGCTGAACCCGGCACAATCAGCTGGCGTGTTTGTCGCACGACGGGCAACATGCTGAAAATGTAGTAAAATGGGAAGAGCTAGTTAAAAAGGGATTATCTAGGCAATTAACAAGCTGTTAACTGCCTTAAGTGTCTCTCCCACCGTTTGGTGTTGGGTCTGATCGGGACTCGCAGACCCGACACTTTGCAAAGTTGCGTGGAGGCGGGATGGCGACAAGTTAGCAACCTGCCGTCAATCATTTGGATTTTTACTCCCGACCCGCCTCCAAACCCGCCCTCTGAGCGCCAGCAAAATCACGGCCAAAATATTTGTTTAATTTCTCTGCCATTTCCTTATTCCCCATTATAATTTCTCCTGTCTCAGCCTTTCGCTAATCTTTTCCTTTTCACATACCTATAGAAGCTTTTACAGTCTGTTTTTATGTCTCTCGCTAGTTTACTCTCATATTCTATTTTCCCTTTCCTTATCAATTTCTTGGTCCTCCTTTGCTGAATTCTAAAATCCTCCCCATCCTCAGGCTTACTACTCTTTTTGGCAGCATTATAAGCCTCTTCCTTTGAACTAATAATATCTTTAACTTCTCTTGTTAGACACGGTTGGACTACTTTTCCTGTGGGGTTTTTGTGCCTTAAAGGAATGTATATTTGTTGTAAAGTATGTATTAATTCTTTAAATGCTAGCCATTGCTCGTCGACTGTCATACCTTTTAATGTAGTTTCCCAATCTACCTTAGCCAACTTGCCTCTCATACCTACATAGTTTGCTTTGTTTAGATTTAAGACCCTAGTTTTGGATTTAACTAAGTCACTTTCAAACTCAATATAAAATTCTATCATATTATGGTCACTCTTCCCTAAAGGCCCCTTTACTAAAAGCTTCTTAATTAACCCTTTCTCGTTGCACAATATTAGATCTAAAATAGCCTGTTCCCTAGTTGTTTCCTCAACATACTGATCTAGAAAACTATCTTACATACATTCCATGAATTCATCCTTCACACTATTACTGCAAATTTGGTTTGCCCAGTCTATATGTAGATTAAAGTCCCCCATGATTACTGTATTACCCTTGTTACATGCGCCTCTAATTTCCTGAATAATACTCTGCCCTACATTACAACTACTGTTTGGGGGCCTATAAACAACTCCCACCAATGTTTTCTGCCCCTTGCTGTTTCTTAGCTCCACCCAAACTGACTCTACTTCTTGATTTTCGGAGCTAAGATCCTTTCTCTCTACTGTCTTTATCCCATCCTTTATTATCAGGGCTACCCCGCCTCCTTTTCCATTTTGCCTATCCCTTCTAAAAGTTATGTATCCTGGAATATTTACAGTAGTTCCCAACCTTGGCCATTTTGCAACCATGTCTCCATTATGACTATTAAATCAAACCTATTAATTTCAATCTGCGCTATTAATTCATCTATTTTGTTACGAATGCTTCGCACATTCAGATATAGTGCCTTTAGCTTTGATTTATTTCTCTTTTTCCCTGATGTCACCTTAGTCACTGATGCCTTATTACCTTTGTTACTCTCTCTGTCCCTTCCTGACCCACTCTGCTAATTTTTACCCAAAACTCTACTCTGCTCTAGAGCCTTGACATTTCTCTCACTGCTTTTAAATTTACTCTTTCCTGAATCCTCCCGCCCTCTCTTCATTAGTTTAAAGCCCTGTCTACTGCCCTAGTTATTCGGTTTGCTAGGACACTGGTCCCAGCCCAGTTTAAGTGGAGCCCATCCCAACGGAACAGCTCCCTCTTTCCCCAGTACTGGTGCCAGTGCCCCATGAACCAAAACCCCTTCCTCCCACACCACTCTTTGAGCCACGCATTTAAGCCTCTAATCTGGTTGTCCCTATGCCAATTTGCACGTAGCTCAGATAACAATCCAGAGATTATTACCTTTGAGGTTTTGCTTTTTAATTTGGACCCTAGCTCCTCAAACTCTCTCAGCAGAACCTCATTCCTAGTTCTACCTATGTCGTTGGTTCCTACGTGGACCACGACAACTGGATCCTCCCCCTCCCTCTCCAAGTTCTTCTCCAGCCACGAGGAGATGTCTTTAACCCTGGCACCGGGCAGGCAACATAACCTTTGGAACTCTCGGTCGCGGCTGCAGAGAACAGTATCTATCCCTCTGACTATACTGTCCCCTACCACAACTACATTCCCTTTCACTCCCCCCACTTGAATGGCCTCCTGCACCATGGTGCCATGGTCAGCCTACTCAACCATCCTACAGGCTTTTCCCTCATCCACACAGGCAGCAAGAACCTCATACCTGTTGGACAAGGGCAAAGGCTGAGGCTCCTCTAGCACTGCACCTGGGGTCCCCTTACCTGCCTGAGTTGCAGTCACACCCTCCTGTCCCTGACCACTAACCAGACCTGTACGACTACCTAACCAAAGGGGTGTGACTGCCTCCTGGATCAAAGCGTCCAGGTAACTCTCCCCATCCCTGATGCCCCGCAATGTCTGCACCTCAGACTCCAGCTCAAAAACTCTGAGCTGAAGTTCCTCAAGATGCAGGCACTTACTGCAAACGTGGTTGTCTGGGATCACAATGCTCTCCACAAACTCCCACATGCTGCAGTTGCGGCACACCACCTGCACTGCCATCCCTATATGACCTTGATTTATTTAATTAAATTTAATTAAATTTGTAATTAGGTAACTTAGTTTACAGCGTAGTTTCCTGACTACTTACTTGATCTAGATTAAGTTAAGGGTGCTGAAATTAAATATCTACCTGTAACACAAAGCGCTACAAGCAGTGTAGGCAAAAAGCAACAACTCCTTCCCTCTCTTCAAATTCCCACTCTTCCCAAATTCCCAACCAAATCACTCTGTTCAAGTCCACTCAGTTTTATCCCGCTCTGTGCAGACCGAGGAATTTCAAATGCAAATTACGTTCAGCGCAAATCGACTTTCCGCGATCTCTTGCGCTGGTTTAAAAAACATCGCGCTGGAAGCCGGCCCCACCCACAAAACTGGCCACGCCCCCAAATTGAATTAATCACCATGGCGAGTTTCCGCTAATTGCATTCGTTTGCAGGCTTGCGAGGAGACTCTTAAAATTAAACCTTTTTTTTAGGCGCAGGGGCACAAATAGGCACCTTTTTAAAAGCTTTTAAGTATAAAAAAATATTTAATTTGCTAAGAAACCGACGGCTATACATCAATGAAACTAATAAATGGTTCTGTAGTTTTTTTTCAGTAATTTTCAGTGATTTTAAAATCGGGTTACTCACGGGTAGTGGACTAGACATTAAAATGCTTATTTTTTGTGATTAAACCCATTTCCAGCTGTATTAATCAAACTGCATCAGGTTACCACACTTAAATATATCAAGGAATATTCTTAATGCAAGGAAAAAGAAAGCAATTACATTCTAAAATGCTGCCTGATTGAGCTGGTTCGTGGACGATTTTAGGTTTGTGATTATGCAAATGAGTTTGAGCGGAAACTTGAACCATGACTTCATTTTGGTAAACTAGCGTAATTTAAGCGCAATTTCCGCCTGAATTGCCGATTACGCCCAAAGCGGAAACTCTACCCCATATATAAAAAAAATATTCACACATACAATAGATAGATAGATAGAGAGAGAGATGAAGTCCCCATTTTAAGGCTGTCCTTATTTTCATATGTCCTTATTCCTATGTCCTGTAAAAAAAACTGTGTATGTAAACTTGTCATGCTGTAATAACACGCTTCAACCAGTGGTGGTGCTGCCATACCCCTATTGGTGGGAGGATTGAATTTCAGCATTTACATAGGCACGTTTCCATTATAAATCTGGACATTGGCATTTATAAATAGAAAAACGTTGACGTTAAGCATACACAGACATATTTTAAAAATGTATTACATAAAGATAACTCAAATTTAAATAAAACACGAGAACACTAAAGACATGCGGCTGCTTTTTGAGAAGATCGAGCCTTGTGCAAAACCCCAGATTTGTGCCTTTTTTGTGGAGCTTTTACACAATTATTGTACACTCAACAGCTGAATCATTGAACATCCCGCCAATGATAACCGTAAGGTGACTTTTTAGTTATTTAAAGAATCCGAATGGAGTATTATCACAACTGTATCACCATTGGCTGGTTTGCTGAAAATTAAATCAGTATTCACAAAATCGCCTGCATGAGACTTATGCACAGCCACCATTGCAGTGAAAGGTCATTAAATGCTACAAAAAATTCAGGTTAATTATTGCTTTTACGCAAAAGTTCATTATCAGACTCACCTTAAGAGTCAAGGGGGTAGAAATTAGGTCGCGCCCCATTTGGGGCGCAAATATCGTCCGGACGCAAATATTAGCACCTGGCGCTAATTATCGGCACTGACAGGAAACTTCACTTTTACCGCCCCGGGAGGTGAGTGGAGCGCTAAAGCAGGCGCTGCACACCTCTCTTAAGGCGCAAAGGCCAAGGAGTGAGGCGCTAACTCGGAGCGCTGGCGAAGCTCATGTAATGTCAGTCAGCAATGGAACACACACACAATGGCACGGGCCAGTTCTTAAAGGGGATGGTTAATCTTGCTTTCCATCCACATCCTGTTCATTGCTGCCTTGAATCTCGGCCTGGAGAGACTTGCACATCAAATGTGCTGGAAAGAACAATGGAGAGTACCAGGCAAAGAGCTCAGAGTGCAGCTCCCACAGTCTCTGCTAAATCGATACAAGGAATGGCAAATCAAAATGAACCTGCAAAGTGCTGCTCAGTACCCAAAACTCCTTCACACAACGTTGAATCTCTCCAGAAGTCTCTCCCTCTCTCTCTCAGAATGCATAGTTCAAAAATGCCACCAACAATAAAAGACAGGAAGAGGCCCCCTTTAAATAGCGCCCCCCCCAGCCCCACAGCGATTGATAGCGTTCCAGTCTTCTGGTCGTTGGAAGCGCCAGGCGGTAAGGCAGGGGGCGCCACTCAATTTCCGCTACGGGGCGCCACAAGGGCGTTGCACCATGGAATGACGTCACAATCTGCGCGCGCAGGTGGTCGCAGCGGTAAGTTTTAGCGCCGCCGCACAATCTCAAGTTAAGTTCTCGAGCGGCGCAAACATCGCTGCGCCCGGGCGTTAGCGGCTTTGCGCCCCATTAGCGCCCTCTTAAGGCGCTAACGGGAGGCGCAACCAAGTGAATTTTTACCCCAAGATGTCATCCTTAGACCCATTGCCAAGATAAAGGGGAGTCGCATCATCAGCAGCAGTGTGGTGTCCCATTCATCTGCACAATTAAAGCTGACCAGAAAACTCCGAAGTGGCAGTCACGAATGTGTTATGACAAATAGATACAGCTCATCACAAAGAGACCACGTCACAGCGCTTGCAAATGATGTTTTGAACAGCAGGAAAAAAAATCACACAAGATTTGAAAGGTTAATTTGAGTGCAGACGTCCCGTCGGAAACATGTTAACCCACCTTTTCTCTTCTCAGATGCTGAGAGTTGCTGTGTGTCTCTGTTTTTATTGCAAATTTCCGTTCATTTAACTTCACGGGGTTTCTTTGCTTCTTTATTTTGGTTTTCAAGGCTCTGTTGAAAGTATTGGGTAATTTCCCCGATCAGTGTGCGGACGCACCAATTCAATAAGATTTTTACTGTCACTGGTGCTCCTCCACGAGTGAGACAGGAGTTAACTAAAAACCTTTCAAAACAGTTTTTTGACTGGTCCAGACCCAATCCAGCAGGGATTCTTACAGAACAGTTTCACAATGAGAAAACTGTAGATTAGTATGTTGTAGATAAATAGAGGATTCATATTGAATAGAATATTTAACCAACAGGTCAGTTAATCCCAATCAATAGCACACAAAAATATTTGCTTAACATTTCCAACGAGTGCTTGGCATGTTTTCATTTCATGTCATGGGTTCATATCGTATTGTTTTAACAAAATGATGTCAATTGGTACATTACTAAGCCATAGGCTCCAGGAAGACAGGACAGACTTGAGGAGCTGAATGGCCTACTCCTGTTCCTATGTTAAAGCCCAGGTTGGTGCTGAGTTAGCTGATCTAAGCTGAGGCAGTGGTTGGGATATAACAGAACCTCTGTGTTGGGGAAAGGAAAATAAATCAGCCAAGATGCCCGCTTCTCTCTGCGTCTCATGCTTACAAAGTGCCCATAAATGGACATTGGGTGAGGATGGGATAGGACAAGGCTGATGCCCTCCACAGTCAAACAGCACTCATTGGGCCGAAAATTGATCCCGGGACGCGAGAGTACGCACTGCGTACTCTCGCGTATTCCCACTCCAATTGCCGGTTTTCTGCATGCCCTGCGCATGCGCTGAAAACCAGCAATTGCTCTTCTGAAAAGGGGGCGGGTCCTCGGTGCATCGCGTGCGCGCTACAGGCTGCGCGCACGCTGTGCACTTCATGCTTTGGACGCGCAGGTAAGTACGGAAGATTTTGGAAATGTAAAAAGGAGGAGTAAGACCCACTTTTAAGAAGGTAAGTAGTGAATTAAGTATTTTTTTGAATTTTTTTTAACAGGTATATCTTTTTTAGAGACTTTAAAGACAGGTAAGTTTATTTTTATAACTTTTTAAAAGATTTTAAATTTTTTCAAAAATTTAATTTTTTATTTAAAATGGTTAATTTAATTAACTATACTTATTTTATTAATGTGATGGTTTGTTTTTTAAATTTAATTGAGGTTTAGCTGTTATTTTGGGGGGGTGTAAGATTCATAGATTTCACAGCCGTGCTGTGAAACTTATGAATGGAAGATGGTGTGCTGCCATTGGCTCTAACTGAGTCACGTGATCCCACAGCTCGCACGAATTCACTACGCCGCTGGGATACGCAAGCACTGCCCAGCTGATCTCTAGAACATCAAGTTCGTGCGAGCTGGATCTGAAAAAGCACAAGCGAGGTGAGAGATCGCGGGAAAGCCTTACCCCCGCGGGAACAGAGCGAGATCAATTTCTGGGCCATTGTCTAGGCTCATGACTGAAAAATGAAAACTCGAGCAAGGTACTGGAGGGCTGTGGAATCCACGGAACTAGACCCCAGCTCCAGTCAGTGTTTTAGGAGAGGAGAAAATCTGTGGGAGTGGGGAAATATCAGCCCAATCCGGCTACATTTAAAACTATCCAAGCTAGTTCTGTACGTCAGCAAGGCCCTGGAAGCATGGCAGCCTGAGTCATGGGATGCTACATGTCCCAAGGAAAAATTTAAAGCAGAAGGGGGTGGGTAGGGCAGCAGGGAAGAAATGGAAAAAAAACCTAGCAAACAATGAGGGAGAAACACAAGGGCTGCGATTTTGCCAGCGCTCAGAGGGCGGGTTCGGAGGCGGGTCCGCTGTCAAAATAGAAATGATTGACAGCGGGTTGGGAACCCACTCCGGACCCACTTCCATGTAAGTTTCCAAAGTGTCGGGTCTGCGATTTCAGAACAGACCCGACACCAAGCGGCGGGGGAGGCATTTAAGAATGTTAAATGCTTGTTAAACGCTTGTTAACTACTATTTTGCCAGCCTATTTCTATTTTCCCACTTTTTTAAAGGAGTTCACGTTGTTCGGAGATCACGTCAGGTAAGTAAGTCGGGTTCTCTATGTCTCCCCATTGCTGTGAATAGGTGACAGCTGCAAAAGTGGTATGAAAGCTACCATTTCACAGCTGGTCACTTTCCAATGTCAGAAGCTTGAACCTTCAGCACTTGGAAGACACTTTTAAGCTTTATGCAGTTTGGAAGTGTTTGGAGTAAACTTTCTATCCACTGTCACCTCCTTGGAGCAACCTCTCACCATTGACAGATCGCTTCTGTCATCTCAATTTCAGCTGCCATCTATTCCAGCAACATCAGTGCCCTTGAAAAAATCTCACCTTGGTCCTCTGAATCCCTCCACGATCAGCCCCAACACCAACATCACCAGGCACACCAACATCACCAACAACAACACCAACCTTCTCCGCAATCACCTGATGCTGCACAGGACACAGGGCATCAGCACCCGACAACATTGCTGCCCGGGAGGCCAGCGATGGCATCACCATGGCCAGATTTACTTCACTTGGCGCTGTACACCCTGGCTGCCACATGATGCGCCAGGTTGACACCACCCCACACCAACACCATAAAGCATCCCTACAATGTTCAAGCCATTCCTTTCACACTCATCACAATTGGGGGTGGTGGGAAGTTATGTCTCAACATTCACTGGAACTCACTAAGACACTTCCAAAGGAGAGCACAGATCTGTCCAATAAGGTAAAGTGTTGAAAATATAGATTTCAATGTTTGACAACACATTAACAGAAACTTCACATGAACATTGGCTAAACCACCCAGGTGCCTACCCTTGTGTGTTGTTAGTTGGTATGATTGCAGTAGGTTGAGGGTGAGTGTGAGGGGTGGCTAGTGAGATGGGGAAGTGATAATGTAGTTAGAGAGGGATGGGTGGAGATGCAAGGTAAGTTGGTGTGAGTAAGGATCTGCAGGTGTAGGGTACGGAAGGCAGAGTGATGGGGATGTGACGAGTGGCACAGCAGGATGAGGTTGAGGGAGGCTTCGCAGTAATGTTTCGTGATCTGCTCAGATCATTGAAAGGCTTGCGCCACTGCAGCCTGGTCCTCCTGACGACATCCCTGCTTCTGCCCTCCTGTGCAATGTGCAACCAGGCTGTGCTGATCTCCTGCGGAGGTCTCTTCCGCCCATGGGAAGGGAAGAGAACCTCCCTGCATGCATATGGAAGGAGTCATGGGAGAACCTGGGTGCAGCCTGCACCTCTGTGCAGTGATTGTAAGTGTTTGCAGCACCTCAATGCTGTAGAACACTGACAGCACACCTGTCAAAATCAATTTGGACATGGCCCCTTTAAGGAAACCGGCTGATGACGCGTCATCAAATGGCATCATCAGACCTGCTTCCGTATAATTGGCCAGGAAACTCGCTGGGCGGGCTTAACAAGCCCAATTAACATAAAATCACTTGGAGAGTGCAGGCTGGAACAGGCAGCGGGCTGGGACTGCGACACCGACCCCAGCCGCCCCGAACCCACAGTTGGCGAATGTCATTTTTTAAATCGTAAAATTGCAAATATTTTGAGAAGGTGTGTTGGGTTTATTTTTAACAGGTTTTGATGAAGGATTAGGTATCGGGCAATAGGGCAGACTAATTAATTGCTGCTGATGCCTTAGGCAGTTCTGAAATAAATGACATTACATATTTTGTGCGATGGAAATGATAATGCAGGCACAAATTTATCATATAAAGGATCCTTCTGTGAGAAGTGTGCTGAAAGCTTTTAATCTCCAAGATGACAACAGTATCTGATTCCAACTTTTCAGATGGCCTCAATTGCGTCCAATTGTTTGTCAAACAAATTCCTGTGGCTACAAAGGTTGAACATTTATTTTCTCCCCTGCTCTCACTGAGGAGTTCACGCAGTTTATGAAGTACAGCTCCACCGGCTCCAGAAGCCCTCTGGTACCTCAATAAAGTGGCCACCTCTGTAGGCCGAGGCAGTGAAAGATAGAAAGAACATGCATTTCTATAGCCCCTTTCACGACATCCCAAAGCGCTTTACAGCCAATGAAGTGCTTTTGAAGTGTAGTCACTGTTGTAATGTAGGAAATGCGGCAGCCAATTTGCGCACAGCAAGCTCCCACAAACAGCAATGTGATAATGACTAGATAATCTTTTTTAGTGATGTTGGTTGAGGGATAAATATTGGCCTCCACATCGGGGATAACTCCCCTGCTCTTCTTCGAATAGTGCCATGGGATCTTATCCATCCACCTAAGAGGGCAAATGGTTTAACGTCTCATCCGAAAGACGACACCTCCAACAGTGCAGCGTTCCATCAGTACTGCGATAGAGTCTCAGCCTAGAAGGTCAGTTGGTTATTCGTTTGTGAGGGGGTATCACAGCCCAGCCTAATCTGGCCCTCACTCAATGCCACACCACACGTGCACTTTCCAGCAGGAGTCACTGGATAGCGATCAGCAGCAGGAACCGTGGCTGATATTTCTGCTTTCTAACCCGAAAGCACTGAGGTCAAATGTAGCACTCTCCCCTGTGCCCTGGCTCACCTCAGCTAAGTCAGCACAGGTCGAGGCCTTGCGGTTTTAATTTCTTCCAGCTTCTTGGATACTATTTGTTAAATATATAAATAACGCCTCTTTGAAGGACGATTCCAATTTGGAGTTCATGCACTTTGAACCATTTTTCTCCAGCGGACAATGAACTGAATAACACCGTTGAATCTTTCACTGCTAAAAAAAAAGCCTCAAGGAGTTGGTAGGAAGCCCACTCTCCCCAGAAACCTTCCATTTCTATTCTGAAAAAAAAGTTTTCCTCTCTGAATGGAAAGCATCCCCCAGCTTGGCTTGGCTGAGAAGTGATGAAGTTGTCACATGACGGCACGTATGTTTGTCTGCTATCCTGGAACTGCATCCACAAAATAAATGACTTGAATAAGTTCCAATTTTTTTTTTTAGATCTCTAGGATTTATGTAACTTGCTGGCACAATGAGCTTGTAAAACATTCTGTTAGTAAGTTTTTAATAAAAGCCAGGCTGAAAATATATTTGCCTCTGCTGCCTCGCTCGGCAACACAGGATGTAATTTGGCTGGAAATGCAGTTCATCTTTCATTGTTTTCTGCTGGTGACCTATTTCAGTATCATTCCGAGAGTCTACCCAAAGCAATGCTACTGGGGACTGTTTAACAAAATGTTATCATGGAAACGCGGCACAGAATTCCTAAGTAATCGACTGAAGATTATTTTCCGATGAATGTGCGTTAGTGCCATCGTGGCTATTATGTGAAGAGCACGAAGCATCAGTGACATAGAGCGAGCTGACAGTTGGCATTCATACTCACAGCCATTGCCAGGACGGAAATGGACCCAAACTAAATAAAATCCCTCATGCAAAATCAAAACAGATGAGATTGTAAACAACAGATTCCAGGAAGCCATTTTGAGGCTGCAATCCAATGCTGAGATTCAGATGATGGTTCGAAACCACTCAAGCCTCGCGCTAATGGTCTTTGGCAACACACGTGCCTCAGCTATGCACCTTTAGTAGTTTACCAATCTATGCAGGAATCCCAGATCATCCGTCCCAGCCCCTGCTCTGTTTAGGGTCATAGGAACAGGAGTAGGCAATTTGCCCCTCGAGCGTGTTCTGCCATTCAATTAGATCATGGCAGATCGGTACCTCAACTCCATTTACCCGCCTTATGTCCATATCTTTTGATTGCCTTACCTAACAAAAAGCTTTCAATATCAATCTTGAAAGCTCCAATTTTCCAAGTATCCACAGCATTTTGGAGTAAAGAATTCGAGATTTCTACTACCCTTTGTGTAAAAGAGTGCTTCCTGATTTCCCTCCTAAATGGCCAGATTGCTCTGTCTGAAGCATGCAGTCAGGAGGTTGCCTGCAACATTGGGGTTCGATCCAGTCAGTTAATGCAGGATCATGCTGGCATACAATGCCTTGTACTCACTGCTGATATCTATTATAACATATATTACCAACAGTACCACATAATTTCAAAATTTTATCACCCAACATTGAATTGAATAGCAAATCCACTCTTAACAATAACTTACATTTCAGCAGTGCTCCTTATTTACAGAAGATCTTGCAAAGCAGAGTAGGAGGAAGAAAGAGAGGAAAAAAACAAGGAGTTAATGAAGGTAGGGTCAAAGGGAAGGGTTTATAGGAGACTTTTTAAAGTGGGAAATAAAAACAGAAAATGCTGGAAATACTCAGCAGGTCAGGCTCATCTGTGGAGAGAGAAACACAGTTAACGTTTCAGGCCGATGACTCTTCGTCAGAACTGGAAAAAGTTGGAGATGGAACAGGTTTTTAAGCAAGTGTAGGGGCAGGGAAAGGGGGGGGAGGAAAGAACAAAAGGGAAGGTCTGTGATAGGGTGGAAGGCAGGAGAGATTAAGAGACAAAAGGGATGATGGTGCAAGGCAAAAGGAGATGGTAATGGGACAAGTTAAGAAACAAAAGATGACTCTAGACATTTTTTTAAGTGGGGGTTGGTAAGGCAGAGAGATGGAGGGGAAGCAGTTCCAGAGAACAATTGCTCAAAGAGCAACTACCAGTGGTGGAGTAGAGAGAGAGAGAGGGGCATAATGAGCAGACAAGTGTTGTAGGAGCTGAGTGTGTGCATGAGGATGTCTGGCTGGAGGACATCGCTAAGGTAGGGAGGGGTAAGGCCATGGGGGCATTTCAAAGCAAGAACAAGAATCTGAAAATCAATGTGCTGGAACATGGAGAGCAAGGTGTAATGGGAGTGTGATGGGGGAGGACTTAGATGGCGGCATTTTCAAAAAGCTGCGGAAGCAGGAAGCGCCAACGAGGACAGCATTGAGGTGATGTAGGTATGAATTTGTGTTTCAGTCATAGTCGGAGCGGGATAGGTAGGCGCAGCGCTGGTCGATGTTGTGAAGGGAGATGGAATCAGCTTTGGTGACGAAGTGAATGTCTGGAAGGAAAACCAGCTGCAGATCAAGCAGTAAACCAGAAGTTCCACACATCCACGCTTAGCCCAGCAGTCATGGAGAGTGATATCAAGAAGGTGTTGGTGGGAGCCAAAGAGGATGGCCTCAGGTATTCAAACATTGAACTGCAGAAAATTTTGGATCGTCCGTGTTGACTAAAAACTAAAGAGAATTTTACCAGAATGCTATTAGATTGTGTCTATGCCATCTTACAGGGCTCCAGAGAATTTTTTTTTAAATTTGTTCCTGGGATGTGGGCATCGCTGGCAAGGCCAGCATTTATTGCCTATCCCTAGTTGCCCTTGAGAAGGTGGTGGTGAGCCGCCTTCTTGAACCGCTGCAGTCCGTGTGGTGAGGGTACTCCCACAGTGCTGTTAGGTAGAGAGTTCCAGGATTTTGACCCAGCGACGATAAAGGATCGGCGATATACTTCCAAGTCAGGATGGTGTGTAACTTGGAGGGGAACTTGGAGCTGGTGGTGTTCCCATGCGTCTGCTGCCCTTGTCCTTCTAGGTGGAAGAGGTCGTGGGTTTGGGAGGTGCTGCCAAAAGAAGACTTGGCGAGTTGCTGCAGTTCATCTTGTAGATGGTACACACTGCAGCCACGGTATGCTGGTGGTAGAGGGAGTGAATGTTTAAGGTGGTGGATGGGGTGTCAATCAAGCGAGCTGCTTTGTCCTGGATAGTGTCAAGCTTCTTGAGTGTTGTTGGAGCTGCACTCATCCAGGCAAGTGGAGAGTATTCCATCACACTCCTTACTTGTGCCTTGTAGATGGTAGAAAGGCTTTGGGGAGTCAGGAGGTGAGACACTCGCCACAGAATACCTAGACTCTGACCTGCTCTTGTTACCACAGTATTTATGTGGCTGGTCCTGTTAAGTTTCTGGTCAATGGTGACCCCCAGGATGTTGATGGTGAGGGATATGGCGATGGTAATGTCGTTGAATGTCAAGGGGCGGTGGTTAGACTCTCGCTTGTTGGAGATAGTCATTACCTGGCACTTGTGTGGCACGAATGTTATCTGCCACTTATCAGCCCAAGCCTGAATGTCGTCCAGGTCTTGCTGCATGCGGGAATGGATTGCTTCATTATGTGAGGAGTTGCAAATGGCACTGAACACTGTGCAGTCATCAGCGAACATCCCCATTTCTGACCTTATGTTGGAGGGAAGGTCATTGATAAAGCAGCTGAAGATGGTTGGGCCTAGGACACTGCCCTGAGGAACTCCTGCAGCGATGTCCGGGGGCTGTGATGATTGACCTCCAACCACCACAACCATCTTCCTTTGTGCTAGTTATGACTCCAGCCAGTGGAGCGTTTTCCCCCCGATTCCCATTGACTTCAGTTTTACTAGGGCTCCTTGATGCCACACTCGGCCAAATGCTGCCTTGATGTCTAGGGCAGTCACTCTCACCTCACCTCTGGAATTCAGCTCCTTTGTCCATGTTTGGACCAAGGCTGTAATGAGGTCTGGAGCCAAGTGGTCCTGGCAGAACCCAAACTGGGCATCAGTGAGCAGGTTATTGGTGAGTAAGTGCTGCTTGATAACACTGTGGACTACACCTTCCATCACTTTGCTGATGATTGAGAGTAGACTGATGGGGCGGTAATTGGTTTCCAATAGCCCAGTATAGTTCAAACAAGAGTACTAAGCAGAGTATCCCGCACTATCTGTTATTTTAGTACAGCTCATAAAACTTATAATACCCGTCCTGTTTCTCAACACAAGGGGTAATCGTATGACTTCTCAGTCCCAGCTGTAGATCCTCGCCTGCCGAGAGAACGTAACAAAATTTCAAGTTTTCCTACCACTTAAAACAAAGGCCAGACAAACAATCGGGTGCAGTGCATGCCCAAGTTTCTGATATGGGCTCTCTTTTGTCGAGCAGTGCGAAGTCAGAGAATGACCCCTTTAAGCCCCATTAGCATTCTTCTGCATTAATACGTGTGTTGGAAAAAATAATCTTCATGGATTTCCGTGCTCAATGCTGAGATCGGATTGTGTATTCCTGCACCGAGCTAGACATTACGCACTTAATTACTGTTGCCGATATTATTGAGCACACATTTAACGGGTGCTGCCAGCGAGGAGTGCCGCTCGCAGGGAGCTTTGTCCAGGAAATTACAGGCACGCAGACCTCGATTCTCATTAGTTTATGTGAATGAAGGGAAAACCAGGCATCATGAGAGCTCTCTGCCAGCGCTACTCCTTGCTGGGAGCGCCAGACTGAGGAGTCAGCCCTTAAATGTTTGCTAATATCACCAATGGTCATTTCTAAGCTTGCATGTTGATTTTCCAAATGCTATGACTTGCTTGCTGCATTGCATAAGATAACAGATTAGCATTTCTGACAAAAAGTCATCGACCTGAAACGTCAACTCTGGTTCTCTCTCCACAGATGCTGCCTGGCCTGCTGAGCATTTCCAGCATGTTCTGTTTTTATTAGCAATTTCTTTCTTGTTCGATTCATGTCTACCTTTGCTCTATTTTTTCCTCCTCTACATCTTCTGTGCCCATCTGGTATTACCATAGGTAGGCATCATGAGAAGGAGCTTGCACCAGAGTTGAAAGTGATGGTGCACAGAGAGTTGACTCAAGGTGCATCTGGAAGCAGTTTCTATGAGCTGGACACTTTCTGTGGCCTTTCTTCATCCTGACGTTTGTTTTTGCACAGATCTTGTGGCTCAGCGTGGTACAGTGCTTTCATTCAGGACTGTGCGCACAGCCGTTTGACTCTTGTAACCTATACATTTTGTCTCGTTTTCCATTCACTCCAGTCTCCCTTTATTTAAAAAAAAATTGGCAGCATTGTTCCTCCTTCGTCTTTCATCTGATACAAAATTTAAAAAAAAAAACTAAAATGTACAAGAAACGGAGAACAGAGAGGCTTGAAAGATTAATTTGTGGTGGAAATTAAAAACTATTACTTGCATAAATCTAAATATTATGGAGTTAAGATTGAATTTATTGACCCTGCAAAAATATTGAGTTTAACTGAGAGCTGAGGTAAAACATGCCTTTATGTATACCTGCAGAATATGACACGTTGGGCTTTTCTCTGTTATTTTGGCCATTGCCTCAGAACTGGTGTTTTTAAGAAAATTCATTATCTGGACTTTTTTTTTAAACTGACCAGCCACACACCACGTTCTGTTTCAGTCAATTAAAAATGATGTATGGCCTTTCCTTGGTAAATAGCTGTCTGTTTGGAAGTTAATTTCCATTCATCTTTCCGCCCATCCATCCATCCATCCCATTTGTTGTTCCTTGACAGTAAGCTTGAAAGTCCTATAATCCTATTACTTAACACCATGGGGACAAGACTTAACTGGAGGCGGATGTCATGATCCTGGCACATTGTATTGATTTATGGAAATCATTTTTTTATTTTTTTTTTAAGAACAAGTAGGGGCATTGCTGAGCTGTAACCATGATTTCAGGGTCAATAGATGGAAGCAAAACTGTTATGATATAGAGGCCATGAGTTAAACGCATACCTGGCAGACTGTAATTCTAATTGAAGTCAAGTCATTAAATCACTTTCTCGTTCATGCCCACTACTTAGATACAAGCACGGCCTTTAAAGAGGAACTTCCTTCCTCACTTGGAACCTGAGACCAGTCAAAATGGGCACACAGCATTTTCAGAGCACCAATCTCATCCGTAAGTGGCTTTGATAATGTTTGTCGTGTGCATATGTGTGTGTGTGACCCAAACATTGCATTTCGACATAAATTGTTGTCAACTCATTACAGCGTGAAAGAGTCACAGGAAAAGAGTTTGCCAAACGCTGGGACTTTTACATCGACATTTGTACAGCTTAGATTATTGGGAGAGAGAGAGAGAGACGTCAGTGCACATATTTACGCTACTAAAACCGTCCCCCTTTTCCTGCTCACAATAACGTGGGTCTACGATTCTCCCACTGCGCTAAGGGAACCGGGTTTAAAGGCTCACAAACTTCACCTCCCACAATCCAAACAAGTGCCAAATGCAAGAGCGTGTTTTATTTGGAATTGCAAAGCATTGTTTGTACGCCTGCCAAAATCAATATGCTCGATCGCATTACTATGCATTTCCAGGTTTTCACATCGTCGTGACAGAATTTCATCAGGAGGAAATAGCCTGAAACACTGCAATTAAAATAGCAAGACCACATTGGTGGTATTTTAAAAAAAACACTATGGCTGGGCTTGTAGCTGAAGGCACTGCCCAGTGTAGCATTGAGCCATACAGACCAGAAGGTCCCAGGCTCAATCCGGGGGCCTGTGCTGAGTTCATTGTTTCCAGGTGAGATTTTGCAAACTGGCCTTAGTTCCTTAGGACTTGGAAAAGGAGAAACAAAAAAATCATCCAAGTCTCTGCTGTCATGCCTGCCGTAGTCACGTAGCCTAAAACGAAGAATGGTTACTTAGGTGAGGCATCAGAGGACTGCCAGTGAAAGAAAGAAAAGAAAGACTTGCATTTCTATAGCGCCTTTCACCACCTCAGCACATCCTAAAGCACTTTACAGCCAATGAAGTACTTTTTGAAGTGTAGTCACTGTTGTAATGTAGGAAACACAGGAGCCAATTTACTCACAGCCAGGTCACACAAACAGCAATGAGATAATGACCAGATCATCTGTTTTAGGTGCTGGTTGAGGGATAAATGTTGGTCAGGACACTGGGAAGAACTCCCCAGCTCTTGTTCAAAATAGTTCCATAAGACCTTTTGCATCCACCTGAGGGCAGATGGGGTCTCAGTTTAACGTCATCCAAAAGGTGGCACCTCTGACAGTGCAGCACTCCCTCAGTGCTACACTGAAGTGTCAGCCTAGATTAAGCACTGCAAAGTTCCATGGAGTGGGACATGAACCCACAACCTTCTGACTCAGAGGCAAGAGTGCTAACACTGAGCCACTGCTGATACTGTAGCTGTAGGGCTCATGGAGCCACAGGGTAACTTTCCCACTTGCACACTGCCAGGGTGGAGTCTGGCTTGTTAGGACCCCCATATGGAGAAGATTACATGCATATCCCACAGTTTTGCATCCGTTCACGATCTTCCATCCATAGTAAAGTTATCCTTGTATTCTAGCAAGTGTCATTGGCTTGAAAACCTTGGGTCTCAATCCCAGAGATTACACTGGGATCATGCTAGGCAGTGCCCTCCAGCACTAACCCGGTCTGGAATTTGCGGTACTGGTGAGAGGGTACGTGATTTGCATGGGCCAGGCAGGCGCAAGCACACAGCCACCCGTGGAGGGCTCGAGGTTTCCGAACCCCTCCCCCCTACCGTCACCGACCACGCCAATGTTCCTATCACCACCACCCCCCCCCCCCCCCACAAAAAAAAGAAAGCGGGTGATTTGGGTACAAGGGGGGGAAACTGACTCTTCGAGGTTCCAGGCGTCTTGCCTGTCCCGAACTCCACTAGTGGGGCCCACTACACGTTTTTTTTATTAATATTAAGAAATTCCAGGAAATGACAGAGACCTGGCAGAACTGGGACCCCAGAACACTTTGAACATTATCTATAAAATACGTTCTTGTCATCTACTGTACACTCTATGGTGTGATATGGGGTGTATTTTACAATTTAGTGATCGTGGCTCGTGGCCTCTCTCGATGGGACCCTAGTAGGTTTCCTGCCGGAGTCAAAGTGGCAAACTGGCAGGATGCCCCGCGGAATATCAGGGCCATTGTGTTCAGGACAGGACAGCTGCACTGAGTCCATGACTGCGACGGATTATGACTGATTGTACACAGATAAGCATTACTGTGCACAGAAATATCATTTGTGCTGCCGCAATCACTTGTATTCCACTCAGAGGTAGAATGATGTTATGTGTATCGGAGAGGATCAAGAGTGCTTCACATTATCAGAATCACTTGTAAACTTCTGTGACAGCACTTTACCTCGCCCGAAGCAGCCTAATGCACGGATCATGCATCAACCACTAATAGGGAGGGAAAACACTTTGAACATTATCTATAAAGCACGTTCTTGTCATCTATTGTACACGCTTTGGTGTGATATGGGGTATATTTTACAATTTAGTGATCGTGGCTCGTGGCCTCACTCGACGGGTCAATGGGGCACGGAGGCCGATGTGTCAGATTCACACCCACTCATTTTCTAGTTATTAATTGTAATCGTAGGAGAATCAAGCATGCCATGAATTGGGGGTGCTTACATCTGTGCCCGATTACCTGATTTGCTCTCCCATCGAGCTCGCAACACGGTGGCATAGTGGTTAGCACTGTTGCCTCACAGCGCCAGGGACCCGGGTTCGAATCCGGCCTCGGGTGACTGTCTGTGTGGAGTTTGCACATTCTCCCCGTGTCTGCGTGGGTTTTCTCCGGGTGCTCCGGTTTCCTCCCACAGTCCAAAAATGTGCGGGTTAGGTTGATTTGGCTATGATAAATTGACCCTTAGTGTTAGGGGGGGGGATTAAATATGTGGGGTTATGGGGATAGGATGGGATATGTTAGGGGGAATTAAATACGTGGGGTTACGGGGGTAGGGTGGGATATGTGTACTGTGGGGATTAAAGCAGGGACAGGGTACTGGATTTGAATGATCAGCCATGATCGTATTGAATGGTGGAGCAGGCTCGACGGGTCGAATGGCCTACTCCTGCTCCTAGATTCTATGTTTCTATGTAACTTCTAGAACGTAGCCCATATTATTTCAGTTTAGATTCCGTCACCATTTAACTGATTAAATTGTGGGGTGGGGGGGGGAGGTTTTAATGTGTTTTGAATGCACAGTCAATATAAGCATTGAAACTTCTGAAAAGATTAAGGCCTAGACATTGGACACCGCTGGAAAACGGGCGTGGGCACCGCGATGCGAGATATGCCCGCGCCCGTTCAAAAAGCACCGGCAGCACGTCAAATCCGTGCTGCCTGCTAATTACCAGGATTGTAGCGCGCAGCCTAGTGTGGAACATGCTGCTGACAGGCTGTGCGCTCCGCAGGGGGCCGAAGCTCGCCTGCTCCTCTTCAAGGCAGTTTGCAGCTCTTAAAGCTGAACTGTCTTCTGCAGTTAAAGCATTTTCAAATTCCTTCAGCACTGGGCAGTCTGCACTTCTTAAAGAAAAGCTACCTTCTGCTGATCAAAAATGCTAAAAGTGCTTCACCACTAACACAACTGGCTCAATAGGCCAGGGAAAGGGCACCCAGGGTCTCGGACGCAGCTCTCGAGCTTTGTGCAGGGGGTCAACACTGGAAGAAAGGTCCTCAACCCACAGGGGGCCCAGGAAGCCCTCCAGAAAGAAGGATGCGTGACCAGATCGTCAAGGCAGTCACTGCCAGCAGTGTTGCCCCCAGGACCTGGCTCCAGTGCCCAAAGAAGCTTCATGACCTCAGATGAGTGGTCACATTAATGAATGCATCTTCAAGAGCCGTCTCCTATCAACTGCGCCATTAGCCTCACACACTGCTCAATACATGACCCCCCGCCCCATCACTCACCTACCAACAACCTCTATCAAACATGAGGTACATCTCTCATTCCTAGCTTCACCTCACCCCCTTGGAGTAGACAGTGCTGGCCATTCATGGCAGGGGCATGGCTGAACCCTTGGCCAGCAGCAGGGCTGAAAGTATGCTCATAGGTTATCCTCCTTCTCACATCTCACTTCCCCTTCATCCCACAATCTCTTCTGATGTACAAGCTGCACATGGTGTAAGCATGCGGCTCTTGCTTTGCCCCCTCCCCTCACCACAACCCAACCCTTGCGCCTTCCTCATTTCAGACACCAAAGAAATCCAGCCTGCCCAGCCAGTGGTTGACCAAGAAGAGCGAGAGGAGAGTGAAGAAGAAGAAGAAGAAGAAACACCGTCACTCGATTTCACACTCCCAGCCACCAGCTCCTTGAGGTTGTCCTGTAAGGCCATCTGCAGTGTCCCCCACTGAAAGTCAGCAGCCTTCCACCAGCCATGCTGCAGCCACTGGGGTAGCACTGCGTAACAGCACTAGGATAGGCAAAGGCACACACAAGACAGTCACTAAGGGAATGCACAAGGGTGATTAGTTGATTTTTTGATGTAATATTGGATGCATACATGGATAAAGTAGGATTGGAAAGTTTGCTTTGTGGTGACTTTTATTACAGTATTGTGGCCAAGAGGACGCTGTGATGGTCAGTAACAGGGGGAAGGTAAGGCGTAGGACTAATGTTGAAAGAGGAATTGGGGTTGTGTTCACTTGTACCACAGGCGGATGATTCGATCCCGATATCCCGGCCAGAAAGGGGTTGTCTGGGTTGCCTCCTTCCTTCCGCTTCCTCCTCTTCTGCTTTTTGCTCTTCTGCTTCCTCTTGCCTCTGTGAGCAGCTTGTCCCCTTTGCTGCCTCTGCTCCATCTCCATGTGATGCTGCAGCCCAAGGGGGACTGCACCTAGAGCCCCCAGGACTGGGAGCAAGTGGTGTTCTTCGAAGCCTTCCTTTAAGAGCCAAAGCCTTGCAAACGTCCAGCTGCACTCCCTGCACAATTAACAACTTTTTTAATGTATTGCACCAAGCCACTATTCCAATAAAACGTAAAGAAACCAGCCCAAAAGCAAAAATCTAAACTTACCTGAAAGTTGTGTCTGTCCCTTTAAGAAGCACTGGCAGCGGCTCCGTTGTACTGCACGCACATTCTGCCATGCATGGTTTGGAGAGGACGTTATTAAGAGCGGCGACGTCTAAAATCCCAGACGTGCGTCAATTCAGGCGTCGCACGCTGATTGACGTCACGATCTGGATCATTTAAATTTTGGGAAGCGAGCGCAGGCAACGGCAGCGCTGCCGACCTGCCCAAAATGGTGGCTGCCGGAAGCGGGCGGAAACGAGGTGGCCGCCATTTCTTCTTCCAAACCGGCCTTAACGGTCGCCGCTTAAAGGCTCCAATTTCCCGGCCTAAGTGTACGGATCTGAACTGAAGTTATGAGACAGAGTGAGATATAATTCATAGTCAAAATAAATCACTGCAGCCGTTGGCCATCCAAAACACTTCAGACCTCCTCAGGGCAATAGTGCAGACTGAATCAGTGCAATGAGTGATATCTATGCAATGTGGCTGTGCGCTTTTATTTTGCACGAGAATTATGGCGTTTACACTTGTACCATATGCCGTTCTCAGAAATCTGTGAAGCCGCTGCTTTCAAAATCACAAGCTGTCGTACAAGGTCAATTGGGTGCTTTATATTCATGACAAAGCAAAGAAGCATTTGCCTCTAACAGTCCTGGACATTTAATTTACTTTGGCGTTCTTAGAATCCTAGGAATATGCAAACATTAACAAAACATATTACATAGGCTCGACCCATTTGCCAGCAAGATTGGTCCAAACCAGCCTTTGAATTTGAATATCAAAACAAACCCCATTTCGTTTGTTTCCTTTACTGATTGAGTCATCTTTGAACAACAGTTGACAAAAAAAATCTGCAAGCAAGTAAAAATTATACTGAGCCCACTTTTATAATACTTGAGCAATTTAAGGCACCAAAATGTTGCATTTTTCAAATGATGTGCAATGCATTGTTGGGGCAATTGGGGCATCAGAGTTTGCGGAGCACACAGTAAAAGCTGAAGCACTGTCTCTTCGTGCTATATTGCATCAGATTAGTGGGTTGAGGGTGGGGGGATATGTCCTGAGTTTCCTGCTAAACGTATTTAATTTAAATCAATTTCCATTACATTTCCTTCAAGTGCTTTGGGGCATTCCATTACTTAGCGGACACATGCATGATATCACTATGATAAATGTTTAATCTGAGCTAGAGCTGTGGCTCCACTGGCTTGGGCAATGGCACTTTGATTGATAGCTAGTTAAGGATTTCTTCAGTACAATACCTTGTTCATTGGTTACTAAATCGGAAAGCTGAATCACAGACATCTGTCTGAAACTAATACTCTTCAATGTTGTGCTCTTGAGATTAGAACTCTGCTGATAACTGTAATACGTTATAAATGCATTTAACTTTACATCATTAACCTTTTCACCGGTAGGGTCCTTTGCAAGGTTCAACTAAATGGCATAATAGGTAAGAGCTATATTTAGTTCCAATTGATATTTTGCTTTTGAGATGGCCGCATCTCTAGCTTATTATAAATCAGCGAGTGGATGTGATTCAGTAACAATTTGAACTACATGTTTTAACAAATAATCTTCAACCCCGACATCACAGCAGTCAAGCATCCTGCTCCAACAGTAAACCACACAGTTAGCCTGGAAAGGTTCATTTCAATGTTGTTCTGGGGCACTCATCTTGAAGTATCTTGTAAGACACTTCATCGGGTTGTGTGCACAGGAGTACTCGACAACATAATTGGTGCTGAATTACATCACTCATCCAAAGTAACTGTCCCTACAAGTGGCTACAGTGAAATCTGGGAACTCTATTGTTAATAGATTCCCTTTCTCTGGGCTTGAGATGAAACTGAATGATAAATGCAAACCAAATTTGGGCCTGTAGTACTGTCAGAGGGGTGAAACTTCTGGCTTTTACACTGTAATCTGCTTCTGGTAGCAGAAGTATGACAGAGGTGCTTCCCACAGGATAAAACCACCTTAATGTGATCCCACTTCAATCCTCCTCCTCCCCCGACTGTTTTAGATACATCCAAGTAGCGATAATTCAAAAATCACTGGAGGCTCAACCTCAAACCCCACACAGTTATGTCATTCAGAAACAGGAGCTCCACACCCTCCGCCACCAGACAACCCCACTGAATTTGACAAGAATAAAATAATCACGGAAGCCGTGAAGAGAGAGAAGTGAGCATATTGTAAGCACGAGGCCTTCATTTCTTGCTTCGCTCATTCAGGAACCATTTCATTTTTTCTTAAAGTCAAATCTCAGAGCCCTCGCCTCCTCCAATTGCCAGCAATAGGCCTGCCAAACCACACTACATTTTTCCCAAGTGTTACATTAATTATTTATACAAGGTAAATATACACAAATGGAAAATCCTGAATTACTCAAGGGCCAGTTTGCGATTGAGTGCGGTAGAGTCACTGCTGTATGCTTAAAAGTTAAAGAAGGGCAAAAAAAAATTGCAAGCACATTGCAAAAGGTAAGCATGCAAACAGCAAACAGCTAAAAGGAAATTCAGATGCCAACACGGAATTTAAGCCATCTGAGTGAAGTTTGTTACTGGCCCCATCCAACACCACACAAACACAGCTCCAACATGGGTCACTGGATAGCATTCAGGAAACAGGGACCATAGCAAGATTCTTGTTCCCCCTCTTCCAAGATCAGCAACACCGAGGCCAACTGTAGTGTACTGTCTGTGTCATGATTCCAGCTGAGACTGTCTGACCAGCACATCACGCAGTGTATTTACCCACTGATCTATCAGAGAAGCTAATCTCACATAGTTCTTAGCAGATATTTAATGGAATGATCCAGCGTAGACCTAAGTAGAGTTCACCTGGTCCCCACATTTCCTTGCAATGTTGAATAGTGAGGAACCTAAAGGAGAGGAAAGAGAATACTTTCTTTTTCTTTTGGTAAAAGATAGATTTGAGAAGTTTATAGTTGGGTAACTAGGCTGAGACTATTTTGGACCTGGGCTACTCTACCCTAGGCAAAGAGTGACCCATACCAGCTGCCTTGCCCAACGGCTGACATTCTTGTCATGAGCTGAACTCGGAGCAGTAGTACTGCTGGAAATTAAGACAGAGGCATGGCAACTCATTGGTTTTCCACGACTCAGAGAGGATGAATGGATATAAACAACGATGACCTTAAGGTTTGTTATTGAAGCCAATATAAAACATAGCAGCTGTGATGAGATTTAAAACAAAGAATGGATGATCGAGGGTTATCCCAGCCTTAATATTATACATTCATAGAATCATACAGCACAGAGGGAGGCCATTCAGCCCATCGTGCCTGTGCCAGCTCTATGAAAAAGCTGTCCAATTAGTCCCACTGCCCTGCTCTTTCCCCATAGTGCTGCAAATATTTTCTTTTCAAGTATTTATCCAGTTCCCTTTTGAAAGTTATTATTGAATCAGCTTCCACCGCCCTTTCAGGCAGCGCGTTCCAGATCATTACAACTCGCTGTGTAAAACATTCTCATCTTTTCCCCTCTGGTTCTTAAGAATCTCGATTTTTAAAATCAGATCCCAAGATAGTTTTAGGGCTAAATTGGGATAATTAGCTTTTTCCATCTGGAGCTGCTCACCTTGTCATCAAAGGGAGTGAACAAGTGCACAAATGATTTTCCACAACTTGTACCATCTGTGCTGCTCAATATCCCCTTGGCGTAGGGAGAGGGTCAGAGGGAGGTGTTCAAATATGAGGCAACAAAGGAGACTAATTTTTTTCCCTAGGTATAATCCTAATTTTACAACATTTTGCACAATGTCAAGCCTGTGTTATTTTAAATAAATATCCCACTATTGAAACAGTTTAAAAATTAAGTACAACTATTGACGCTTACGAGAAAATCGCTCATTATCTTCCTCCAGGCGAGTCAGCAGAAATTCATTGCACCCCATGGGCTTTGTGGACCCACCTGCCACCAGTGTCCCTTCACAATCCACTACTGCCAGACCCAACCTGTTCTCCCCCTCCTACATCTGCTCTCCCATCGCCTTCCTGTGCCACTCATTGGGGCAAGATTCCCAACAGGCAGGGCAGAATGACAACATGATGCCAGGAGCATGAGGGCAGAGGGGAGATGGGCACAGGCAGTGGGGAGATAAGACCGGAGGAGGGGGATCTGGCTACTTTTGAGGGAGCGATTCTGCCCCCCAATTAACCACACACCCCCCCCCCCCGCCCTCGCCATTTTTCTTCGTCTCCACCAGCCACCAGCTATTCCATCATCTCTTTCCTTACACTTACTGACCCCAGCCCATTCCCTTCTCCACTTTATATAGAATAATTTGCAGTTGTCCTCATGGGTAACTTGGTAAAGCTATTGTATAATTGTCCACCCTCCCTGTGCTCCGAACAGACTGGCTGCTTGGAGACAAGGGCTGTCCACTTAAAACGTGGCTGATGACACCTGTAAGGAGCCCAAGCAATGAGGCCCAAGAGCGCTACTATCAAAGCCATATGACAACGAGATGTGTCATTGAGCAAGCAATCGGGATGCTGAAGATGTGTTTCAGGTGCCTCGACAGATCTGGAGGCGCCCTTCCAATACGCACCAGCCAGGGTCTCCAGGATGATCGTGGTGTGCTGTGTTCTGCACAAGACAGCGCAGCAGCGAGGATTGGAGCTGCAGGAGGAGCAAGGCGCAGAGCACACAGCCTCTTCAGAGGAGGAGGATGATGATGATGAGGAGGAGGAACGTCATGAGGCCATGGCACCAGCAGTGGCGCACATTGCTGCCGGGGATGGACTCATCATGGCAAGATTTAGTTAGGTTGCACCACTGCACCCATCTGGCAGCCACATGCTGAACCCACTTGCCCACCTGCCCTCCCCAGCATAAGGCAGTCCTGCAATCAACAAAGCATCTCTTTCACAGACACCCATTGCTTGGATTTAAGTCTTGTCTTATCATTCATCAGAACTGAGAAGGTCACTTGCCAGGCTGCAGGCAAAAATGGGCAAGATGGGAAAATGGTGCAAAGAAATCATTTTTGTGTGGCTCAAAATATATACATAAACTTAACAGTGTAACATTGTGTAACACACACATGTGCATAGCCTTGTGCAACTACTAATCTTTCATCTTCCTTTTCCTACTCCTACATCATGCAACACCTGTGGTTTCAGCAGAGCTAGAGGCAGGCTGCTCACTTCACTGCTCTGACTGTTGAGATGCTATTGGCTGAAGTCCTCTGGGTTTTGGAGCCGGTGAGTGCCAAAGACTGCTCCACCTGCACCTGTTCAGGGACAGATTCAACCATTGGGACATGAGGCAGCTTGTGGGGCACTAACTGGGGGAGGGAGGGAGGGGGGCAATGGGTGAGAAGTGGAAGTGTTTCGAGCAGAGTCCCCACTTCTATATCCCCTTTCTCCATCTTCCCTCTCATGGCCCACCCGCACTTCCCTGCTAGCACTGAGCCAGAGAGCACTTTGCTGCACAGCAGCGGGGCACTGAACGGCCAAAGCTAGGTTTTGATCGATCGTAGTTAAGGTGGCACTGTGCAAACCATTGGTGAGGGCCTGCATGCACTTGTTTGACTGCCACGTTTGATGCTCCATGCAGGTGACCACTCTTTCCATCATAGCTAAGGGCCATGACATCATGCCATTCATGCTTGAGATGGACTCCTCCATTCTCTCTGCAAGCGTGCTCAGTGCGGCTGGAAATCCTGCCAAATCTCACACATTTTTTGCTGCTGCTCCAGAATCATCCTCTTTGTCGATGGCCCCCAAGGTTCAGCATCTTCGTCTGGCTGAGCACGGCTTGGCGTGTCCTGCGCCTCTCCAACAATGACTCTCCACTGCTGTCCTTGTCTCCACTATCTGCTCTTGCTCACATGTGATGTGTGAGAGACCGGGTGACAACACAACTATCTGTCTTACTGGACCCACCGAGGTGTGTGTATCTGCGCTGGTGCACGGTGTGCATGAGTCCTGTGACGGTGCATCCTCAGAGTTAGCGACCTCTTCTGAGGAGTCATCATCCTCCTCCAGCTTCACCTCCTGCAGGACACTTGATGGGCCTGTGGGAGATTAAAGACATGAATTAGAACTGGCATGGTAAGAATGTTTTAAGTGAACATTATGCATATGATCATATTTAACTGCCTGCTGACAACAAATCAGCATGAGTGACTGTTGTATGCCAGGTGGCTGTGTGATATTTAATTCTGTCACCAGGCAGCTGGGAGGCCCCCACCTTTCCATCTTCGACCGCCAGGCACGCCGACACTCGGCTTATCTCCAGAACATCCTCATCTGCAGCTTTCAGTGTGGTGATGACTGGAGGGCCACCTCTGGTTCTCTGCCTCTCCCTGGTGTTCTCATAGAATCATAGAATGGTTACAGCACAGACGGAGGCCATTCAGCCCGTCGAGCCCGTGCCGGCTCTCTGCAAGAGCACTTCAGCTAGTCCCACTCCCCTGCCCTTTCCCCGTAGCCCTGCACATTTTTTTTCCTTCAGGTACTTATCCAATTCCCATTTGAAATCCACGATTGAATCTGCCTCCACCATCCTTTCAGGCAGTGTTTTCCAGATCCTAACCACTCGCTGCGTAAAAAAGTTTTTCCTCATTTCGCCTTTGGTTTTTCTGCCAATCACCTTAAATCTGTGTCCTCTGGTTCTCGACCCTTCTGCTAATGGGAACAGTTTCTCTCTATCTACTCTGTCCAGACCCCTCATGATTTTGAACACCTCTATCGAATCTCCTCTCAACCTTCTCTGCTCTAAGGAGGACAATCCCAGCTTCTCCAGTCTATCCACGTAACTGAAGTCCCTCGTCCCTGGAACCATTCTTGTAAATCTCCTCTCTACCATCTCTAAGGCTTTCACATCCTTCCTAAAGTGCAGTGCCCAGAATTGGACACAATACTCCAGTTGAGGCCGGACCACTGTTTTATAAAGGTTCATCATAATTTCCTTGCTTTTGTACTCTATGCCTCTATTTATGAAGACCAGGATCCCATATGCTTTCTCAACCTGCCCTGCCACCTTCAACGATTTGTGCATATATACCCCGAGGTCTCTCTGTTCAAGTACCCACTCTATTGTTTCTTAACTCTAACCAAATAGATTCTGTCCTTGACCCCTCCAGGACATCCTCTCTCTCTAGCACTGTAATATTCTCCTTAATCAATACTGCCACCCCACCTCCTTTCTTTCCTTCCCCATCTTTCCTGAACACCTTATATCCAGGAATATTTAGTACCCAATCCTGCCCTTTTTTGAGCCATGTCTCTGTTATCGCCGTGACATCATATTCCCATGTGTCTATCTGCACCTGCAGCTCATCAACCTTATTTACCACGCTCGTGTGTTTACACACATGCGCTGTAAACCTATCTTAGACCTTCTTGTATTCTCTCTTAGTCTGACCCCAGCTAATACCATATTGTTTCTTACTCTAGTGCTATCTGTCTCCCCCATCCTTTGTGCACTTTGTTTCTCCTTTCTAATACTATATACTGGTGCCCATCCCCCTGCCAAATTAGTTTAAACCCTCCCCAACAGCACGAGCAAACCTCCCCCCAACCCCCACCCCCCATCACGAGGATATTGGTCCCGGCTCTGTTGAGGTGCAACCCATCCGGCCTGTACAGGTCCCACCTCCCCCAGAACCAGTCCCAGTGCCCCAGGAATCTAAAGCCCTCCCTCCTGCACCATCTCTCCAGCCACGCATTCATCTGCTTTATCCTCCTATTTCTATACTCACTAGCTCGTGGCTCTGGGGGTAATCCAGAGATTACTACCTTTGAGGTCCTGCATTTTAATCTCTTTCCCAGCTCCCTAAAATCTGCCTGCAGGACCTCATCCCTCTTTCTACCTATGTCGTTGGTACCGATATGGACCACGACCTCTGACTATTCACCCTCCCCCCTCAGAATGTCCTGCAGCCGCTCAGTGATATCCTTGACCCTGGCACCAGGGAGAAAACAGACCATCCTGGAATCATGTCTGTGGCCACAGAAACGCCTGTCTGTTTCCCTAACTATTGAATTCCCTATCACTATTGCTTTCCCGATCTTCCTCCTCCCATCCTGTACAGCTGAGCCACCCGTGGTGCTGTGGTGCTGTACTCCCCAGAGGAACCATCGCCTTCACCAGTATTCATTCCGGTTAGAGAGTGAGATGCACTCCGGGGACTCCTGCACTACCTGCCTGGTCCTCCTTGTCTGTCTAATGGTCACCCATTCCCTCTCTGCCTGCACACCCTTACGCTGCAGGGTGACCACCTCCTGAAACGTGCTATCCACGTAGCTCTCAGCCTCACGGATGCACTGCAGTGACGCCAGCTGCTGCTCAAGCTCCAAAACCCAGAGCTTGAGCTCCTCCAGCTGACCACACTTCCTGCACACGTGGTTGTCCAGGATACGGGAAGCATCCTGGAGTTCCCACATGACACAAGATGTGCCCTGCCATGCCTCTACTTAATAGACTATTAACTAACAACAGAAATAAACTCAAGACTAAAGGGGAAAAATTCGGTTGCTTTGTGCCTCCCCGGCGCTAACGGGGCACAAAGCCCCGAGCGCCCGGGCGTGCTGCCGCTAACGCCTCCCGTGAAATTCAGCGGGAGGTTAGCGACGGCAGTATCCGGTAGCGCCTCCGGCGATTACGTTATCGCCATGCGCAGTGCCCCGCTCGCGCCCCGGCCGCAAACTTGGCTCGCGCCCCCTGACCTACCGCCGGACGCTATGTCCAACAGGGTCAGGGTGCCGTGTTTGCGGCTGGGGCGGCGCAAATTAAAGGGCAGGTGCCGGGCGGCCATTTTTTTGGGGGGCCGCCTGCTAGCACCTGCCCCCTCTGGCCTCCTCCTGCGGGGTGCCAGCCGCGATCGGGCAGCCCGGCACTCCTCTTGAGTGTCGGGCTCTTTTGCTGGCACCCTGCTCCCTGGCGGTCCAGCAGGGCCCCGGTGCGCACTGCGCTAGGCCCCTCCCCTTTTAATCAGGGGAGGGAGGCCTGCAGTACCGCGGCACTACGTGTCAGCGCGCGTGGCACTGCTGCACAGAGCACCGCGATATTCAATGGGAACTCCCCAAGAGGGAGGGGAAGCGCTTCCAGTAGCGCCCCGCCTCCTACTTGTGGCGCTACCATTGAATTTCAAGTGCGGGGGTGCTAACTTTTTCGGGGCGCTAAGGGGGCGCAACCCAATTTTTCCCCCTAAAAGTCTTAAAGGTCGGGCCTACCTTTATCTCTGGCCGTTCCTCTCGCTCTCTTATTCAAATGATTATTTATAGTTATATTAATTCATTTATCTAGTTAAGTTATTAATTTAATAAAGTACGTTATAGTTTTCCCACTCTTAGTTTAAACCACTGTCCCACCAATCACCTACCTGCCGTCCTGTGGCGTCACTCCTTGATTTTTGCTGTTGTTTTAGAATTCGTTGGATTTGTACTGCCACCTCTGATGCTGACTCCTTCCAGGTCCGCACTGCCTCTGTGCTCTCTTCTCCTGCAAGGAGGGAAACAAGAGACCTTTGAGTGAGAGTCATGGAATGAGTGGAACGGATGGATGGACAACATTTGTTGAGGGCGACTATGTGGGAGAGGCGTGACATTGCATTAAGATGAGGGTGAGTGTCAGCGGTGGATGGTCAGGTGGGGATGTGAGGAAGTACATAGACAGAGAGGGATGGGTGCACCTGCAAGGTACGTTGGTGTGAGGAGTGATGTACAGAAGTAGGCTTGGGAAGACAGAGTGAGGAGGTTGGGGTGACAGGCACATCAGGATGTAGTTGATTGTGCCTTTGTACTCACCTTCCCTGCCCTCATTAGGTTACTAAAGCGCTTCTGGTACTGTATCCAGGAGCATGGCACCACACTCCTGCTACTGACCTCCTCAGCGATCTGCAGCCACGCCTTCTTGGTCTCTGAGGCTGGCTTCTTCCTCCCGTCAGCAGGGAATAGTATCTCCCTGCGGGCCCTTATACCTCACACCATCAGGCCGAGGGACCCATCGTTGAAGCGAGGCGCAGCCTTTGCACATTGAGGCTCCATTCTTTATTCCTTCCTCTTTTTCTCCCACCTCCACAATCCTTCAGCTGTCATCTTTGCAGTGTTCCTTTAAATACCTCAGCTGAAATAGACCCATGCGTGTCGTCATCACGCCCGCTCGTGCTAATTGGTTGGGAAACCCGGAAGTCAGATGCAAATGCAGTGGCTGGGTTAAAAAGCCACTTCCAGACGGATGGTCAAAACGCAGTGGGAGCAGATAGCCATGGAGGTCAAGACCAGGAGTCAACCCCTGAGGAACTGGATGCAGTGTCACAAGAAGTTCAATGACCTCACACGAGTGGTCAAGGTCAGTGAATTCATCTTCAAATGCCATATCCTACCAACTGCACCACTAGCCTCAGTCACTGCTCAAATCACTGCCCCCCCAGCCCCCACCCCCTCACGCCCCGCAATCACTCACCTACCGACAATCTCGATCAATCAGGCCTCATACTGAACATTTATATGCTTCACCTCACCCTCACATCCACATCTCACAGCTTGCAGGCACTGCCAGCTATTCAACCATGACAGTCATATCAGCCAAACAGATTGCACGACACTCACTGACACACTTAACTCTCTCTCTCTTGCGGGACAAGGTCGCGCACAACCGAAGGCAGCAGGAGCTAACCGGCAGGGGACAGGTGCGTCTGAACGTCCTAACCCCCATGGAGGAGACGGTGGTCGCCATCATTGGGATGGCCATTGCTGAGCCCATGGCCAGCGGCGGGGCTGAAACCATCGAGGATGACGGTATCCTCGTACCTAATCCTCTTTCTCACATCTCACTTCCCCCTCATCCTACACTCTCTTCTGATTTACAAGCTACAGATGGTGTAGGCAGGCACCTCTTACTTTCCCCCATTCCCCGCACCATAACCTTATCCTTATGCCTTTTTCCTTTCAGATAGCCAAGAGGTGCAACCTGGCCAGGCAGTGGAGGAACACCAAGAGGAGAGTAATGATTAACACACAGCACCGTCACTTGATTTCACACTCACAGCCACCAGCTCAGATACTGTTACTGCACGTATCTTAGACGATAGATTAGAGGGGGGTTCTGCGCGTGGTGAGACACCGGGCACGAGTGGTCTGCAGCCAGGGCAGGGGGCAAGGATCGCACAGGTGCCAGCTCGCCGGAGGGTGAAGTTCCAGACGGGTTCCACTGCAGAGAACTCAGATGAGGACTTTGAGGCCTACAGAAGAACGCTGATGGGTATGCACAATTAAATACTTGGTGCATTGGGAGGCCTGTCAGAACGCCTACGTTCAATGCCAAGGAGCATGGAGGAGTCCGGCACCAACTTGGCCAAGGGCTTTGCACAGAGCTTGGAGCCCATCCTTTCCAGCGTGGAAGTGGTGGCCAACTCCGTTCGCACCCTTGTGGACCCAACCATGTTGCAGCGTCTGATGGCCGATGTCGCAGCTTCCATTGCAGCACAAGCAGAAGCCACCCAGTCTGAGTGCTGCAGTGGAAGCTCAGACTGCTCTCATGGAAGCTCAGCTTGCTGCCATCATGGCTGTGGATTACAGTGAGCAAAGGGACTTGCAGGGTGTCACAGCAGTCCAGCAACAGATTACTAGGATTGTTGAGGCGCCTCCCCGCGGGAGTGGCAGTGGCTCCGTGGAGCACGAACCTGCTGCTCTTTCTCACAAAGACAGCATTTGTCCTCCCACCCCTGCCACTCCACCAGTGCCCTTGCTGTTGCCTGTCAGCCAGCCAGCCCAGACTGCTGCTGCCCATGCTATGATGGTGCAGTCCGAAGCCGGGCCCTCTAAGCCCAGAGCTGCTCAAGGTCATCCTCCAAGGCCATCTGCAGTCTCCTCCACTGAAAGTCAGCAGCCTTCCACCAGCCATGCTGCACCCACTGGGATAGTATGCGTAGGAGCACTAGGCCAGGCAAAGGCACACAGAAGAGTGACACTAAGAGAGTGCACAAGGGTGATTAGTTGACTTTTGTATGCAATATGGCATGATTTCATTTATAAATTTGGTTTGGAATGTTTATTTTGTGGTGGCTTTTATTTTTGCATTGTGTCCAAGTGGACGCTGTGATGGTCAGTGACAGAGGGAAGGTAAGGTGTGGGAGTGTCGGTGAATGTGGAATTGGGGTTGCGGTTACTGGTATCGCAGCCGGGTGAGTTCTTTACGGACAGCCCGGGCAGAAAGAGATTGTTGCCTCCTCCCTTCCTCTTCCTTCTCCTCCTCCTCATGCTCCTGCTCCTCCACTGTTTGCCACATAGCTGGTGGCAAGAACTGTGCCCTCATGATG
>CM059435.1:68693571-68798571 GCA_030390025.1 Squalus acanthias | reverse complement strand
TAGACATTCCCCTGTCCACTACTTTAGTCACCTTCAAAAAATTCAATCTGGCTTGTCGGGCATGACCTCCCTTTCACAAATCCATGCTGGCTCTCTCTGATCAACTGAAAATTTTTGAGGTGTTCATTTACCCTATCCTTAATTATCGACTCCAGCAATCTCCCGACAACAGATGTTAGGCTAACTGGTCTATAATTCCCTGGTTTCCCTCTCTTGCCATTCTTAAATAGCGAAGTGACATGTGCAATTTTCCAATCTAAAGGAAAGGTTCCTGAATCTAGAGAACTTTGGAAGATTATAGTTAGGGCATCTGCAATGTGCCCACCTACTTCCTTTAAAACCCTGGGATGGAAACCATCTGGTCTTGGGGATTTGTCACTCTTTAGTGCCGTTATTTTACTTGCGTCAATTTTATTGAGCCCTTGTCCCCGATTCAATATTAGTTTCCTTGGGATTTCCGGCATGCTATCCTCTTCCACTTTAAATACTGATGCAAAGTAAAAAGAGAGACAGAGAAGCGAGAAAGACACACAGCGGGGGTGGGGGAGAAGAGGAATATTAGGGTTTGTTTTTCAAACTGCTATTTGAATATGTTAAGCCTTGCATGTCATAGATTATTGCACAACAAAGTGTAATATACATCACACTTCCGTGATTGTCGGGTTTGCTTGACCCAAAAACCTCTGCAAATTTAGACTTCCACCAGCCCAAAATTTACGGGGTTTTCCCCTAAACATAAGTCATACTTTACTTTTCTGACTCTTCAAATCAGTGCTAGGAATTTGCTTTTAAATACTTAATTTTATATCCAAAGCCCATCTTGCATGTTGTTGCGAGGTATGTTTCTAACCTTGGTTTGCCAGGAACCAAACAAAAAATATTTTACTGCGAACTGCACTACTTCTCTCCATAAGTCTAACAGGCTCCAATTGACGTTGAGCAACACCACAGGATACCAACCTGTGCTTTTAATTACAGTACTAACAAGATATGGAGGAAGATTTCCTCTGTGCACTGTGTGTAATACAATCATAAACCTGTTCTATATAAATGGGTTTTGGATTTCATTACCTATAGCACACAGGAAATCTTCCTCATGGTAAATATACTGATAGAATTCAGGGGCATGCATACTTCACAAAATATCCTGGAAAAAATCTGCAAATTTAGACTTTCCTAAATTTACAGGGTTTTCCCCTAAATATAAGTCGTACTTTACTTTTCCAACTCTTCAAACCAATGGTAGGAATTTGTGTCTTTTTGCTTTTAAATATTTGATTACATGATATATTTATATCCAAAGCCCATCTAACTTGCTGTTTCTAACTATAGTCACAAATGCATTACAGTAGGTTTTCAGTTTTAATAATGATGTCGAGAATTTGTCACTTGTCCTGTCGGCAAAATTTCAGTCGATGAGAACATTGTTGCTTATAATAGCTTCTATGGTGGCAGTGGAGATGGTACCAGCTAATTGTGCAGAACTGTTGTTTAAAAAAAAAAATGATTGCACGCCACTGTTATCTTTACTTGCGTTATCTGTGTAGGAGGAGAAAAGAGCTTCATATATCTAAAGATATTTCCTGCTCCACAATGTGCCTTATACTGCATTCTGACCAAAGAATTCTGTCACTTGGCCATTGAGTTTGAACCGCAGTCAGGAGTGAGTGTTCTATAGCTGCATCTCCTTTCCACCATCTTTGATATCAGTGAACAAGTTGCTGTAGGCAAATGGTATGTTGGCCTTCATAGCGAGAGGATTCGAGTACAGGAGCAAGGATGTCTTGCTGCAGTTGTACAGGGCCTTGGTGAGACCACACCTTGAGTATTGTGTGCAGTTTTGGTCGCCTTATCTGAGGAAGGATGTTCTTGCCATGGAGAGAGTGCAGCGAAGATTCACCAGACTGATACCTGGGATGGCAGGAATGACGTATGAGGAGAGATTGGGTCGATTAGGCTAGAGTTTAGAAGAATGAGAGGGGATCTCATTGAAACTTATAAAATTCTAACAGGACTAGACAGACTAGATGCAGGAAGGATGTTCCCAATGGCGGGGGAGTCCAGAACCAGGGGTCACAGTCTAAGGATAAGGGGTAAGCCATTTAGGACTGAGATGAGGAGGAATTTCTTCACCCAGAGAGTGGTGAACCTGTGGAATTCTCTACCACACAAGGCAGTTGAGGTCAATTCATTAAATATATTCAAGAAGGAGATAGATATATTTCTTGAGGCTAAAGGGATCAAGGGATATGGGGAGAAAGCAGGGACAGGGTACTGAATTTGGATGATCAGCCATGATCTCATTAAATGGCGGAACAGGCTCGAGGGGCCGAATGGCCTACTCCTGCTCCTATCTTCTATGTTTCTATGTATAACTAGTGAGGCTTCATGTTTTGGATTTTCCAACTTGCAAGCCAAAAATAGGTGATGACATAGGTGTCTTCAAAATCACTGTATTGGAAATTATTTGGGAACGGACTTGTGGCAGGTTCTAGAAAGCCCCAGATGCAACAGAAACGGGGGCTAAATTTTACAGAGCTTGAACTCTGAGGAATGCCTTTCAATTAATGCATGTAACTAACAGTGCAGTACTGAGGGAGTGCTATATCGTCCGAGATATCATCTTTCGAATGAGACATTAAATTGTCTGCCCTCTCAGGTGGACGTAAAAAATCCCATGGCACTATTCGAAGAAGAGCAGTAAAGTTCTCCCCAGCATGAGTGTTAAATGTCAAATAATTTCCAATACAGTAAGACAAGTCGAGATGGCCGTTTAAAAAAAAAAGCATGCAGGATCCTTGGCTTTAATAGCTGAGGTGTAGAGTACAAAAGCAAAGAAATTATGCTAAATATTTATAGATCACTGGTTAGGCCCCAGCTGGAGTATTGTGTCCAATTCTGGGCACCACACTTTTGGAACGATATCGAGGCCTTGGAGAGGGTGCAGAGGAGATTTACTGTACTAGAGTGGTACCAAGGATTCGGGACTTCAATTATGTGGAGAGATTCGAGAAGCTGGCGTTGTTCTTCTTAGAACAAAGAAGGTTAAGGGGAGATTTAATAGTTGTTCAAAATCATGAATGGTTTTGACAGAGTAAATAAGGAGAAACTGTTTCCAGTGGCAGGAGGGTTGATAACTAGACGACACAGAGTTAAGGTAATTGGCAAAAGAACCAGTGGTCAGATGAGAATTTTCTTTTCCGCAGCGAATTGTAATGATCTTGAAATCACTGCTTGAAAGGACGGTGGAAGCAGGTTCAGTAGTAACTTTCAAAAGGGAATTGGATAAATACTTGAAGGGGAACAATTTGCAGGGCTATGGGGAAAGGGAAAGGGCATGGGACTAATTGGATAGCTCTTTCAAAGAGCCGGCACAGGCAAGAATGGCCTCCTGTTCTGTGTCATTCTATGATTTATATTGTCATCTGCATCAATATCCTTCCCTGGTATAACATTCTACAATTTAATGACCCTTTGAGTCAACATCTTGATGATATTGATACTGTAAATATAACTTGAATGCTAGGAATAATTTGCTCATTAGAGCTTGTCCCAGCTTCTTCTTGTGATTCCTGCTTGGAATTTTTGAATAACAAATTGTCCTTTATTCATTCTCCATAAAGCCCAAGTCTGACATTTGGTCCCATTGGAGACATTTATCTGCATCTGCTCCTTTTATAGTGATTCTTTGGGATGTGCATCACATTATATTACGTCCTTGTTCATAATTTCATTTGTCTGCAGCCTGTGTGTAGTACTTGTGTGCGGGTTGCTGTTTTTAATTTAAAAAATGTACTTGCTAAGTATTCTCCTTTCACTTTTCTACAGAAGGAATTGACTCTTTGGGGCATGGTTCTGTGGGCACTGGTCACCTGCCAGTGCTTTGCCCACTTGGCTAAGAGTATTATCTGGCTATATAATTACAGGTACAGCACAGCCAAAACTAATCCTGTCCTAACCTGATGTCCACGCTTGTAAGCTTCCCACAGCACTTGCTGACTGTTGATCAGGAACAAGAACCCCAGGCTGATTTTTTGCCTTCCCTCTCCAAGGGACATTGAGACTAATTGTAGCATCACAACTCGGCACAGACTAGAGATCAAACCTGAAACCTTCCAGGTTCAGCAACTGGCCAGATAAATTTACTGACCACTGGGGAAGCAATTAGTTCCTTTTGATCTTTTCCCTTGAGGGCACAAGTACCTTGAGTACTAGAGATTTTGTTCTGCTGCTTTTATATTGGCGCAGTTTTAATTTTGATTCTTGCAAATTTGGATTCCAGCTCCTGCTGTTTTATGTCACTAACTGACTCAGTTTATGCCAGATTTGTAGACCCAGTTTTTCATGGGTGTGCACTGGGATAAGGGAGTGAAGTTAACAGAACAAACTCGCTGAGCTGGTTGATGTACAGGTTCACCAGAATATGAAGCAAGCGGCACCAATATGAAAGCAACTTTGAACCAGCTGCCAGGCCTAACATCAGCCATCGGGGGCATTTTACATGTACAGAAGTTCTCTAAATTGCTGGATTGTGCTCTTGTTATGTGTAAGTAAAAGCCAGAGAACATGCACAAGTTGTACTAAGTACTCCCAGGTCAGTTCTCATAGTGAGAAGTCGCACAACACCAGGTTATAGTCCAACAGTTTTATTTGAAGTTACGAGCTATCGGAGCTCTGCTCCTTCGTCAGGTACAGTGAGGGAATACAAATCGATTACAAAGTATATATAGACAGAGAACAATGTGTCTGCAGAGATACAATCCGTCAGGGAGGCATTACATCAAAGACACAGCAGAGTACAGCTAAGTACAGTTCTCATAGTGACCAGGTGCAGATTAAAGTTCTGGTTTCTCTGTCCTGATGCTATAAGGGCACTGTCTTACCTCTTTGACTAAGCTTTTGGTCACCTGTCCTAATGTCTCCTTCTTTGGGTTGGTCCATTTTTGTCTGATTATGCTCCTGTGAAGCGCCTTGGGATGTTTTACCATGTTAATGATAATAAATGCAAGTTGTTTTATGCTGTGAATGCATGCAAACGAGGAATTGGGTTGAGGCTGTCCAAACTCATTTGGCGTTGGACTTTTAATAGCCAGAAGAGCCGGAATAAAAGTCATCATTCTCGGGTAGACCTGAATTCAAGCTCCAAATGTGAAAATAGCACATCCCACTCCCTTGTTCATTTTTTGTTTTAACTTTGTCATCTGTTTAAACATGAAAATACTGACATTGCAAATTTTAATGCCAAATTGCTGACACTTAGGATTTAATTACATGCTCAATTCTTGCACTCTTTTTGTTCAAGGTTTTTTGAGGGGTGAAGAATTATTTTTGGCTAGATTTTTTTTAAACTGGAGATCTTGATTGTTATTTCCTGGCCTTAAAATAAGCCTCGTCTGCATACTGTAGTGCAGTTGGACATGACCAGCAGCTTCCATAAAACCACAAGTTTCCATTGTGTAAATTCTGCCAATATGTCCACAGACGGTTTTCTCATGGCTTCGGTTCAGTAATGTCTCCCCTTGTGACTAAAAGGCAGCCACATACCAAATTAAGCCACAAGTCTTCCTCTTTGTGTGCCAGTTTGTCAAAAAGAAAATTAGTAAACAAACTTTCAAGATTAAGCATAGCATTAGCTAGATTGCTCTTTTGAGTTATCAGCTTTCAAACTTTTATTTGTGTGGAGAATGTTACGCTCATAAAAGGTGATGGATATCAGCACTGAGAAATGGAACAGTTTCATATTTTAGTGTCTGCATCAAGCACTCCCAGGACGTAAAGATCGCTGTTAGTTGCAGAGCAGGACTTCCATTACTCAACACCAACCTCTGAAGAGCATCCCCAACTACATTTTAATGTTTTTCCATTTCCCACATTATTACTCATCAGTGCTAGATTGGAGGCCCTTTTATGCTGTGCCAACAGAAGTTTTAATTTTAACAGAAAATGCTGGAGATACTCAGCAGGTCAGGCAGCATCTGTGAAGAGAGAAACAGAGTTAACGTTTCAGGTCGATGACCTTTCGTCAGAACTGGAAAAAAGCAGGAAATGGAACAGATTTTTAAGCAAGTGTAGGAGCTGGGAAAGGGGGGAGGGGATGAAAGAACAAAAGGGAAGGTCTGTGATAGGATAGAAGGCAGGAGAGGTTAAGAGACATTAAGAGATATTCAAGGCAAAAGGAGATGGTAATGGGACAGGATAAGAAACAAAAGATGGCTCTAGATGAAGTGTAAATTGCGCTGGCAGAATGAGCGACAGCTGCCATGTGGGAGAGAAGAAAAGAAAACACACACAAAAGTGTGGAAAAAATATATATATGATAGGGGCCGAGGTTATGATCTGAAATTGTTGAACTCTATGTTGAGTCCAGAAGGCTATAAAGTGCCTAATCGAAAGATGAGGTGCTGTTCCTCGAGCTTACATTGAGCTTCAGTGGAACAATGTAAGAGGCCTAGGGCGGTGAGGTCTGAGTGGGAGAGGAGTGGAGAATTAAAGTGACAGGCGACCGGAATCTCGGGGTCCCCCTTATGGACTGAACGGAGGTGTTCCGCAAAGCGGTCACCCAATCTGCGTTTGGTCTCCCCAATGTAGAGGAGACCGCATCGTGAGCAGCAAATACAGTAAACTAAATTGCAAGAAGTACAAGTAAATCGCTGTTTCACCTGGAAGGGGTGTTTGGGGCCCTGGACAGTGGGAAGTGGGGAGGTATAAGGGCATGTGTTGCACCTCCTGCGCTTGCACGAGAAGGTGCCGGGTGAAGGGGAAGGGGTGTTGGGGGTGATCGAGGAGTGGACTAAGGTGTCGCAGAGGGAGCGGTCCCTGCAGAATGCTGAAAGTGAGGGGAAGATGTGTTTGGTGGTGGGATCACGCTGGAGGTGGCGGAAATGGCGGAAGATGATCAGTTGAATGTGGGGGCTGGTGGGTGAAAGGTGAGGACAAGGGGAGCCCTATCATGGTTCCGGGAGAGAGGGGAAGGGGTGAGAGCAGAAGTGCGGGAAATAGAACAGACACGGTCAAGGGCTGTGTCAACCACAGTAGAGGGGAATCCTCGGCTGAGGAAAAAGGAAGACATGTCAGAAGCACTGGTATGGAAGGTGGCATCGTCAGAGCAGATGCGGCGAAGACGGAGAAACTGGGAGAATGGAAGAGTCCTTACAGGAAGTGGGGTGGGAGGAAGTGTAGTCCAGGTAGCTGTGAGAGTCAGTGATGGAGACGGAGAAGTCGAGGAAGGGAAGGGAAGAGTCTGAAATGGACCATGTGAAGGTGAGGGAAGGGTGGAA
This sequence comes from Squalus acanthias, assembly GCA_030390025.1. Taxonomy (NCBI): domain Eukaryota; kingdom Metazoa; phylum Chordata; class Chondrichthyes; order Squaliformes; family Squalidae; genus Squalus; species Squalus acanthias. Next base: position 68,791,294 of record CM059435.1, on the reverse strand, counting down.
ATTGGAAGCAAAGTGAATGAAAACCGAAGAGCACAGCTTTCTGTCCGATATTTGGATAATTTGCCTGTCCTGTTGAAATTTTAATTTAATTGGTTTAAAGAAAATTTCTAGTGATAAAAGATTTAAGTAACTTTCCACAACTATAATCTTTATTAACTGATGCTGAGAAAAATAGTGTTAGAAGAGAGAGAGTGAGAGAATATCGGTGGAGTTTTGTTGGGTAAGGGTATTCAGGGATCTGGAGCTCAGGCGGGTAAATGGAGTTGAGGTACAGATCAGCCATGACATAATTGAATGCTGGAACAGGCCCGAAGGACTGAATGACCTCCTCCTGTTCCTATGCTAGAATCTTGAAGAAAACTAAAGAGCACAGCTTTCTGTCCGATATTTGGATAATTTGCCTGTCCGTTGAAGTGGTAAGGAAAACCGCAAAATAGAACAAGTTTCATAATGCTGAGACAGCGATGCATCTACATGTATTGTCAGTACCTTGTAACTAACTTTTGCAATGGTTATAGGTATTAAAATACTGCCAAGCTTGTATACTGTTATGGCAGCTTGGCTGTGGAGTACCTGGGTGTGTTGAGGTGCTGTGCATAAAATAAAAGAATGTTAGTTTGTCTGCAGTCAGCTACATGTGAGTTTGTGGTTGTTATTCAAGATCACAAAGGGTGTGTTGCACACTGTTTGAATACCTGGCTCACGTGAATTGGGTCTGTGGTGGAACCGTTGGTCAGGATCACGGCTTGCATGTCGTCGTGAAGCAGGCGGAGGATGGTGACAAACTTTTGAGGGCAGCCGAATTTGAGGAGGACACTCCATAATCCCTCATGGTTGACAGTGTCGAAGGCCCTGTCGTACGGACCGGGGTCAAGCAAGGATGTGTCATCGCACCAACGCTCTTCTCGATCTTCCTTGCTGCAATGCTCCATCTCACCCTCAATAAGCTCCCCGCTGGAGTGGAGCTAATTTACAGAACAAACGGGAAACTGTTCAACCTCCGTCGCCTCCAGTCCAGATCCAAGGTCGTCCCATCCTCTGTCGTCGAATTACAGTATGCAGACGACGCTTGCGTCTACGCTCACTCGGAGGCCGAATTCCAAACCATCGTCAACACCTTCACTGAAGCGTACGAGAGCATAGGCCTTACACTAAACATCCGTAAGACAAAGGTCCTCTACCAACCTGCCCCCGCCACTCAGTACTGCCCCCCGGTTATCAAAATCCACGACAAGGCCTTGAACAACGTGGACCACTTTCCATACCTCGGGCGCCTACTGTCAACAAGGGTAGACGTCGATGACGAAGTCCAACACCGCCTTCAGTGTGCCAGTGCAGCCTTCAGTCGCCTGAGGAAGAGAGTGTTTGAAGACCAGGACCTCAAACCCGGCACTAAGCTCATGGTCTACAGAGCAGCAGTGATACCCACCCTGCTGTATGCCTCAGAGACATGGACCATGTATAGTAGGCACCTCAAAGCACTGGAGAGGTACCACCAACGCTGCCTCTGCAAGATCCTGCAAATCCATTGGCAGGATAGGCGCTCCAACGTCCGTGTTCTCACGCAGGCCAACATCCCCAGCATCGAAGCTTTGACCACGCTCGATCAGCTCCGATGGACGGGTCACATTGTCCACATGCCCGATACGAGACTCCCAAAACAAGCGCTCTACTCGGAGCTCCGGCACGGCAAGAGAGCCTCAGGTGGGCAGAGGAAACGCTTCAAGGACACCCTCAAAGGCTCCTTGAAAAAGTGCAACATCCCCACTGACACCTGGGAATCCATGGCCCAAGACAGCACAAAGTGGAGGAGAAGCATCCGGGAAGGCGCCGAACACCTCAAGTCTCGGGAGCAAGCGGAAACCAAGCGCAAGGAGCGCACGTCAACCCAAGCACCCCACCCACCCACCCCTTCAACCACCGTCTGTCCCACCTGTGACAGAGACTGTAGGTCCTGTATTGGACTCATCAGTCACCTGAGAACTCATTTTTAATGTGGAAGCAAGTCATCCTTGGTTCCGAGGGACTGCCTAAGAAGAAGACGACGACCTGGCTCAGTCGGTGTGGGGTCAGTTTGCCTGCTCTTTTGATCAGAAGTGAAGTGGAGCAACCTGAAATGTTGGGGGTTGGGAACTCAAAAATGGGGACAGCTTTCAGTCGTTCCCTTTCTCCCTAGAGTAGCTTAATGTGGATCAGGTCTCAGTACTAGCAGTTAATGTTGCGTTGATTAACTCGTGTAAGAAGTAGCTGGATGATATCTGATTGCGAATGAGATTGAAGGTCATGAGTAAGTATAAATGTAGATCAAATATTCCAGGGAAAACTGGTCCAAGAACTGTTGGGAATATCCTTTGGAATTCAGTTAGTCACAGTTGTCAGTGGGTTTTTGGTAAAGCATAATGGTGAGGTGGAGTCTGGCAAAATGTTTGTAAGTTGTCCCCTTGAACTGTGAAAAACACCCAGCAGTACAATTTATAGATCATTATACTTGCAAATTTAGGTTATGTCCAAAGAGGCCATTTTGAGCCATGTAATGCAAGAGTGAAGCATTGTTTGTTAATAGGTTTTTCAATGGTAGAGGTAGTGAAGCTGATGAATTAAGAGTAGCACACAGTAGAGTATTGCACTGTGAGTAGTGAAACATGTTGACCTGTTTACTTTTCTTTAAGCATATTAATACCAATATGCTAAATACATTTGGTGGCAGGTCTGGGTCAGTAATGAAAATTCCTGTAGCTTGATATCTTACAGTTTTTGATTGATTACTGGTTGGGATTTAGGGAGAAATATGTCCTTTTTGGAGGATAAAATTAATATTTTCCTTCTTATATTCTGGAAATTCACTAAGTTGGGTGGGGTCATCAAACTGCATGTGTTCTCTTGAAAAGACAAGACTTGAGGGCCAGATGACCATTGCTCACTTAATTTTCTTTGTATTTAACCGTAATAATTTTGGTTGAAGAGAAACCTTAGGCCACGATAGGTCTTGCAAAACTATCTATTGATCATTTTATAGTTTATCAACAATCTAATGTTCTGCCACTTGTTGTATTCATAGTGCATGCCTTCTTAGAATTGCCAATATTTTTTTTAAATGTTGTATCAAGCTGAGAATTCTAAGCATGATCTCATCTCAATCCAACAGGGTTATGACATCATTGCAGTGTTCAAAGAGCTAAAAAGGATGCATTTAATTTGTAAATGTGTGTAAAGAATGTAAAATTGTTGCTTTCCTTCCACCCATCGTTTCAGTTTTCACTTTTTTAGGCCTTTATCCATCCAGCAAGCGACAATGCATGAACGAAAAGAAAGAACTTGCATTTATATAGCACCTTTCACTGTTGCAATGTAGGGAAAAGTGGCAGCCAGTTTGCACACAGCAAGGTTTCACAAACAGCAATGCAGTAATTGACCAGATAATCGGTTTTAGGTGTTGGTTAAGGAATAAATATTGGCCAAGACACCAAATACCATGGGATCTTTTACATCCACCTGAGAGGGCAGTTTAATGCCCTTTGTTTGATGTCTTATCTGAAAGACGGCACCTCCAACAGTGCAGCGCTCTCTCAGTACTGCACTAAAGTGTCAGCCGAGATTATGTGCTCAAGTCTCGCGAGTAGGGTTGCCAACTCTGGTTGGACGTTTCATCACATGGCCTGCCAGCTCCCACAATCCCGCCATCGGTCTCCAACACGCCCATCCTCAGCACACCGCCTTCCCACACCAATTGGAAAGCAAACAGACTCTTCGTTACCCGTTTGGATAATTCTTGACTCAATTAAACAGCGTTTTCTCCCCATCTCCGATATTGTCTTATGCTCCGATGATTTTTCTCCCTGGTTGATCGCAGCAGTGCCCAGGAGATTAATCTTTCATTCTTGGAGACTCCAGGATAATCTGGGAGGGTTGCCGAGACAACCCTGGAGTGGGACTTGAACACAATACCTTCTGACTGAGCGGTGAGTCAGCGGCACACTAACCTCCTTCAGATATCATGCCCAAGTGGCTGCTCTTCTTGTGAATCTGGACAATGGACTGCGAGCCACCATACTCTAGTCAAACCCTGTCCTCACTAATTTCAATGGCACCAGTGCCACTCGGGCTACCATGAGCTGTTAGCACAGACATGGATTGACCATTTTCTTTTTCTCGTCTCTGATTCAGTGCCATGCTATGTGGCTTGTTTATTCATTGAGACATTTCTTAAGGGGAAAGGCGATGCTTTGAGCTTCCCCACACTGTCATTCTGACAGTTTTTTTGCCCCTTTCCCTCAAAAGCCATGACTCTTTGTTAGGGTCCCGTTCCGCTGGTGCTGTCTGCCCCTCTGTGCATCATCAAACTGAAAATTTCTTATGTGCCAGTCTAGGGTATTGGCAGTTGAAGGGGAATAATATCAAAGGCGAGGCCAATCGTGTTCTCAGCCAGTGTTCAGACATGCACACTTCCAGCAGAGTTCAACCCGGGAGTGCTTAAGCAGTCTCGGCTGACATCCACTAGTTCAGCACAGAATGGAGATCAATCCCAGGCCATATACGTCTGTATGGCTTAACTATTCACTGCTTTAACCAGGTAAGCTATCAGGAAAACTTGCCACCATTTCTTATTCTCAAATCTTTGTTTGAACGTTCCAGATACAAGAAGCCTTCAACACTTCAATAAGTCGCAGATCTCACTCCTGGGACCTGCTGTGCTCTGCATACCGACGACCTGTATGCTTTTATATTCCACTTGCTATTTTGAAGCCTCTCATTTCCCTTGAGAGTGCCGTGTGTTTTTTTTTGGAAAAAAATTATATTTAAGGAATTGGGGAATTAATCCATCCTCCTAACCCCAGCTGGTCCCACTTCCCTCTAGGTAAGAAAGCGTGAAAAATGCGATCGTTAGCCTGTCGCATCTGTCAGTATACCATGTGCTGCCTGGGAAACTGGGTCAGACTCCAGGTGGGTGGGGATGTGCGTCTGCAGTCTGTTCACATTCAAAATGGCAGCTCTGAATTATTTAAAAAGAAAGAAAGGCAGATTGGTTGCAGAATCACAGTGCTAGCAAATTCTGCCTCCGACAAAACCAAATTTAAAAATACAGCTCCTGTAACTGGACACAAGTAAAAGCTTGCAGTTACAGGTTTAAACAGTAGCACAGTGATCCTGTGAGGTTATACTTGTTCTTCGCGCCGGGGGGGGGGGGGGGGGGGGGGGGGGGGGGCGGAGCGGCTTAGTTTCTGTTGAAACGCGGGCCGTGACTGCGCACGCACTGCTTTTGCATCTTCGGTTTACGAGGGAACTGAAGCACCCATTGCCTGCGACCCCCTTTGATTTGATTGCAGTCTGCTTTCCGGCCTGAAGTGTGGAGCGAGGGCTGGTGGGGGTGCGGGAGTGAAGCCGGTATCCGTGTGTATCACACTGGTGTAAATTGGATTCTGGAGCGTTGTGACCAGGGGCAGACTGGCTCCTCCCGGAAGGGCGAGGGATTCTCATGGGAAAATTGAGGGATGCTGAGAATGCAGTGCTCTGGATCCATTCACCGGGGCGTGCTCCCAGTTTCCCACCTAGCCAGTCCACCTTGGTCTCGAGCATTCCAGCCGATGCAAGGCAACACACACACGTGTGTGCATTCAGCCCCCTGCTCCCCACGAGTCTGGCTAGGAGTGAGCTGGTGTCGTCAAGGCACTGAATTTACAGCAGCAAATCCATGGTACCACAGCACGGGCTCTTTCCTATGGCGTCTGCTTCCCATTCCATCGAAGCACTTTCTTTCTACATCTACGTTGCTCAGAGAATGATAGAGGATGAAAGGCAAGAAGGATGCACAGGTGGAGTGCTATAAAAGAGCAAATAAGGGGGGGGGAAAGGAAAGGGGTTTGGTGCGTTGAACAAAGAAGCAGTAAGGAAAAGAAAAATACCGTAGAAGCTCCTCAAACATGATTATCCGCAGCAAGAAATTCTTTCCCGTCAGTTAAAGAATGCATTTGTGTTAAAACCAGCTTTTCCCTAAATCGGGTGTCCGTGAACTGACCTGCCCTGCTATACAAGAACAAGAAATTGTTTAGGGGAACAAAGAGGCCAAGATAAATGGTCTAGGTTAGAAACAGAACAAAGGAATGATAGACCCATGAGTGAGGGATGGGGAGAGAACAAAATCATTCAAGCAGTGAAATAATTCCCCAACACTCCGCAAATGCTGTGTACACATTCCCTGTATTTATAAATTATTCCCTGATATTTATTTTTCAGAGTGCAAACTGCTCTACGGGGGCCAGGGAAATTCTTACGCCACCCCAGGGGAGAGTGGGAGCCTTTTTTGTTCCACTAGCCTTAGAGGTCATTTGCCACAGACAATCGGTTTCATTATTGCTCACTCAAAGCTCAATAGCAAGCGGCAGTAAAAACGGTTTTGTATCATACGGTTGTATCTATCTTTTTTTTGTCTGATTATTTTTTTTGAGAAGACAGTGGCTCGCCTGAGGTTGTAATAAAAAATTGATTACATTTTCTGTCAACAGAGTGGTCGGGTGCTGCAGATGTGACCCTGTTAGTAACCCATGCAGAAAGATGCTACTTTAGATATACAGTAAATGCAGCCTTTTTACTCTGATTTTCCAGCAGCTTTTAACTCAGCGAGGAATACCATTTGAAGCTGCATGATTCACTGATTACTTCTTGGAATAAATCGTCTCTGATTCTCCACAATTAGTAACTGCAGTAGAAAAAAAAATGACAGTTTTGTCTGGAACTGGGGCTGTGGTGGGCAGGATTGGTACTTCACGTGGCATGACTGGTACAGTAGCCACTGTCAGTGGGAAACACTAGGTTTTGCTGGGCACACGCATCATTGTTTGGTGGAATGGTGACAGAGTTTGTGGCATGCAAGCTCAAATGGAACGTGATTCCTGTATGTTGTTGGTATATTTTCTACTTGACTGAAAAGATCTGACACACAATTGAAAGAAGATGCAGTTAGCTGTCGGTCTGTGAGTGAGTGAGTGTGTGTCTGTATGTTGAAATGCCAGGGTTTCAGTTTCTAATTGCCTTCCAGTGATCTGTGCTGGAAAGTGCGCATAGGAACAGGAGTGGGCCATTCAGCCCCGCGAGCCTGTTATCTGTCATTCAGTTAGATTGTGCCTGATCTGTGCCTCAACTCCATTTAACGGTCTTTGATCCATGTCTCTTGATACCCTTGCCCTACAAAAATTTATCACCCTCAGTCTTAAAATCTCCAATTATCCCAGCATCCACAGCCTTTTGGGGGACAGTGTTCCAAATTTCTGCTACCCTATGTGTGAAGAAATGGTTCCTGATTTCAATCCTGAATGGCCTAGTTCTAATTTTAAGATTATGGCCTCTCATTCTTGATTCCCCTTCCAGAGGAAATAGTTTCTCTCTATCTACCCTATTGAATCTTTTTATCATTTTAAACCCTCAACCTTCTAAACTCCCTGTAATACAAGCCAAGCTTATTCAACCTGTCGTCCTAATTTAACCCTTTAAGCTCCCGTATCACTCTGGTGGATCTGCTCTGCACCCACTCCAAGGTCAATATATCCTTCCTGAGGTGCGGTGTGATATTTTCATGCCTGGACCAGTTGGACTGTGAAAAACAGCTATCAGTATAAGTGTTGCACTTCCAAACATGGGTTATGTATGGAGGAAATTTTTTGAATTGTGAAATCCCAGTGTGGCAATTACAGGTCTGTCAATAGTGGGGGGAGCAATGAATTGAAGTATTGCACATCATTAAGGTGTGTTGATTTAGGTGAAGCTCCCCTCCCCAAACAGAAGATTAGTATGAGCATGCTGGATTTCTGATACCATTCGTGATTCCATAGGTGAGTAACCATTCTAAACTTCAATGTACCAGAATCCAAAAGTGTAACCTGACTTTTGCTAAACTCGCATCCCTTTGGATACACAATAGATGGTTGTGGTTGTAACTTATTTCCTATTTGACATGTTATAGTGGATAATCTGGTTAATTTCTGTTCCAGGAATGTAAATTAGATTTTGAAAAGAATAAGGCCCAGAATTTAAAACTGGCTCCCTTGCTAATATCTTGGCACATTTGAGTCTCTCTCTGTTATAATTTTTGAGGATCTGAACCTTGTCCAGATCAAAACTTCAAACTTTGTTTAGGACCGGTGAAAAAAAGGGTGCTGACTGTCCAACAGCGATCTCCTCTTGGGTAAGACATTGGGCAAAACTTGGACTTTGACACATGCCAAGGTGCAATATAAAATGGGCAAGTACAAATAGGTGGCACTGGTATTGAAGCCTCCCGAGAGAAGTTGTCCTGACCCAGTGGAGATGGGCACCATCTGTAATACAAAAGTTGGGATCTTGGGTTTCATCAATAGAGGTATTGAGTACAAAAGTAGAGAAGTTATGCTGAACCTTTTTCAAGCGCTGGTTAGGCCACAACTGGAGTATTGCGTCCAGTTCTGGTCACCGCACTTTAGGAAGGATGTGAAGGCCCTTGAGAGGGTGCAGAGGAGATTTACCAGAATAGTTCCGGGGATGGGAGATCTTGGCTACAAGGACAGGTTGGAGAAGCTGGATTTGTTTTCATTAGAGCAAAGGAGGTTGAGGGGTGATTTGATAGAGGTGTACAAGATTATGACGGGTTTGGATAGGCTAGACGGGGAAAGGCTGTTCCCACTAGTTGATGGTACAAGGACTAGGGGACACAGATTTAAGGTTTTGGGCAAGAGATGCAGGGGGGATGTGAGGTAAAACTTTTTTACGCAGCAAGTGATGAGGACCTGGAACTCGCTGCCGACGGAAGTGGTGGAAACGGAGACACTCAATGTTTTCAAGGGGAGACTGGATAGACACTTGAGGGAAATAAACTTGCAGGGCTACGGGGATAGAGCGGGGGAATGGGACTGACTGGTTTGCTCTACAGAGAGCCGGCACGGACTCGATGGGCTGAATGGCCTCCTTCTGTGCCGTTATGACTCTATGAAATCACCGTTCCTTCATTGTGACTGGGTCAGATTCTTGGAATTCCCTACCTAATGGTTCTGTGGGAGTACCTTCACCACACTAACTGCAGGAGTTCAAGAAGAAAGCTCGCCCGCACCTTCTCAAGGGCAACTAGGGATGGGCAATAAATGTCGACCTTGCAAGGGACGACCACATCCTGAGAATGAAGTTTAAAAAAAAAAAATGTTGGTGCAAGGTCACACCAAAATAAAAGTAAGCTGTTAAAAATGAAACATTTTTTTTAGTTGCTGTGCAACCATTCAAGTTTTGATTGAAAAGCTCCTCCATTGAGTTCTCTTTCTTTGTCTGGCTCCCCAACAAAAAAGGCATTAATCTAGGGCAAAAATACTGTGGATGCTGGAAATCTGAAATAAAAACAAAATTCTGGAAATACTCAGCAGGTCAGGCAGCATCTGTGGAGAAACTGTTGAAGTGAAGGAGGGCATCGTAAGAGTCGCAGATGTAGGTAGGAAGAGACTGGACAAGGGGAAAAAAATTAGTCGAGATAGGAAGAAATCAGTCTCGGACATTCAGGTAGACCAGATGCATTTGTTTTTTCGATTTAATGTTGGAATATGTCTGACAATTGGGAACACCTGAGAGGTCTGCTCTGAATCTTTGATGAGCTGTGCTTCGGGTACCATTTCTTTGTTTTCCAACCTGATGAGCTTCTTCGCTAATCATTTTGTGGCAGTGTACTGGTATTATTTAGATAAGCAGCAAGCAGACAGCAAAAGTAAATGTTGTTGTGATGACACTTTCCAGAACAATTGATGGTAATTTGCTTTAACAGACTAACAGACACATCTTCCACCCTCCATAAACTTAAGCTCATACAAAACTCTGCTGCCCATATCCTAACTCACACCGTCCTGTTCACCCATCACCCCAGTGCTCGCTGACCTACATTGGCTCCCGGTCCCCAAACGCCTTGATTTTAAAATTCTCGTCCTCGTGTTCAAATCCCTCCTTGGGCTTGCCCCTCCCTATCTCTGTAACTTCCTCCTGGCCGACAACCCTCAGAGAACTTTGGGTTCCTCCAACTCTGGCCTTTTGCGCATCCCTGATTTCCTTCACCCTACCATTGGTGGCCGTACCTTCAGCATCTAGCCCCTAAGCTCTGGAATTCCCTCCCCAAACCTCTGCCTCTCCGCCTCTCGCCTCCTTTAAGACGCTCCTTAAAACCTATCTCTTTGACCAAGATTTTAGTCACCCGTCCTCATTCTTTGGCTCGATGTCAATTTCTGGCTGATTACGCTACTGTAAAGCTCCTTTGGACATTTTACTACGTTAAAAGCGGTATATAAATGCAAGTTATTGTTGATGTAATAAAATGCTGTGCAATCTGAATTCTAAGAAACTAGTCCAATCCTAAGACAGGGCAAGGTGCTGATTGAAGTGGGCAAAAATGTGGCAGGATGGTGTCTTGCCTCTTCAGGAAAAGTAGCTATGTCCTCTTTGAATCTGCTTTTTAAGAAGTAGAACACCATGAGCATTATGGCTCATTCTTGCTACCAGGCAAAGCTAATCATTTTGACATGCCACTGGCTACACCAGCAACAGTGTAACAATGCACTTTCAGTTGGAGAGAGTTCTGCTCGACCCAGTAAATAAAACAAACCCTGTCTTCCTATAATGCTTCAAAGGACAAGATTTTAGATGAGTGTTCAACACTTCTTATATTCTTGATGCTGTAGCTTCTGAAACACAATAGAGTCCCACTAAACCAAACTAGTTGGCATAGAGCACAGGTCAGCGTGCAAGTTGTTCAGCCTGGTACAATCCTCACCACTTATAGCGGGCACGCGATTCGCCTGCTATAAGCGGTGGACGGTAAACTCATCGTAGGTTGTAGGAATTAAATATTAGCCCCAGGCACCCTCCAGAGGATTCAGCATGGCCTGGTTGGTTAGGTTTGGTACACAGAGGGGCAGATTTTTTGCCCACTTCAATCAACAGCTATCCTTATCCTTATCTTGGGAGTGGCCTAGTTGGTTGAGGGATTTTGTACATGGGCAATTTTTAAATGATTGAACAGCTTGAAAAAAAAGTACAGCAGAACCCGGCTGCCAGATCCACGATATGTTTCCTACATTACAACAGTTACTAAACTATGACTTCAAAAATACTTCATTGGCTGTAAAGCGCCTTGGGACACCCCGAGGTTATGAAAGACGTTATACAAATCCAAGTCTTTTTACTGGCATCTGCAGCCCCATATGTGACTTTTTTTGTCATTATTTGCTCTGAATTTGATTGGAACATATAAAGAAAATGGGATTTTTACAAACAGTTGTTTAAAAAAGAAAAGAAAGACTTGCATTTATATAGCGCTTTTCATGACCTCAGGATGTCCCAAAGCCCTTTACGACCAATGAAGTACTTTTGAACTGTAGTAGAGCGAATTGCCTCTTAAATATAGTATTGTAGCTTAAGATTGGCAGCTAATTTGAAGGCAGGATGTGGATTTGCCATAGGAAGGAACATAAGTGAGCCATATCATCCATTGAGCCTACTCTGCCATGTCAGCTATCTTTTTAATCCTAATTCTTTTGGCTTATCTCTGTATCTCTTAATACCCATGTTTCCCATGTAAATATCCATCTCACTTTTAAGCATGTAAATCAATTTTTTTTTTTACCTTTAACTTAACTTCCTGGGGTATTGTGTTCCACATTCTCTCACTCCCTTTTTTGCATGTAGAAGTTTTTGGCGGATTGGCCTTTTAAATCAGGTTAGTCCTAATTCTAAAATGGTGTTGCCTTGCTCTTGGTTCTCATACTAGCGGGGAGAGCCAATGCCAATCTACCCTTCTTTCTCCTCTTCAAACTTGATAATGAATTCAGTCAAACTCGTGTCACTATTCTCATGATGCTCCCTTAAAACCAGATTGCTAACTATTTCGGGTTCATTACTCATAACTAAATCAAGAATTGTCTGCTCCCTTGGCAGGCTGAAGATGTGCTCTCGGCAACTGTCTTCAATGCATTCAAAACACTAGTTCGGCCCCAGCTGGAGTATTGTATCTAATTCTGGGCACCATACTTTAGGAAGGACGTGAAGGGAATGCACTGCCTGATCGGGTCAGGTTACAGATTCAATAGTAGCCTTCAAAAGGGAATTGGATAAATACTTGAAGGAGGAAAAAATTGCAGGGATGTGGGGAAGGAGCGGGTGAGTGGGACTAACTGGATTGCTCTTCGAAAGAACCGGTGCAGACTTGATGGGCCAAAGGGCCTCCTTCTGTGCTGTATTAATCTGATTCTTCTCTCCCAATCTACGCGCAAGTTAAAATGTTATTGTATTTTTTTTTTCTTGAAGCCCGTAAATGCCAAGCCACAAAAATAGCAAAAGCTGACACAGTCCCCCAAAAAGCTGCCAACTCAAAAATGGCTCTGATTATAAGTCTGTGACCTGAAAATAAGTAGTAATGCAGGGTTTTTAATTTAAGCTGTACTTATGCCCAGAATTCTTTTACTTGTATTGGAAAGAAAAAAACATAAGTACTTGAAATTTTGAGGTAAAATATAAATGTTGAAAGGAAAAAAATGGTGGTGCATTTTTAGGGAGGGTGAAGGGAATGCTACCCTCAAATATTACATTTTTAATGTGAAAAATTGTGTTCTGGTTAATTTTAAGCACTTTTACACTTTGCAATTAACAGATTCTTTATCCTGAAAATCAAAATGTTAGTTTGTTTTTTAACAGACCATCACTTCCTTAATTCAACATGGCACTCTTCCTCTGCAAGATTCCTCTGTGCAAGCTGACAATCGTCTCACTCTCCAATTTAAACTAACACTCTTCACCCTTCCAACCCAGTTCAAGTTGGTACCCTTCTTCCACCCCTGCCCACACTTACTGCTTGCACTTTTTTTTTCTTTCCATCCTAACTGAATGCTGACACTCTCCGTTCCCACTCCCCCTGTTAATGCTGGCGCTCTCCTTCCTCCCGTACCAAAGTGCTGCATCCATTCCCCACCCTTCCTCTCCTCTTCATTGCAATCCACATGTTTTCTCTCTCTCCCTCTCCCAGTAAATAGAGCTGAGGTACAGGTCAGCCATCATCTAATTGAATGGCGGAACAGGCTTGATGGGCTCAATGGCCTACTCCTGTTCCAATGTCGCCTCTACCCTCACCGCTCTTTCTCCTCTCTCTCACCCCTCTTTCCCCACCCCATCCTCCATTTCTTTCTCCTCTCTCTCTCTCTCTCTCACCCCTCTTTCCCCACCCTCCCATCCCCCATTCCTCAGTCTCAAGCCTATCTGAGCCTGAGCGCTGTTGCTGATGGACAGGACTGACCTTTGTCCCCTGTGCAGTTCTACCGCTAAAGAAACTGATACTGACCACCCTATACTGTAGGCTGGTATTCCCCTGTGAGAATTCCTACCTGCATTAACACAGCAGCCATAATGACTCCCTTTGGCAATAAGAGAAGTGTGGCACAGTCCAATCCATCAACTGGCAGACTTGGGTAAGGGTGGCACTGTGTTTGACCCACAATTATTTTTGTCCGCAAATGCTGAGTGGGACCCCAAAATGCTGTCAGCGCTGATAGATGTTATATACACAGGCCCTCTGATCTACATATACATATATTCCTCTCAATCCATTACAGTTAATGGCAGGGGGGAGGGGGTGTCTTTCAAATACTCATAATAAGCATTTTTCATCCTTTCCTGTTAGCTCCACCATAGTGCTCTCAAGTCCACTCCAACTAAGTGACTGCCGGTGCTGTCCCACATTGCCCCACCTGTCATTCGCCACGACGCCACTGCTCCATGAGATGGAAAAAATTATGAGCAACATCGACTTTCCCACTCACAAAGACTTGAAAAACCCACCACGAAAGCAATTAAAATTGTGCCGGGCTATTCTGGGGAAACAGCAGCCAATATTCATGCAGCTGGTATTGACCCTACTATCCAAATGGATGGAATTGTGGGGCGCATGCAACATAAAGAACTAACACCTCATCACTGACCCAACAGCAGAGGTCCCTGGCTTCGACAGGGCTCAACCCAATCCGCACAGGGCATGGTCAATGTGCCCACCTGCTCCACAAGTGGAAGGTGAGGGACGACCCGAAGTGCGACTGTGGCCATGATTCCCAGACCACGGAACACATCACATCAACCTACCCACTAAGATCTGTTGCGGGAGGCACCTCATTGATGCGCTGAGCATCTCAGGAGGCCATCGATTGGATAGCCAAACTAGACATCCCATTATGAGCTTTTCCTGTCATCTGAAACAACAAAGTGATTCCACCTGCCAATTACACTCCTTTCGATCATTTCCTTTCAATCGATTGGCAGCCAATTAAAATTCACTTTTGGCAATGCTCCTTCCCACCTCCCAAAGTCAGTCCTGACTCCCGCTCCTCATTTTAAGTTTGAAGTGTGCTTTTTAAGCTCGGGGCTAATTCTTGCTGTCCAATTAGTCATTGAACTCGTGGCGCACTTCCACTGTTAAACGTGCCAGCCCTGTCTGTGGTGGTGCTGGTGGGCATCATCATCATCAAGCATTATGTAGAGGCATTTTACAGGTAAAAGTTCTTGTTTTAGGCTGATATACATTTGACTTGTCTTAAAAAATAAGATACTAAAGCTCAAAAAAGACTGTGCCAATGCCCTGCACCTATAGAGAGTGCTCTTTCCAAAGCTAGCGAGTTTGTTCTATGTTGTAATCATCAACTGACTAGCAGTCGGGAAATTTTCAATCGTGCACTGTCTTGTGTGAAGGATCATTCACAGGAATGTTTTCCAAAGTTTGAAATTGTTCAAAACATACATTTCTTTTACCTGTATTATGGAAGTCCCTTTTATTACATGAAACTACTTCAGAAAATACCCTCAGTATCTACCTGCATGTGCAAAATTCCATAAAATAGAAATGTTGAAGCATACAGTAACAGTCTATAAAAGAGTATGTGTTATAGGTACTTGTGTGATGTGCATGCTTTGGGCATTGCAGGCATGTCTAAAGATGCATGCTATTTCCATTCCATTCCATTTCTTCATTTTTTAGTTTTTGGAAATTTTCAATTTATGTTAAGTTCTGAAGTAAAGGATCATTTGACCCAACAAGCCCACTCCTTCCATTAGACTAGGGTTGTCTAAACTGTGGCACATGGCCACATTACCTGTGGCTCTGGCCTTTGAAGCCCAATCCTATTTGTGCTTGTATTTTTTTGCTCGCTGGTTTGTCCTGTTTGAATTTTGTGGGCTTGGAGATTTGGGAAGCACTGTTGTCTCATTGGTGGATAAAACGCAAATCAGAACAGCGAGATCTGTTTATATCAGCAACAGAAGGTTGATAGGAGATTTGATAGAGGTGTTCAAAATCATGAGGGGTCTAGACAGAGTAGATAGAGAGAAACTGTTCCCATTGGCAGAAGGGTCAAGAACCAGAGAACACAGATTTAAGGTTATTGGCAAAAGAACCAACGGCGACATGAGGAAATTTTTTTTTACTCAGCGAGTGGTTAGGATCTGGAATGCACTGCCTGAAAGGGTGGTGGAGGCAGACTCAAATCGTGGCTTTCAAAGGGGAGTTGGATAAGTACCTGAAGGAAAAAAGTTTGCAGGGCTACAGGGAAAGGGTGGGGTAGTGGGACTAGCTTAAGTGCTCTTGCAGAGAGCTGGCATAGGGCCAAATGGCCTCCTTCTGTGCTGTAACCATTCTATGATTTGAAATATGTGCAAAGAGTTTAAACTTGCTGCATGGCCACTATGCAACCCACAACAATAGAAAACATGGACAACACTGCATTAGACCATACACCGATGGCACTGTGATAAACTCTCCCAATTTTACTGATTTGGAGAAGGAATTGAATAACCATCACTTAAAATGCAGCTGAAGTGCTACAAGATCCCACCAGGAAAACCAAAAACTGCAGGTTATTAATTAAACATTAGTATATGAATTATTCAGTGCTAACCAATTGCAGATGAGATTCCCATGGGCCGAGCATGAGGTTCCATTGAAATTTTGATGGTCATTTAACCATCAACTCTTGTTAGTATAAATATTCACCCAGGTACATTTCAAAGGACATAATTAATGCAGTTTACTTTAATCTGATATCTGCTGTTCTTTGAGAGGCCAGGGAGGGAAGGAACTTTTGATATTTTGTCCTGCTCAAGGCTTGTTAATTCTGTTCTCCTACCTTGTAGATTAAACTCTAAAGTAAATAACCAATTTGCTCCTCCAGTATCTTAGCATTTCAGAGACTTGGATCATGTCCCCATGTAATCATATTCCCAGTAGAAACAATTTATAGGTCGTGACTTTTATATTTTTGGGGCTGGTTTCAGGAGAGTGGAGCCACACTGGCCTCCCAGTGCTGCTCTTTCACCCAGCACCATTTTTTTCAGGTGCCAGGCACAATTGGGAGCTGGTTCATCCAGCAGCACCTCTTGCGACCCCTGAAAAGTGAACATCTGTTGCTGCCAGAACAAGGGACTCAGCAAGTCTATATTACTAATGGTGCCGTGGGACTGAAGTACTTAAATCCAAAAAAACTCTGAATTCACAGCTCGGACTTTTAAGTCTTGGAATTGGCTAACCGGGGTTGAAGAAGAAATGTGTCTCTGCATACTGTTAAGACTTTCAAAATGAAGGTGAGGCAGAGGTACATTTTCATGGGTCAGCTTACAAGAAGGAAGAAGTCAGGGACACAGGAACAGGAGTAGGGCATTCAGCCCCTCAAGTTTGTTCTGCCATTCAGTTAGAATCATAGAATGATACAGCACAAAAGGAGGCTATTTGGCCCACTGTGTCTGTGCCATTTGGATCATGGCTGGTCTGTAACTCAACTCCATTAACCTGCCTTTGACCCATATCCCTTGATACCCTTACCCAACAAAAATGCATCAATCTCAGTTTTGAAAGCTTCAATTGACCCAGCATCCACAGCCTCTTGGGGGAGAGAGTTCTCGATTTCCATTACCTTGCCTGATTTTGCTCCTAAATGGCCTAGCTCTAATTTTAAGATTCTTGTTCTGGATTTCCCACCAGAGGAAATAGTTTCTCTGTATCTAGCTCATCAAATTCCTTTATCATTTTAAACAGCTCAATTTGATCACTCCTCAACCTTCTAAACTCTAGGGTACACACTCCAAGATGGAGTCGGTGACCAAGGTTCTATACAACCAAAGCATCACTTCCTTACTTTTTTGTTCCAACCCTCTTGAGATAAAGACCAACATTCCATTACACTTTTTGATTACTTTTTGCGCTAGTTTTTAGTGATTTGTGTACATGGACACCCAAATCCTTTTGCTCATCCACAGCTCCTAGTCTCTCACCTTGTTATAAATGGCCCCTTCATCGTTTCAAAGGAAGCCCTTTAATCTAGGCGTGTCCATGGGCCACTTAGTTCATACCTTTGAGCCACAGGACGGCCGTATAACATTTTAATCCATGTTCCCATTAATTTGCTTATATCTCAAGTTGCAGATAGTAATAGATTTTGATGTTTGGATGTATCCATTAATTAGGTAACAGTGCTAAGAAGTGTTCTTTCCAAACTTCAAGACTCAAAAATTCAACAGGACAACCTATCAGTGAGGAATATAAGTGCAAATAGAACTGAGTAGATTGGGTTCATTGGATGGATTACCACGGTTTGCTGGCTGGAAATGGCCCATGAGTCACTGTTTGGACAGTCCTGTATCCACTATGGGGGAGAGCAGGAATTATTCGGATCAATTTTGAAGCTCGGGAGTATCTCTACCATTGTATTATATTGGAATAATGCAGATAGAAGTGTATTAAATAAGACAGCATACATAAGACAGCAGTGCACTGAAGGCTCGAGACAATGCCCAAAGCTGCAAGAGGAAAACCTGCGTTGTTTCTCAACATTGCAATGTGTCATGTCTGCAAAAAAAAAACACTCCTAGCAATGTTGATAATATGTGCAATTATGCACAGTTGGAATTTTGTTCCATCTTTGTTGGGGTGGGGGGCGGGCATTGTGGCCACACGACTTGTGTGACTGAATCGAAGTACCACAGCATCAAAACCTCACTCCGTTATAAGGTGGACCTCACTACACTGTTACAAATTACTTGTACTTATTCTTTGTTAAAGTATTCCTTTTCATGCTATTTCAGTCTCTTTCTGCCTGTCTACCTCCCTATTTTTTATGTGCCTGGTTATTTTCCCTCTGCAAATGTGCCCTTTGCCAGCTGGCACCCATGCCTCCACTGTGACCAATCCCCAATAATTGCAGCCTAAATGGAGATTTACAAGATGGATAGAAAACAATTTGATCATTTTCAGCTGTTCCCACTCTGCTGAGATCTCCCACATAGTCCCAATGCCCATTGCACATAACTCAAACAAGCCTAACAATTGGCAAGGCCCTTTGTACCAAAATGGTGAATCGGGCAGATTGCTAGCTTTTTGCCCAATCTGGAACTGGGTAAGGGAAATAGCTTTGTACAAGGGCAGGAGTGAGTCTTGATTGCTGTGATCTGTGACTTCTTGTTCACCACAAAGTGAATGAACTTCAATTTCTAATCGAAATGTGCAAGAACAGGCCCAGCAGTTCATGCACAATCATTTCAAAACTAAAATTTTGCTCTAGTTTTACAGTCATCAGAATTATCAGATGGACAGGACTGGAACATATATCAAAAATTTGTAACTAAAAAGCAGATCAAATATTATGGCTTTATCAGCCAGGACAGTGAGGAAATGTGTCGCAGTACTGAGGGAGTACTGCACTGTTGGAGGTGCCGTCTGTCAGATGAGACATTAAGCCGAGGCCCCGTCTGCCCTCTCAGGTGGATGTAAAATATCCCATGGCACTATTTCGAAGAAGAGCAGGGGAGTTCTCCCCGGTGTCCTGACCAATATTTATCCCTTAACCAACATCACTAAAGAAAAAACCCAGCTTATCTGGTCATTATCACATTGCAATTTGTGGGACTTTGCTGTTCGCAAATTGACTTCCACATTTCCTACATTACAACAGTGACTACACTTCAAACATACTTCATTGTCTGTGAAGCACTTTGGGACATCATGAGGTCATGAAAGGCACTGTATAAATTACATAGAATATACAGCACAGAAACAGGCCATTCAGTCCAACTAGCCTGTGCTGGTGTTTATACTCCACATGAGTCTCCTCCCATTCCATCTACCTCATCTCAGCCCTTCATCATATTTTTCTATTCCCTTTTCTCTCATGTTCTCATCAAGTTTCCTTTTGAAAGCATCTGAGCTATTTGCCCCAACCACTTCCTGTGGTAGCGAGTTCCACATTCTAACCACTCTCTGAGTAAAAAAGTTTCTCCTTATTTCCCTATTGGATTTTTTAGTAACTATCTTGTGTTTATGGCCCCTAGATTTAGATTATCCCACAACGTTCTCTCCGCATCTACCCTGTCCAACACATTCATAATTTTAAAGACCTCTATTAGATCACCTGTAAGTCTTCTCTTTTCTGAAGAAAAAACCCCAACCTATTCAATTTTTCCCAATAGCTGTAATCTCTCAGTTCTGGTACCATCCTTGTAAATCTTAGTTGCACTTTTTCCAGTGCTTCTATATCCTTTTTATAGTATGGAGAACAGAACTGTGCACAGTACTCCAAATGTGGCCTGACCATGATCCTATACAAGTTTAACATAACTTCACTACTTATGAATTCTGTACCCCTAGAAATAAATCCCAGTGCTTTGGTAGTATTTTTAGTTGCTTTGCTGACCGGTGATGCTGCTTTTAATGATTTGTTCACCAGTATCTCTAGATCCCTTTGCTCTTCTACACCATTCACTTATTTTCTAAGAATGGCCTCCTTCTGTGCTGTATTATTCTATGTAGGTAATGTTTCTATTTTTCCTACCAAAGTGCATTACCTCACATTTATCTATGTTAAAGCGCATTTGCCACTTAACTGCCCAGTCTGCAGGTTTTCTAATGTCCTCTTGTATTATGTTGCATTTTTCCTCAGTGTTAGCTATACCCCCCAGTTTGGTATCATCTGCAAATTTTGATATTGAGTTAAATCCAAATCATTAATGTAAATTACGAGTAACAGTGGTTAGAGCACTGATCCTTGTGGAACACTGCTTTCTACCTTCCTCCAATCTGAATAACTACCCTTTACTCCTATTCTTTGCTTTCTATTTTTTAGTCAATTTGCTATCCATTCAGCTATTAGTCCCAACTCCACATGCCCTAACCTTTGTCATGAGCCTACTGCGTGGTACCTTATTGAAGGCCTTTTGCAAATCCAAATATATGACATCTACTGCATTACCCTTGTCTACTCTTTCTGTTACCTCTTCAAAGAATTATGTCAGGTTAGTTAAGCATGACTTAGCCTTTCGGAATCCATGCTGACTTTTTTATTATATTTTCTGTCTATAGATGCTCTTCTATCAATTTTTTTTAGTATAGATTCCAGTATCTTTCCTATCACTGACATAAAGCTGACTGGTCTATAGTTCCCAGGTTTTGATCTATCTCCCTTTTTGTATATAAGAACATTAGCTGTCCACCAGTCCTCTGGCACTACCCCCTCTTCCACGGAACTTTTGCCTCTGCTATCTCCTCCCTCGTTTCCTTGAGTATGTGTAGGTGCATACCTGGACTCTTATCCTCTTTTAGTTTTGCTAGTTTGTCAATTATTTTCTCCCTTTCTATCCCAACTGTATTAATCTTTTTAAGCTTATCCTCTGGTGAAGTGCCTATTTCGTTATCTTATTTAGTAAAAACTGAGGCAAAGTAGTTATTCAATATAACAACAGAAAACGCTGGAAAAACTCAGCAGGCGAGGCAGCATCCGTGGAGAGAGAAACAGAGTTAACGTTTCAGGTCGAAGACCTTTCATCAGAACTGGAGACAGCAGGAAATCAAATAGATTTAAAGCAAGGATAAAGCTGGGAAAGGGGGGAGGGGATAAAAGAACAAAAGGAGAGATTAAGAGACATTAAGAGATATCAAGGCAAGACAGGCTGAAAGAAGTGTGAAATGCAATGGCAGAATGTTATTCAATACTTCTGCCATTTCTTTGTAATTACCTGTGAGTTTATCTTGCTCATTTTTAGTGGCCCTATCGTACTTTAATTTTCTTATTATCATTTGTGTCTATAGATACTTTATTATTTATTTTTATATTCCTTGATAATGTGATTTTGTAATTTCTCTTTGACCTCTTGATGGTTTTTATAACTTCTCTCCTAAGTTCTTCATATTCTCTTTTGTCCTCTCCTTTAGTATCTAAGTACTTATGTCTTTTTCTTTAGATTCAATTTTCTCTTTAGTTCTTTATTCATCCATGGTGTCCCATAATTAGCTTGCTTGTTTTTGGCTTTTAGTGGAATACATTTCTCTTGAACTCTATTGATTACCCTTTTAAAGATTTCTCACTGTTTTTCTGTCTCTGTTTTTCAAGATTTTCTACCTGTTTACCTTCCTTAGTTCCACCCTCATTTCCTCATATTTTGCTCTTTTCCAATCTATTCCCTTAGTCTTTGTCCTACTTAAGTCACTCTTGATCCTAATCTTGAACCTTCCTATGTTGTGATTGCTACTACTAAGATGCTTTCCGACTCTTACTTCTCACATCTGTTCTGGTTCATTACCCATTACAAGATCCAGCAGATTCTTTTCTTATTGGTCTTCTTACACACAGAGTGAGAAAGGAATCCTGTATACACTGTAAAATCTCATGCTACTCACCTCATAGATTTGCCTATATATTTCTTCCTCCAATTCCCTTCCACTATTTGGATGTCTATAGTATACCCCTATTTGTCTGATGGATCCCTTATCTTTTAACTCAATCCATATGGATTCTATATCTATCTTACTACTATTTACACCCTTTTTTTCTATTGCCATTATGTTATCTTTAACTAGTACAGCTACTCCACCTGCCCTCCTTCCTTCCTAAATGTGTTATATCCTGCAATTTTTAGTTGCTAATTCTGTTCTCTATGTAGCCATGTTTAAGTCATCCCTACTATATCCAGATCCTCTCTACAAATTATTGCCTCCAGTTCATTCATTTTGTTTTGAATACTACATACATTCTCTGTTTTTAGTAGTTATTTCACCTTTATGTTCTGTGACTTTATCTGATCGCTGGCCATCCGTGTTATCCTTCTTCCTTTCTTTAGCTTGTCCTTTACTCTCTTTCCTGATTCTTTTATTGTTAGGTTTCTGTAATTTCTAGCAGTTTCCTCCCACTATGTTATTAGTTTAAAGTCTTATTTACATCCCTTTTTTCCTTTCCGCTAGAACCTTGGTACCAGCCCAGTTCAGGTGCAGCCCCTCCCAACGGTACAGCTCCTTCCTGTCCCAGTACTGACGCCTGTGTCCCACGAAATGGAACCCGTCCTTCCCACACCGCTCCTTTAGCCACGTGTTGACTTTCCTAATCTGTTTGTCCCCATGCCAATTTGCACGTGGCTCGGGTAATAGTCCTGAGATGATTACCCATGGGGTCCTGCTTTTCAATTTAAATCCTGACTCCTGACACTTCCTTAGCTGGACCTCTTCCCTAATCTTTCCTACGTCGTTGGTTCTGACATGGATCACAACAACTGGATGCAAGTTCATTCTTTTCTTTCACGGTAATTTACAGCAGCAACAACAGCTTGTATTTAGATGAGCACCTTCAACAGTTAAACCTCCTGAGGTGCTTTACAAAGAGGAAACTGAGCAGAGGGTTGGGAAGATTACCAAAGGCACACTGAAGAGGTAACCTTTTAAAAGTGGGGAGAGACATGTCAAGGCAGAGACTATGGGAACGAAATTTCAGAGTGCTGAGGCACGATGTTAACATTTTGCCACCGATAGTGGAGCTGAGAGAGGGAGGTGTGCGCAACTGGCTGAAATCACAGAAGCAGCGAGTGGGAACTGGCTGGAGAAGGTGGCAAAGGTCGGGGTGGGGGGTGGTTGGGGAATAGGCCATGGAGAGATTTATAGATGAACTTGCAAATTTTGAATTCAGTGTTGTGGGGATAGGATGCGTGTGGAGGTTGACGATGATGGGTCTGGTAGGGGAATGCGGCCTGGTGTAGGGTCGGATACTGGCAGCAGTGTTCTGGATGAGCTGGAGTTTGTGAAGAGTGGAACTTGGGTGCAGCAAAGAGAACATTGGAGAAACTAGAGGTGACAATGGCATGGATGACCGTTTCGGCAGCAATGTGGGTGAGAAGGGGCAAAGGGAACTTGTATTACAGCACTGGAAGCATCTTGATGATGGATCACGTGTGAGACTTGAAGCTCCGTTCACGGTCAAGCAGACCGCCATAGTCTGGTTCAGCTTGAGCGAGCATCCAGGATGTGGGGTGGAATCGGGGTCGGGGAGCTAAGGTCCAAAATTCTGACGAGAACCAAAAAGATTTGCTTTGGTCTTCCTGATGTGCAGCGGGAGGAAGTTTCAGCTCATCCACAGCTTGAAGTTGCACATGCAATAGGACAGCACAGCAAAAAAAGGTGGAGTGAAGGGTGTTGGCAGCATGGAGATGGCTGGCGTATGTATGGAAGTTGACCCCATGCTTACTACAGGTGATGTTTACCTGCAATTAACATTTGGATCCAATTACTTAGTGTACTGAAGTGTAGTTATGTTGGACAGGTGATGATTCAAATAGGACTAGGTGTTTCTGTTCATTGACTATAACTAGGTGGGAAACCTAGCCCTTGTATTACCATTAAAGGAAATTTTCAGTCGCAGCAAATCCATGGGAAAACTAGGCATAGTTATAAACCTGAACTTGAATGCCAGTTAGAGCTAATGCCAAACTGAATAAAATCAAGACTTTTTATTTCATTAATTAAAACTTGATTACATTGAGATGCTGATTAGCCACAACACCTCACATCAATTCTGAGCAACTACATTATATTTTGAGTGAATTTGAATTTTACTCCAAATGTGCTGCCATAGTGGAAGATTGTGCCTGCAGTGCACACAACAACTTGCATTTGTATAGCGCCGTTAATGTAATAAAACATCCCATGGTGCTACAGGGAGCGTAATCGGATAAAAATTGAAACAGAGCCAAAGAAGGAGACTTTAGGACAGGTGACCAAACACTTGGTCAAATAGATAGTTTTTAAGCAGTGTCTTAAAGAAGGAGAGAGAGGTGGTGAGGTAAAGAGGTTTGGGGAGAGAATTCCAGAGTTTAGGGCCTAGACGGCTAAAGGCACAACTGCCAGTGATGGGATGAAGGAAGTGGGGAATGCACAAGAGGCCAGAGTTGGAGGATCGCAGAGATCTTGGAAGGTTGCTGAGCTGCCGAAGGTTACAGAGATAGGGAGGGGCGAAGCCATGGATGGGTTTGAACATGATGATGGGAATTTGAAAATTGAGGCGTTGGGAGCCACTGAAGGTCAGTGAGCACAGGGGTGATGGGTGAACAGGACTCGGTGCGAGTTAGGATACGGGCACACTCGTTTTTAAACAAATCGGTCAGAAAGTGAGTATATTGTGCGCTGCTGGTCTCTGCACCCGGAAAGAAGCCAGATTTAGTTACCTGGCACAGAAGTGGTGCTCGGGGTTTATGGAACATGTTACCATCGGTAATGGCAAGAGGGAGAAAATACAAGGAGGGGCAGAGAGACTGAGGAAAAAGAGCAAAGAGGGATAGACTAAGGGGTTGGGCAAGTAGGAATAGACTGAAATCAACAGAAGAAAGAATTAGATAAATTGCAGGAGTGAGAGGGGAATGGGGAATGATTGAAGTTGAAGGGGAAGGAATGAGAGAGGAACAATCATAGGATCATAGCATGATTACAGCTCAGAAGGAGGCCATTCAGCCCGTCGAGCCCGTGCCGGCTCTCTGCATGAGTATCTAAAGCGATTCCAAGAAAATAGTTTGAAACCAGCATGTCAAAAGTCAATTGGCACTGCTAAGGCACTGGTGAGTACTATTTTAAAACTTGTGGCACCTTATCGAGATGGAACTTTTTTTTCTTGATCTTGGTCTTTGAAAGCTTGGCGGTATCTGGATAGTGTAGTTGAAGGAATGAGTCAGGATGCTCCAGTGCATTAGCAGACTGCACCTTTGTTGCAAGGATTTGGATTGCAATCTAGTCCAGAGCAATGGAGTGAGAGTGAACTTGGGTTGTATTTACCAGTTTGCGGTATGTGGGACCACAGCACAGTACTGTTCAGAGTTTGACTAAAAGGTTCATGTTGAACATTTGTTTTAACTGGGGCTGTCATGACAATT
The DNA here is from genome assembly GCA_030390025.1 of Squalus acanthias. Lineage (NCBI taxonomy): Eukaryota > Metazoa > Chordata > Chondrichthyes > Squaliformes > Squalidae > Squalus > Squalus acanthias. Next base: position 68,766,103 of record CM059435.1, on the reverse strand, counting down.
GGTGTGAGAAAAGGACACATTTACAACCGTACAGCAGGCTTTTGAAGTTGGGCATGAGCTGGTTTGTCAGAACAGAATTGAGGGAACCGTTGACTGTACCTACCTGTATTGGATGTTGTGGCTGAGCGTTAGAAGCTGTTGAGGTGATGTTCCCCAGCACTGACATTCTTCACCTTTAATGAGTATGTTTTAAAAGAAAAGTCACTGGAGATGTGGAAAGATACTGGTCTTGTGTTTTCTTTCATGATCATTTAAATGGAAGTAGATTTTGGCAGTTGATGGGAACTAGATTAAAATGAAGGAGGCCAATTACGTTTCTAAAGTAGGACTTCAGTTCGTGCATTATTGATGGAGATGGGTAAGATGCAAAAGAACAAATACACTGGGGCTCCACTTACTGTATGTAACTGACTTTTTTGGTCTGTACGAAAAAATGTTTTATTAAAATTCTCCTTTATATATTTATATAAAAAGATCAAACAATATGCACTTCAGAAAATACTGCAAGACGGTGTTTTAATCTTCAGAGCCAAGCTAGTTTAGAGTGATGTATGCACTGGCTTGTATCAAGCGCATAGATAACAGTGAGATTGGAATATGATGGTAAAGGTATGGCCACAAAATTAAAATATTAAATAGCCTTAAAATTCAATTATTGTACAATTGAATCTATTGTACATGTTATCTACATAAGGAGATATGGCAGGCACATGGGATTAGAACCCCTGCTTGTGTGAAGAATAAACGCCAACACGGACTGGTTGGGCCGAATGGCCTGATTTCGATGTAATACTACGGATGATACAACGGTAAAATCACTAACTCCCCCCTGTCCGCAAAATATTTTTAGAAGCAGGGATTGTGAAGCAGGATTGTGCATTTTCAACTTGTGACATTAACCATTGTTGTTTCTTCTCTTTATCGGCTTTACCTCCTACCCCTAAAAACAAAAGGTGGTGCCAACTGATTCTGGAATTGGGGCCCGAAAGGTGTCAGATGTTTGATTCTTGCCCTACCCAACACACACAAGTAGATTTTTCTTTTAAACCTCTGCTGCACCCACAAGACAATACAGGTGCATTACAGCTTTAATCAACTTTGTGTGAGACTCAACGTTTAATGTTAGGGTGTTAAACTATTGGGGGGAAGGGAAGGGAGAGGGTGATGCCACAGTCGACCACAAAACCTACACTCCCCAATGTCTATGCATGTTTTTCCAACCAGGGTCAATGGAAAGCTGCAAGTGGGATCCCTGGCTTTTTTTCCCCCTCTGCTGTCTATCCCAGGGGCACTGGAACATAGGAACAGGAGTAGGCCATTCAGCCCCTCAAGCCTGTTCTGTAATTTAGTTAACCTTGGCTGATCTGTATCTTAACTTCATTTACTCACTTTGGTTCTGTAATCCTTAATACCTTGCCTAACAAAAATCTATCAATCGCATTAAAAAATTTTCAATTGACCTGGCCTCAACAGCCTTTGAGGGAGAGTGTTCCAGATTTTCACTACGCATTATGTGAAGTGCTTCCTGACATCACCCCTGAATGGCCTAGCTCTAATTTTAAGTTTATGCCCCCTTGTTCTGGGCTCCCCCAAACAGAGGAAATAGTTTATCTCTATCGACCCTATCAAATCTTTTAATCATCTTAAACACCTCAATTAGATCACCCCTTAATCTTCTAAACTCTAGGGAATGCAAGCCTAGTCTATGCAACCTGTCCTCATAAATTAACCCTTTTAGCCCCGGTATTATTCTGGTGAATCTGCGCTGTTCCCCTTCCAAAGCCAATATATCCTTCCTGACGTGCGGTGCCCAGAACTGAAGACCGGTTGTACACCTAAAATGCCCCACTGAGATCAGCTAACTCCACATAGGCCAGGGTTACACTTGGGGCCTTCCTGGTCTGTATAACTCAGCATTACTCCAGATGATGCATTTAGCCACTGTGCTGAAGAGCTGTGTGTGCATGTCTATATGTATATAGTGTCTCTCTATGTAATTATATATGTTCATATATACATTCATTTAAAGAACTATATATTAGATATGTCAAAATTTGCATTTAATTGTCGTACTTAGATATTGCATTAAGTGTGTTATATTAACCATTTTGAAATGATTCTGTTCGTGCATGCAAAATGAATTTGAGAGAGACTTGGCAGGGTTTACTTAAATTATTCGTGTTCCTTTGGTAAAATCTTAGACCATCAGTGGTAATATAGTGCAGTGAGCAACAGCACTTAGAAAGCTTGTACTAAATGCATTTTAGCACATAAAGAGCATCTTGTGTTTGTTTTCCATTCAAGTTAAACATAAGCATTCTGGTGAAGCAGTTTTATATATTAAAAAAAAGTCATCTGTAAATTGAATGCTTATTGAATCCCTTTATTCAATCACCGTAACCATGGAAACATAACCCAAGTTGCAACACATTAGTTTTCGGGCATGATCCATCATGTTCCTAGTTACGTTCTTAGTTTATTCTTTGCATGTTGAATTTTGCTGAGTGGCTCCACGGTTCTGGCAGAAGTCAGTTATGGGCCAGCGAATGCAGTACGGCTGTCAAATACTTCTCTCTGCCTCATTGCTTGCACCCTTTCCCCATTAGCCCGTCCCAAGGAAAGCCACCGGTCAGCATCACCACTTCGAAAAGCCACCCGGGACGACCTACAAGATCCAACCCAAGCAGCATGTGAGTATTTGACATACCAGGACAGGCACGCACTCTTCACTGCAGTGGAAGGGCTCATGCCGTTCCTTTCATAACGTGTCCGGACCAGTTACTGTAAGTCAGCTCAGCCTCAATCTGTTGCTTTCTCATTTTCTCTCTTTAACTGCGTGCAGAGTCAACAGTGGGTTCAATCATTAAAGATTTTAAAAGGAGAAAAAAAATAGTTTCTGTGGCTAATGAGCTGCAGCAGGATGCATTAAGGATTTAAGTTTTTTTTAAATCATAGAAATGCTTTCAAATGACACTTTAAAGTTGTGCATGTATATCAAATTTTGACAGTAGTGGAACAGAAGCATTCACCACCACCAAATGTGTAATACTGAGAAGTAGACTTTAAAAAAAAATAGCTGAAATTGTCAAGTGTAAATATTCAACCAAGGATGTGGAGACCAAAATGTCTGTGTATTGTTCACAATTGTATGGTGGACCATGTTGCCTCATGTAAACGAGTGAAACAAATGTCCTTAAAAACTACAGAAAATGCTGGAAATACTCAGCAGGTCAGGCAGTATCTGTGGAGAGAGAAACAGAGTTAACGTTTCAGGTCGATGACCTTTCATCAGAACTGGAGGATACTGCAGATGAACAGCTTTTGGAAACAAGGGTTGGACATTCTGTAACTGTTTACACCTCCACTGGACATATCTTTGTTTCCATGTTTGTCCCGTTATCACCTCCTTTTGCCTTGCATCATCATCCCTTTTGTTTAATCACTCCTGCCTTCTACCCTATCACACACCTTTCCATTTTGTCCCTTTCGTGCCCCCCCACCCCTTTCCCCAGCTCTGCTATTACTTAAAAGCTGTTCATCTCTAACATCTTCCCGTTCTGATGAAAGGTCATCGACCTGAAATGTTAACTCTGCTTCTCTCTCCGTTCGATGCTGCCTGACCTGCTGAGTATTTCCAGCATTTTCTGTTTTTACTTCAGACTACCAGCATCCGCAGTATTTTGCTTTTGACCTTCCTAATTACTTGTATATTATAAGTGGAGCCAGATGTTTCAGATGACTGATGTAGCCGGTTTAAGTGAGTGCGTTTGGATACATCCCGTCAGCTTCTGAAAGCCCCATCGCCGTCGCATCAGGCTACCTAATTCTAAACAAAAGTGAAATCGTGTGTGATTTTTAAGCCAGATTCACGACATAACAGCTAGCCTTCCAATCCAGGACAGCATCTTTGCGATGTTTTGGAAGCTGGCGTGCTGTAATATAAAATTACTTTGCCTGCGCTATGGGTATTCCCTGCTTCTGCCCCGAAAGCTGCAGCAGCAGTGACTGTTGGGAGCTGATGTTGAGGAGAGAACATAAGGTGGTGGGCCAGCTTCAAACAACAGAGGTGACGGCAGCCATCACATGGTGAGTCTTCGTCTTTAAAACGAGATGAGACCGATGGGATGTGCCTCCAAGGAGGACTCCAGCAGCAGAAAGTGCAGGGCAGTTCCGTATTCCTTCAGTGTTTGCAAAATGCCTACTAAGAGTTGAGGTATGAAGGTAGATTGTAATGAAATGAGGAAACCAGGTCAAGCGTTTGAACGAAGAGATGGTGACGGCCACTAACTTGTCACTGTGCCCTGAAGTTTGAACTAATTAACAAGACCATGTTCCTGTACAGCTCTGATAATATCTACTGTCCATTCTCTTCCTCCCCTGCTGCCTCATGTTACTTTTCTGATGTAATGGGGTAAGGGATAGCTGGGAATTGAATGACATTGGCATAAGTATGAGTATATCTACTTCACCATCAATAACTCAAGATTCTTTCTTCACTGAAAGGGTATAATTGTTACACTGTCAATTGTAACCTATTAATCGTGCAAACTGAGTTCCATAAATAAGTCACCACTTTCTGTGCTGTTTGATTGATGAAAGATTTTATTCTAGTCTGTCAGTTGTTCCCTTTTTTTACTCTTTTTGCACATCGTCAAAGTCTGACTTGGTCATTCTATTACAACATAATTTAAAGTGCTTCCCCTGCCTCTGTATGGTTCAAACATGTTTACAAAACAAATATCAAACAGTTGTTGCCCTCCAAATTGGTGGGACTTTCTCAAAGTATTTAGAGCGGTCATGGACATCCGCATACATATATTTTTATTGTTCGGAGAAACAGCAAAGCAGATGAAACGTTGCTACTTGTGATTTTTGTATAGCTCCTCACGGTTGTGATAGTCACCTGCTATGTTACTGTGCAGTTGTGTGATAGTTTTATAGTAGGTGGTATAAGAACATAAGAAATAGGAGCAGGAGTAGGCCATTCGGCCCTTCGAGCCTGCTCCACCATGCAATAAGATCATGGCTGATCTTCTACCTCAACTCCACTTTCTTGCACTATCCCCCACATCCCTCGTTTCCCTTAATATCCAAAAATCTATCGATCTCTGCCTTGAATATACTCAATGACTGAGACTCCACAGCCTCTGGGGTAGAGAATTCCAAAGATTCACCACCCTCTGAGTGAAGAAATTTCTCCTCATCTCAGTCCTAAATGGCCGACCCCTTATTCTGAGACTGTGACCCCTGGTTCTCGACTCCCCAGCCAGGGGAAACATCCCTCTTGCATCGACCCTGTCAAGCCCTGTAAGAATTTTGTATGTTTCAATGAGATCACCTCTCATTCTACTAAACTCTAGAGAATATAGGCCTAGTCTACTCAAACTCTCCTCATTGAACAATCACCCATCCTAGTAATCAGTCTGGTGAACTTTCGTTGCACTCCCTCTATGGCAAGTATATCCTTCCTTAGGTAAGGCGACCAAAACTGTACACACTACCCCAGGTGTGGTCTCACCAAGGCCCTATATAATTGCAGTAAGATGTCTTTACTCTTATACTCAAATCCTCTTGTAATAAAGGCCAACATACCACTTGCTTTCCTAATTGCTTGCTGTACCTGCATATTAACTCTCAGTGATTCATGTACAAGGACACCCAGGTCCCTCTGAACACTAACATTTCCCAATCTCTCACCATTTAAAAAATACTGATTTTTTTATTTTTCCTACCAAAGTGGATAACTTCACATTTCTTCACATTATATTCCATTTGCCATGTTCTTGCTCACTCACTTAGCCTGTCTACATCCCCTTGAAGCCTCTTTGCATCCTCCTCACAACTTACATTCCCATATAGCTTTGTATCATCAGCAAACTTGGATATATTACATTTGGTCCCCTCATCCAAATCATTGCTATAGATTGTAAATAGCTGAGGCCCAAGCACTGATCCTTGTGGTACCCCACTAGTTACAGCCTGCCAACCCGACAATGACCTGTTTATTCTAACTCTGTTTTCTGTCCATTAACCAATCCTCAATCCATGCTAGTATATTACCCCCAAATCCATGAGTACTAATTTTGTTTAATAACCTCTTGTGTGGCACCTTATCGAATACCTTCTGAAAATCATGTATGTGGAGGAGAGGGGAACTAAGGTATGCAAAGCGAAAACCTAGCCATAGGTAAGATCATTGCTTACCCAATTTTAAGGGGAAGTTTGTTCCCTGAGCAGGTACTTTAAGCCTGGATGTGTTCCATGTGACCCTTACCACAGTGATACTCAGTAGATCCACTTGACTGATCAGCAAAACAAGGTATGCTGGACTTTGAAGCATCCTCATTGCGTTGAATGCATGAAAGAGAAACCCATGAAATTAGGTTCATTTGTGGAGGCCAGATTGTCCTAAAAGTAGAAGAGTTGTGCAGAACACACCCAAGATTAGATGCACCTGGGAATCCCTGGCCCAAGACCGCTCAAAGTGGAGGAGAAGCATCCGGGAAGGCGCCGAGCACCTTGAGTCTCTTCACCGGGAGCAAGTGCAAACAGCGGAAGGAGCGCATGTCAACCCAAGCACCCCATCCACCCGCATCTTCAACCACCGTCTGCCCCACCTGTGACAGAGACTGTAGGTCCCGCATTGGACTCATCAGTCACCCGAGACTCATTTTTAGTGCAGAAGCAAGTCATCCTCGGTTCCGAGAGACTGCCTAAGAGAGAGAGAGAGAATTGTCTAGAATAGCCGTCCTTTTTTTTGCTCAAGTGGGTGTATGACACTTGCAGCAACCCTCAACAAGTTTTGAGTCTTCAATCCAGCTACTGAGAAACCTGCATCTGTAGAATTTGTGCTTGTGGAGTGCACACACTGTCCCAATAGGGGGACACCCAACCCAAAGAACCCAGAGAACTCGGGCACAGATTGGCAGAGCTAAGGTATAAGGACCCCACGTGATTGTGTGCGGAGGTACTGTTAGAGTTGGAGAACTGAAATTGTACAGTGTACCAATACAGAGCGCTGGTAAGCTTCCTGTTGCTCGTCCAGCTAGGAACACCCGATCCATTAGGGCATTGTCGTGTAAGGCTATTTGGAGCTGATTGGGAAGAATCCCAGCCCCTTGGTGACAAATCTGCACGTTCAAGTTCCATTAGTGAGCCAGGCTGTACACATCGTCAACAGTAACCGGGAACACTGCAGACCTGCCTGGCTGAGTTATAGGATTACCAAATGTGCCACGGGGAAGTTCACTTAGTTCCAAACTTTCATCGGCGGCTGTGTCACTTGGAGCCACCTCAACCCAAAGAGACCTTGCTTAATTTCCTTCTCCCCCTGTCTCCTCAGGAGGACAGTCATCAGCTCACCACTGGACCCTCCTTTTCAGGGACCAGTGTAAGAGGTTGTTAAAAAGTGTGCAAGAGACATTTACAGCATTTGTATTACGAGTGAAAGGCCTGTTTCCATTTCTAAATCGGATCCATAGAATCATAGAAATTCCAGGAGGCTTTATGGTGTGGCCCATTATACCTGTGCCTGTACTAGCTCCACATCAGAACAATCTATTGTAATCCTGTTTTCTGATCCCAATAACGTTACTTCAAATAGCTCAATTGGTGTATCTGCAGAGATACCTGATAGAATATATCTGATTTGTTAATGAAGTACAGGTTTGCTTAAAGACTCAATTATGTGCCTGCCTCATAGACTTGGCCCAGTTACATTGACAGTTACTTCCACATAAAGCCAATTAAATTAAATGCACCGTCTGCATATTCGGTTAAATGGAAATCATTCTATTCACATTGGCATTGGTGTGTCTGCTTTGTCTGCACTTTGTCACAGAGATCAGTTATATTTACAGCTACCTTTTTAAGACTTTGTATGTCGTCTCCAGAAAACCGCGGCAGTTACATTTTGTACTGACCGTTAATTTTACTTTATAGTCTGCGCAAAATAGTTACCATGAAACGTGGTGCAATTTTACATGGTTTATCTTTTTTCTGAACAAGCGAGGGATGTTAGTGCTGGGAAACGTAAGTATTTTCTTTACCTATTGTCTGCATCTGTCCTGTGTTCCACATGGACTGGATTTGATGCTGAATGAAGCTCTCCACACCAATGTGTTGGTATATCAATCTCAGAAATGCGCCCTGCAGCGTAACATTTCCATTTCCCAAACCAGCCATCCTGTAGCCTCTGTTTGAGGTTACCAATTTGTGCACTGGAAACTTGGCTGAGACTGGCCACACTCACTTCACATGGGATCCTGGCCACCAGAAGACTGTTGTCCCAAAGGACAGTTTATTTATCTGTTGTGCAACCCAGTTGTCCTTCCCCTATTTTTTTTTAAGACAGCATTTGACCACTTTATTTTCATTTTATGTTACGAACCATCAGCAATTGTGATGGTGGTTGGACAGCATGCTCCCAGGCCTCAGCAGTGCAGTTCCACAGCACCCAACAAGAGTTGTATGAGAGCAGCCTTGAGTGACCTCCATTTTGAGTGAGGGAACAGGAAGTGGAGGCCAGACAGCTCCCCACAGTAGCACACCTGCAATTGAGAATTTGACCTCTTGTGGCTATCGGACCCATGTCTCATCACTCCACGGTGCTGTGTGCTGATTCTGAACCTGTGCACAATTCTTGGGAGACCGGCAAACCCAGTTTTACTGCCCAGCCACTTCCACAGTATGAACTCTGCCTCATCTGTATAGTAACCCTGAATGTCTGAAAAAAGGACATACTGTTAATGGAAAGCCCGGTTATCTCTCTGCACTTCTCACTTTTATGGCTGGCAGAGTGACAGGAAAGTATTCAGTAGCACAAGCTCGCCTCTGTGCAATCAATTATTAGTGCATCAGGTTGCTGAGCAATATACAATGTCTTCCTCAGCCTGAGAGATAGGAGGCAGAGAAAGAGATGCAGATTTCATGCATCTATTGCACCCTGTCTCCCACTTACAGCTTCTAGCTTTTTTCGAATTAATTTCCTATTTTTTCCCCATGTGGCAATTTTCTTTTGTTTTCACTAACTTATTTTTTTCTGCCAGTCTACACTTTGTGCCAATAAGAAAATGAATTGGGGGAGGGGGAAAACTAACAGACCATTACGCTGGGCTGAAAGCCACCCAGCTCCAGCCTCCTCAAGGGCTTGAGTCCTTATTTCAGATCATCAGTCAGTCAAAGTGATCATGGCAGCAAAAAGCATCTGATTCATTTTTAATACCACTTACGCTTTCAGTAGTACATTGTTAACGGGATTGAGTCAAGTGTTTTTTTTTAAGATTACAATGGTTTAAAGGACACTGATTATCTGAAATCTATCATTACTGACATGCTGCTTCAAGCAGGGTCTATTGCCCTGATTTTTCAAGCCTTCTGAGATCACCACTGTGAAAACTGACCTGTCTCACGAGAGCTTATTTTTGTTTTGTCCTCTGGACTATTTCCTGTCTTAAAAGCCAAACCCCAGTAGTTGCTTACTAATTGGGTTTTGAAGATTTATTTTGTGTTGCAAGCTGGATTGGGACAGTTTCATTAAAAACATAGTGTTTGTGAAATTATAGATGTGGATTAAAGATGTAGATTCAAGAACAGGTGGTTTTCCTACAAGATGAAAGGGCTAAATGGCTTCCATCCCAACCATTTTGCTGACAAGTTCAAAACTATGGGGCACATTTGTGTCTTTACATGTTGACGGCAACACTGTGACATAAGCGAGAAGTTACTGCTGCCTCCAAGAACCACAGAAGGAGGTGGGTTTCAGCTGGACCTCCAGAGGCTGTGGGCATTACTGGCTTGTACAGTTCTTCCACAGTGGTTGAGAATTTATGAGATTGCAAGAAATAAGGTTGCACACGTTCATTTGTCTTTCTGTCGCTACAGTGATAGAGTCTGCCCCACAGCATAAAGCAGGTAGGTCCATCCCACAGCACCAACAGCCTGGGTATTACAAAACCCAAACTACTACTTTGTACATTTGCAGGGACTGAAGTATTTTATTCACCATACACATTATTTAACAGAGGAAGTCCACTTTACCCAGAAGGCTCCTCTCATCTTGTTCTTCGCACTAATTGTTTTTGATTTTAGCTACAATTTTGATGTTCGTCTTGGCTCAGTGGTAACACTCTCTGCTCCGAGTCAGTTTATGGGTTCAAGCCCCACTCCAGGACTGGAGCATATATAATCTATACTGACACTCCAGTGCAGTACTGAGGAAGTGCTGCACTGTTGGAGGTGCAGTCTTTCGGATAAGACGTTCAACCGAGGTCACGTCTGCTATCTTGGGTGAATGGAGAAGATTCTACGATACTATTCGAAGAAGTGTACGAGAGTACTCCCCGCTTTCCTCATCAATATTTATCCCTCAGCCAACACCGCAAAAACAGATTATCTGATTAATTATTTCATTGCTGTTTGTGGGACCTTGCTGTGTGCAAATTTGCAGCCACTTTTCCCTATATTGCAACAGTGACTGCACTTAAAAAGTACTTCATTGGCTGTGAAGTGTTTTGAGACATCTTGAGGTCATGAAAAGTGCTATAGAAATGCAAGTTTTTGCTGCTTGTGAGATCTTGCTGTACGCAAACAGGCTGCCACTTTTGTCGACCTAACAGTGGCGACCCTTCAAAGAAATGAATTGGCTATGAAGTGCTGTGGCCATCCTAAGGTCTTGAAAGATATCATATAACTGCAAGTTCTCTCTTCCACACAACAAAAAGAAAAGTTGAAAATTAATATATTCTGTTTACTGCTCGCAGCAATAAACTGCATTGTGCCAACAGCCTCTTGTCATCTGATGTCGCTTCCAGCTCCATGGCAGGATTTTCTTTTCACTCTACTTGACAAATTGAGAGTGCCATTGGCTCATTTTCCAGGAGTACTACAACAGGTTATAATACACTGTTGTATAATCCATGTTAGTACCAGGATTCCAGTGGAGCATAATTGTGGGCTGGTGAAATCTTTGTGTTGTGTCCACTTGGAACTGTGGAACAACACCAAGCAGTACGAGTGTAGATTTGTATTCTTCCATACGTTGGTTGTGCTAGGAGAGAGCATTTTAACTGCATAACAGTTGAATCAAGTACTGGTCCTTGCGACTGGACCAGTATGAGCTGATGAATTGAGAGTATCACTCAACGAGTATGTTGACTTGTGTGCTTTTTTCCCCCCTACAGTGTATTGGTACCATTGTGCTACATAAGCCCAGTGATAATGCTGCTTCTGCTTCTTAACACTTGGAGTTTGAATTCTAAGTTTAACTACTTCAGACCTGGGGTTGCTTGTGCATTTATCTTAAAAATTGGCAGGACAGGTTAATTAATGAAGTATATGGGATCCTGGGCTTTATAACTAGAGGCGTAGAGTACAAAAGCCAGGAAGTTATGCTAAACCTTTATAAAACACTTGTTCGGCCCCAGCTGGAGTATTGTGTCCAATTTTGGGCACCGCACTTTAGGAAGGATGTGAAGGCTTTGGAGAGGGTACAGAAGAGATTTACTAGAATGGTTCCAGGGTTGAGGGAATAGAGTTACGTGGATAGACTAGAGAGGCTGGGCTTGTTCTCCTTGGAGCAGAGAAGGCTAAGAGGAGATTTGATAAAATCATGAAGGGTTTAGATAGAATAAATAAAGAGAAACTGTTTCCACTGGCTGAAGGGTCGATAACCAGAGGGCACAGATTTAAGGTGATTGGCAAAAGAACCAGAGGCGACATGAGGAAAACATTTTTTATGTAACGAGTGGTTAGGATTTTAAATGCACTGCCTGATAGGGTGGTGGATACAGATTCAATAGTAGCCTTCAAAAGGAAATTGGATAAATACTTGAAGGAGAAAAAAATTGCAGGGATACGGGGAAAGAGCGGGAGGAGTGGGATGAACTGGATTGCTCTTTAAAAGAGCTGGCGCAGACTCGATGGGCTGAATGGCCTCCTTCTGTGCTGTACTATTTCTATGATTCTATGAAGAACATCATTAAATGTTCTCCCTTCTCCTCTTTCCCCACATACCCCTTCTCCCTTTCCAATTTCAGATTGCTTTTTGGCACATGATGAAGTCTAAATGAAAACAAAAAACTTTTCTTCAAAAATCAAAAAAAATGTTTCAAATACTTTTGGCTGCAAAGGTTGATAACTCCCCAGTGAGGCCTGCCTCACCAACAGCTCTTCTCCTGCACTGATCTTCAGCCAGTAATTCTGCTATTTAATCCTTACTCCTTTTGAAGCAACAACTGGACAAAACCTAGCATCTTTTTATACAGCATCAGTCTCGGCAATGTAACAGCATGAGGTTTTGGCTCGACGAGTCTTTTTCTGATGGATTCGGGTTATGGATGTTATCAAAGCCTTGAAATTGTGTTGATGTTCCAATTTGTCTGGTGCTTTGATCATTGTTTTGCAGTTCTGGCAATTTTAATTAAACATCCTCATCCTTGTGGAGCGATGGCTTAAAAGCTTTTTGTGAGTTATCCTTAGGCACGTTCTGTCTTTTTTTTTCCCCTTTCTCCTTCCAGTTTTCTCTTCTGCATGCTCCCTTCCCCCATGAGGGAGGCTGACTACGGTATAGTGTCTCTGTTGCTCTCTGCTAACTTGCCCGAGTGTCTGTTCTTCATCTGTGAGCCCAAGCAATGAGTTTTTGCAGACTAATGGAACTAAGTGGCACTGGGCCACATTCTGGGAAACAGTCACGTAACAAAGGTTCTGCCGTGTTTGTCAGCACACTGGGCAACTGTTGTCTCTCCAGGGATGCCCTGACTTGCCCTGCACCAAAGTCTGAAAATACCTCTGGGCTAAATGATGATGTGCCAGGCCACAGTCCACCTGACTGGAGTCCACCCATCCTTCAAGTGTCTCTTGGGGTGGGGGGCATCACAGGACTCTCGTCAGATGGATTGTGGACCAGTTCGTCTGGCACATCAACAATTAGCCCTGAGATATTTTTAGACCGTGATGCAGGGCAAGTCAGGGCATCTCTGGACGGACAACAGCTTCCCAGTATGTCGACAAACGTGTCAGAACCTTTTATGTGACTGTTTCCCCAGAATTGGCCTTGGTGTCTTTGGTCTGGAGAGGGAAAATGTCAGCCTTTGTTCCCACTCCCAGTTCCACCAATGACCCTGTTGGGAAGTGGATGCTTGGGAATGTGTGATGAGGCTGCAGTATGATCAGGGGGTTCCATGTTCTTGTTGCCTTGTTACACACTTGCTGCTAATAAGAGCAAAAGTGGACTGAAAAGCCTTGACTCCCTCTGTGTCTTTATGGTATCTGAATGTGTATAACGGTTTGTGATGTTGCATAACATTTGAGTCAAAAAATAGCTATTGAAGTTTTTAGTTTTGGGATAATTTCCAACATTGCTTTGATGCTGAATCTCCAATGTTGCACAATGTTTCGATCTCATGACAGCAAAGTCAGTGATACAACTAGTGAAATGAGTCACAGCAATACAGTGTTGTATGAAAAGTATTAGAAGTATTGCATTTTTTTTTACAGTTGAGATGATCAAGTCTGTGAGATTGGGTTCTTCACCAACTTGACACTGTGGAACTGATGCAGAGATTTTCCCGATAACCTAAACAAGAGCAGATCTTGTACAGTTTAATTGGAATTTCCTCTTTCTTTCCTGTCCTGAAATTGAACGTCTTGCTTTCACTGTCCGTGGCATTTTCAATCATATAATCCCAACGAATGAATTACATAGAATTACAGGTACATAGAATTTACAGCACAGAAACAGGACGTTCAGCCGGTGTTTATGCTCCACATGAGCCTCTTTCCACTCCATTTACTTCATCTCATCCTATCAACATATTCTTCTATTCCTTTCTCCCTCGTGTACTTATCTAGCTTCCCCTTACATGCATCAAATAGAATAAAAACTTCAAAATTTTAAAGATGCAATTGATAATTTGCACCGTTTCTAAGCTTAGTAAATTGGAGGCAGTGGTCTCACCAGTGCAGTCTGCCTCCCATTACAAATATATTAGTAGAGGAGTTGATTGCAGCTTTCTGGAAGCAATGATTGCAGTTTAATGATTCAGAGTTTTATACATCATTTTTCAGTATCTTGTGCAGTTTGGTTGTAGGTCTCTATTATAGAAGGTAATGGAGACCAGCTCGACTGTATAGGGGAATTGAAGATGCATGTCTTCAGATTGGCTGTAAATGCCCTTAATCCCTTCAATAATACAGGCACATTCTTTCCAATATGTTGGGGGGAAATGTTCTCTTTGAGCTTTACAGCACTTCAAAGTTAAAAGCATGAACGTCATGAAAAACAGCCTTCAGAAATTCTTTGCCCTCTCCTCCAACCATTTCGTTTCTCTTTGATTTTCCATGCTTCAAAGTCTGAATCAACTGAATTTTTTCCCCTCTTATCATTAACGATAAAGTGAACATTATAGTGTTTTCAGTAACTTAGGGCTATAAATTCAGTGCATTTGCGCTAACGGGGCGCAAACGACTTTTCGTCCGGGCCCAGCATCGCTAATGACTCCCACTAAATTCAGCGGGTGTTTAGCAGCGGCGGTAACCGATAGCACCCTGCTCCGCTGCGCAGGTGACGTGCGCAGCGCCCCGTTTTCGCCCTGCCTGCAAAATTGACCTGCGCCCCCTGAGTCTGCGCCAGGAGATGACCACGACCAATTCAGGGGGCGGGAATGGAGCAACAGGAGGCTCACGGGGCGCTAACTAAAGGGGAGGTGGTGGCCGGGGGGGAAAAAATTGGCCGACTTACTTGTCGCGGCCCGTTGCGTCTTTGAACGCGGGGTCCGTGCCACGATCTGGCAGCCCAGCACTCCTCTTGAGTGCCGGGCTGCTGGCACGGCACCCCGCTCCCCGGTGGTCCAGCTAGGGCCCCGCAGAGTTGTGGGCTTGGGCCCTCCCCTTTAATGAGGGGAGGAGCCCTTCCATGTGACAACGCTATGTGGCCCAGTGCGTAGCGCTGCAGAACGCACCGCCCCGATATTCAGGGTCAGCGCTCTAAGAAGGAAGTGGAGTGCTTGAATTAGCGCTCCACCTCCCTCTTGGGGCACTAAAACTTAAGTTATCGATCCCCAGCACTATTTTTCGCCGGGCGTTAAATTTAGCGCCCAGGCGATATTTGTGACCCAAAATGGTCGCTAACGAATTTTCCCCCCTTAATTTTTAAGACCAAACAACAACTTGCCTTTATATAGTGCTTTAATGTTGTACAACATCCTGAAGCGCTTCACAGGAGTGTCATCAGACAAAAATTGACACCAAGCCAAAGGAGGAAATATTGGGAAGGTGGCCAAAAGCTCGGTCAAAGGCGTAGGTTTTAAGGATGGCTTAAAGGAAGAGGGAGAGAATTCCAGAGCTTAAGGCCGAGACAGCTGAAGTCATGGCCGCTAATAGTGGGGCGAAGGAAGTGGGAAATGCACAAGAGGCTAGAGTTGGAGGAATGCAGAGTTCTTGGGACGGTTGTCGGGCTGGAGGAGGTTACAGAGATAAGGAGATGCATGGCCCTGTAGAGATTTGAACACGAGGATGGTAATTTTAAAATCGAGTCGTTGGTGGACCGGGAGCCAGTGTAAGTCAGTGAGTACAGGAGTGATGGGTGAACGGGGCTTGGTGCGAGTTAGGATACAGGCAGCAGAGTTTGGGATGACTTTTTCTCACCTTGAGCGTTAGAACTAAAGAAACACTAAATGAATGTCACCTGGAATAACGAGGACAGATTGCTCTTCCAACACTTGATGTGCTTCATGCAATATTACTTAAACCTATTCTTTAAAAAGGATGGCTAAATCTAATTCATTGTCATGGCTTCATACAAACTTACATTAATTGTAACAATTCATTATACCTGTTTCGTACGTCCCAGCAGTCCAAGCTTAACATGGCCAGTCATGGATATTTGAGTCATTGCTTGTGCCTGGAGATCAGCCCTGCTCCCTATTCCTACCTGCTGTTGCTGCTGCTCTCGGGGATCCAACTGATTACACAATGTGGACAGGAATTCTTGTGATAGTTTTGTGAAATCAGGTATTCTCGCCTCCAGCTTCCGCACAGTTCCGTTTCCCAGAGCCGCAGCAGGTTCGGGAAGGAGCAGAAAGAGGCACGTTGCGGGGGAGGGTGCTAAGGTAACTTGGGGGTGGAAAAGAGCTCCCCAGCTTGAACTGTAGCGGAGAATGTCGGCTTAAAATGTGGGAACGAGGAAGAGAAAAGAGATGTGCCGGTTTAAACTGGTGAGTTGGGAGAAGAATGTCGCTGTCAACTGAGAAGCCAGGTTGAATTGGGGGGAGGAAAACGTGCCAGTATGTACTGAGGTCTGAATGATAAGTAGGATTGCGGGCTACTGTGAATTGGGGAAGGGGAGGAATTGCTTCTGTCACTGATGACAAGATCAACAGTTTGAAACAATTAGGTTTGGCAATGGAACATCAACAAATATCTATGATAGCCAGCAAATTCTCTACAAGTAATGAGGGAAGAGTTGCACAAGATTTTTGCTACAACGGAGGCCTGTCTGCCCCCTCAAATGGACATAAAAGATGCCAGGACACTATTTGAAGAGCAGGGAAGTTCTCTCCGGTGTCTTGGCCAGTATTTATCCCTCTACGAACAGCAGTAAAACAGATTCTCTGGTCATTATCATATAGCAGTTTGTGAGATCTTGCTGTGCGCAAATTGGCTGCCGCGTTTCCCTACATTACAATAGTGGCAACACTTCAAAAGTACATCATTAGCTGTGAAGCGCTTTGGGACCCGAGGTTAGGAAAGGTGATAAATAAATGCAGGTTCTTTTTCCTCAAAAGTTATTGCCTTTTTATTTGTAATTCTTTCCCCTCCTCACCTGAAGACACTCATTTGAGCTTGAGGTACAGTTCCAGAGCAACCAGCATCCACTACCTTTCCCAAGACAACATTCTTACTGTGCAAGTCTAGACAAATCCGCATTAGCAAGCGATTCAACTGCAGAGGATACCACAACTAAATCCGACCCTGTTGATGCTCGATATCCGCGGGTGTATTTTCTAGCAGAGATCACTGGATTGTGACCAGGAGAAGGAGGCCTGTTTGATTTGTTCTTTTACCTTTCCTAACTCTCAAATCCTGGCACAACCGTGGCGCCCCAAATGCTGGCCTGGCTAACACTTGCTGACTCAGCACAGGCTGGGGAAGCTATCCCCTATTAAGGCCTACAAAAACTTAAAAAATCACAACAGAATGTGTGCGTCATCATTTTCCTCTTGATTTTGCTGAATCTTTATTCATCAATTTGTCAAATTACCATATATAAATAACTTGGAAGTATATACAGTCACAATGTATTATATATTTGCCTTGATTGAATTTGATTCATGAATGATTCTGTCAGCGTTTATTTAAATGCTGCTAAATTTATTAATGGCTCTGGTGATAAACAATGTGTTTTTTGGCTCCTGTGCATGAAGCCATTTAAAATGACCTTGCACCCTTTGTCCTTTACATCTCCCATTAAACATCTCCTTTAACAATGCTCAATTACATAATAAGAGTTTCTAAATGTATTTATGGCTTGTTCTTTTAAAGATATTTTTTTTTCCGTTTTGGATCTATCTTCTTTTTCTCGTCCCCTTCTCGCCTTCTGAATCTATTGGCTCCTTGCTTGGGGTACTGTTCAACACTGACGCCTGTCACCTCCAACATTTGACCCAACGAGTCATTGATAATGGGTGAGCCTTGACAACAGGCTGTTCAGTGGTGGTTCTGGGGGAGGACATTCATAGCCAAACCCAATCCTGTCGCCCACCTGAAGTCCGTACAGGCTCACTTCCAGCACGTCTCGCTAAATGGCGATCAGGAACCCAGGTGGATTTCCCCCACCACCCAGGTGCAGTGATGTCACATGTAGCACCCCAACCATCATCCCAACTGAGTGAGGTGTGCTAACTCGGCACAGACTGGGATCCGGTTTCAGGTCATTCCCGATCTGTAGTCACTGGATAAACTCACTGAGTTAAAGTTAACCTCAGTCCCACATTTTGTTTGGCTGGTTTCCCTATGTGCTCTATCAGCTTGTCAGGTTTATTTTAGGCTTTAAAATTTATTGTATTGGTGGTTCTGTGCTTGTTTTCCCTCCAGACCTTGGATCAAAGCCAAAATTCAGTTTTCATAAATGCATTATTTTTTTTGCTCTTTTTAAATCCAGACTGAGCCATCAGTATAATCTGGTGCATTTAAGGCCCAGTCACTGTGCTGAGCCTGCCATTTCAAACGCACACATGTACTCACACACTCTCGCTCGCACACTCGCTCGCACTAGGGTTGCCAAGTCTGGTTGGATGTATTCCTGAAGGTTTCATCACATGACCTTCCATCTTGAACTGCCCTGCCCAGTGAAAAACAGCCTTTTTCCCATCTCTAATATTTTTATAAGTAATAAACAAAATCATATAAAAAATTATTTAACTTTAAAAAAAAAATTAATTCTTTAGTGCCCCCATGATTTCTCTCCCGGTTTTTGCTCGCAACAGTGTCCAGGAGATTAATCTTGAATTCCTGGAGTCTCCGGGTTGGCAACCCTATCTCGCACTCTCACTCTCTGTGGTACCATTGCTGTCTCTCACAACGCACGTGATTTGCTGTTGCTGTACCAGCTGATACATTTAACACACACTCGGCTCACCAACACAGGAATGTGTGTAAAAGAAAATGATCTTACTGATTTTCAAGTCCCTACTCCAGTGACTGTGCTGATGGGATTGCTGGAGATGAAGACATGGTGTCTTTTGTGCTAAGCTCCAGCAGTAGGGAGGCCATGGTTGCTGTTGCAGGGGAGCGATTTTTGCCGCCTTTCCTCGTGGCAGTTGGCTGGACTCCTGGGCAGGTGTGTGCCTGAGCCGGCAGATCAGCTGATCGATCTGATACCGCCGGCCAGAGCAGGGTGGGGCAATGCTGTGGTGTCTCCATTATCTGACAGTGAGGAAGGTTGGTGGGGGGGGAGTGGAATATTGTCGAGATCTACTGTATTCTACTGAAGTGCACTTTATGCTTGTGCCTGGACCTCTTCATAGAAGGCGGCCATTCGTGCCATCATGCCTGTGCCGGCTCTTTGAAAGAGCTATCCAGTTAGACCCACTCCCGTGCTCTTTTCTCATGGCCTTGCAGATTTTTCCTTTTCAAGTATATATCCAATACCATTTTGAAAGTTATTAAACCTGCTTCCACCACCCTTTCAGTCAGGCAGTGCATTCTAAGACAATTTGAGGTCAGTTGATTCCAGGTACCAGCCAGAATACCTTTTTAAACCTCACCATTTACACTACAATGTGTAGCTGGGTGGCTTTCCGGATAAATCTCAGCACCATAAAATGTATGCACACGTGAAGGGAGTTTAAAAACTTAATTCACATGGAGACTGGATGTTGCAGGTTAAGCGAGCTTGTCTGCTTTTTGCCCAGACAGGTGAGCTGGAAACACCATCTCAGCAACTGCTGGTTGTGTTGCACTTTTAAAATTGTAGTAGCTTTGTAATATAACCACATGCTCTCCTTCCAGTTGAGGCAAAAAAAAACTTTTCGCTGCCAGTCACGTTTGACCTAAAACCAGTTGCAATGCATTATTTTTAAAGGTTTTTTTTTTAACCCTGCTAATTTTCTCCATTTCGCTCCTCTTCTCAAGGCATTGGCAACTTGGGGGTGTTTTTTTTAACCTCCCGTTTGCTTTCCAAAATACATTATGGTAGGATACAATAATGAGACACATGAGGCACCAAAAAACTGTCAGTTGTACAAGTTCGGATGGATGTCAACATCGCTGGCAAGGTCTTGTCACGCTGTAATTACACCCCCACACCAGGGGGGCACTGCAAACTTAGGAATTCTTAAATAACATTTTTAATCACATTTCCATTAAGTGGTGTGGACAGGAAGTGCACGCAGACACTAGTTTTAATAAGATATAGATATTATGGCTTCAGTGAGCATCTGATGAAAGAAATGACACTGTCAATGTTGTGATATTTGTTGTTCAGAGATACATCTCTTCTGTCCAATATATATCTTGCGACTGTACAGAGGACACAATTTTGACCAGAGCAGGACTATAAAGATATGCACAGACATATAAAAACGTGAAGAGGCAGTGGGTTAGTAGCATTTAATTTTTATTATAGCCAAGGAGCAAGACAGATTTTTTTAAAGAGCATACTTTTCAAATTTATTTATTCATACTCTGCGCCACTCCAATGGTACTTTAAAAATTTATATATTTGGTTGGCAAAAGGCCTGCTGTTTTTGTACAGACTGTGACATGTCTGTTACACTCTGGAGATTTTCCTCGGCTCTCCACCAGCTCAACCTCCCACTTGCCCTCCCCCATAGTCAGGAGCAAGCACTTCGCTTTACACAGAGCTGTTGCTTACGTGAATGGGACATGGTTGGCCAAAGGGAACTCCTCCACTTTTCAGCTCCCAGCTTACTTGTGTGGGTGTCATGACGTGGTAATGAACCTATGTCTGTATTAGCACTGTCCCAGCTACTGGTTAATATGGATACTTGAGCAGAATAAAATGAGTGTATCATAAGGGTTCACCGGTGGCTGATTTTAAAGGTAAAGTGGCAGCATGGGTAGAGGGACGACTAAAGGATTTCAAGTAGGAGTGAATAGATGTTTCCCAGATTGGCAAGATGTTGCTTGTGGTTTGTCCCACGGATCTGTATTGGAACCTAGTCTTACATATGTCCAAATAAGAACAAAAGAGAGAACTTGCATTTATATAGCACCTTTCAAAACCTCAGGTCATCCCAAAGTTCTTTACAGCCAATGACGTACTTTTAAAGTGCAGTCAGTGTTGTAACTTAGGGAAACGTGGCAGCTAATTTGTGCACAGCAAGAATGGATGTTTCTTGGATTGGCAAGATTTCAGGGAGACACATAAAATGGGCTTATATTTAGAAAGATTGCATATCGTAAACCAGTTTACTGTGTTCTGATTCAGAGTCCCTAGTAAATTAAGAGAAAAAAACCCTCCTATTTATATATCACCATGTCACATCTCCAAGCTGTCCCAAAGTGCTTTACAATCAATGGATTACTTTTTGAAGTGTAGTCACTGTTGTTATGTAGGTGTAAACAGCCAATCTGTGCACAGCAAGGTCCCACGAACAGCAAATGAATGAATGACCAGGTAATCTGTTTTTGATGGTGGTAAAATGTTGGCCAAGACATGAGGCGAGAACCCTTCTCTGTTTTGAATTGTGCTGTGGGATCTTTTACATCAACTAGAGCAGGAAGAATAGGCCTCTGTTTAACATATCACACAAAAGATGGCGTTTTTTGACAGTGCAGCACTCCCTCGGTACTGCACTGAAGTCTCAGCCTAGATTAAGTGCTCAATTCTCTGGAGTAGGACTTGAACCCCCAACCAGAGTGCTACCCACTGAACTAAGCTGACACCCCTTCAGTGTCTCATGGTTCCAAACAGAACTATAAGGCAGGAGAACGGCACTGAGCTGGTATAAGCAGTTCATAGAGATTATTAAAAACATTTCTATCCTTGTTCATTCTCGGGTTGTGGGCATCGCTAGCAAGGCCAGCATTTATTGTCCATCCGTAGTTGCCCTTGAAAAGGTGGTGGTGAGCTACCTTCTTGAACCGCTGCAGTCCATGTGGTAAAGGCGCTCCCACAGTGCTGTTAAGTATTGTGTTCCAGGATTTTGACCCAGTGACGATGAAGGAACGGCGATGTATGTCCAAGACGGGATGGTGTGTGACTTGGAGGGAAACTTTGAGTTGGTGTCCCCATGTGCCTGCTGCCCTTGTTCTTCTAGGTGGTGGAGGTCACGGGTTTGGCAGGCTCTTAACTTTTAGATTTCCAGTTTAAAACCAAACGAGTCCGGTTGGTGGTTATAAATCCCACAGTGACCACTTCAAAAATACTTAATTGGCTGTAAAGTGCTTTGGGACATCCTGAGGTGATGAAAGGTGCCATATAAATTGAAGCTCTTTCTTTTACAGATCTGCATTCAATGCAGGTCCGTACTGAAAGGCAGTTGTAAAGGTGAAATGCTGATGGGTGATCAATGTAACGACACTAGTGCAAAGTGAGAGGAAGCACTTCCACTTCTACAATTATGCACGAGATGAATTGCTGGTTTTTATTTGTGCTTGCTGGGGGAAACTTGTGTGGACAATTAGTGGGATGGAGCAGTGTGTAAGGAATGGATGAGAGGGAGAGAACATGGGGGAATTGCTGAGGTGCTTGTTGGCAGGAGAAGCCGTAGATTTTTTTTCCCCTCTTAATTTTCTCTCTCCTCCCCCGGAGGTGAAGTCTCTTTTATTACTTCAACCAAGCGACTATTGTTTAAACTCGAGCCTAGATGATGAGTGTTGTCTGCCCTATCCTGTCCTCCGAGCAGGGTGACTGGATAGTGATTGGGAGCAGGAACCATTATTTCCACTTCCTGCTGCTTAGCTGTGATCAGACAGAACCTGGCTTTTCTGGCTGAGCCTCAAAGCTTCACTTGACCTTCACCCATAAGGCCACTGGGGCAACTAGGCAATCATCTGTTTTTGAAGGTGACCTGCTACTTGCAAGTAGATTTTTGGAAAGGGATACTGCAACTTGAAAAGCTTTTGCAGTAAAAAATAACGTGCTAAATTTAGCCCTGCTTAAACTAGGATTTTTTTTCCCCCTGAGGTAAATTCAGCAATTTTTTTTTTTAATTTGAAGTCTTAAGAGCAACCCTTACCAAATAGTGCTCCATGTAAAATTGGCAAGAACACGCTGCCCCCTCAAAAAAATCAGTGAAAGGTTTATATTAGATTATCGAGATTCTTTTTGTGTTATGCTGCTGGACTGCGTGATGATGCACACACACAATAAGCAGCCTGACCGCTGATATAAACTGGTCATCGCTGACCTTTATTTCAGTGATCCCTGGAATAAACGGCTACCATGTCACTTTCTGGTTTTTATTACAAATGAGGCTTGTGAAATTCAGATTTGGATCTTTTAAACACTTCTCCCTCCGACTGTTCAGAGCTTGCCCCCCCCCCCAATGTTTCTGGGAGGGGGTGGGGAGATGGTGCGGAGAGCTGAGATTTTTGGTGCCGGCTCTGCAGGAGACTCGTTGGACCCATCTGCTTCACTCCAGCTGGAAAATAGGACAGTGCCTGGTTTGTGGGAACAGATGGCCTCTGGGGGGGTGAGTGGGGGTGGGGAGGGAGGGTTTCCCACTGCAAATTCCTGTTTGGGGCAAATTAAACCAGATGTGTTCAGAAGAAGCAGAGTTTACACTAATGAGATTTGATCGAGGTCAAGCACAGGAACTGTCCCTAATTAACCCTTTGAGGACTACGTTTCCTCAGACACTGAATGTCAAATGTTTCTCTATCAGCTAATGGTAGGAGGTAGCCTAGAAATACTGGATTAATGCAATCTTAAGGGCTTGCACATAAAGAAACTACAACTCATTCTCCCATGCAACAAACATCCAAAAATAGCTCATTTTATTTTAATACGTATCCTGGACAAGGAATATTTAAGCTGTACTCTTAGAATTTTGTGTAAATTTATGATTAGTACTTAAGGCATAAAGAAGGGGGTTTAAATATTTTTTCCATGAGAAGGTTATTAAAAGAATAGAATGAAGTTGCGTCAATCACAATGTGCAAGAGGAAATTAGATAAACACTTGAAGGGAACTGTTGCAGGGTATGAAAAAGAGCAGGAAAACAGGATTAAAGTAGCTAACTGATTTGGAGCAAGTACTGGCACATGTACAAGGGATGGGAGTAGGCCATTCAGCCCATCAAGCCTGTTCTACTGCTTTGTTAGCCATGGCAGCGCTCTCTTAAATCCTATTTCATTGTTCTTTTTCCCATGCGTATTAATCCGCTTGCTTCCCTTTTAAATACCTTAATTGATTTTGTATTTGTGTCTATTCCCCATTCTCACTACCCTCGATGTAAAGTCATATTTTTCTGGATTTGTTTATAACTGGCTCGGATCTGATTTTAAGATTATGTCCCACTTCTGTGCCAAGGATTTTGTGATAAAATACATGCTGTTCATTAATTGCCAGCTAAGATTATCAGCCTTAAAACTTTTAAAAATCTGAGGAACAATATGACAGTTTAAAAGCCCAATGATTCTCCTTGTAGGTTTTTTTTATCGTTAAATTGATGTTGCGGCTCCTGTTTTTAGAGCCGGGTTCGAAGTTTCAGGCAGACTCAACTGATCTGTTTGACTGATCCGAACCAGTCCAACTGTTCTATAGGAAGGAGGGGAATTTCAGCCCTGCCATCCAGCCAAGAGCTGAAGTGATTTGGAGCCAGAGATCGTGTGGGAGCTGAGCAATGCCAGATTACCACATACTGTCATGTGTAAGTGGGAAACAATCAACAGCTTAATTCACCAGTGAAATGAATATGGTGAAAATATACTTGTCTCAGCAAATTGTTTCTATTAGATTGAGTAAATTGATGAACATAATGAAATTGAGCCAAATCTGTGGTAAAATACTTTTAAAGGAGAAGAATGGTTTGAATTTGGCCTAAGGCTGTTTAAGCTCAACGTATTGTTTAAGTGCTTATTCTTGGCATTTCCCAGCAGCACGGCCCTTTTTTTTTTATAAGTTCCTGTTTTATTTTATTTTATCCTTTTATTTAAACTAAGGTCAGTGTCTGTGATATCCAACGCATGCTGGGATAATCTGAATATTTGGAAACCTAATTCCAAATAGTAGTGCTGGTAACGCCAGCAGAGAATGGGTAAAATGTATATGTGCTTTCTTTGTTTTAACAAAAGTGTTTTTAACTGAGTCAAAAGGTTGTGGGTTCAAGCACCACTCCCAAGACACATAATCTAGGCTGAAATTGCAGTGCAGTACTGAGGGGGTGCTGCATTGTTGGAAGTGCCCTCTTAAGATGAGTTAAACTGAAACCATGTCTGCTTATGCCAGTGGTTCAAGTGCATGTTAAAGATCCCATGGTGGAATTTGAAGAAGAGTAGGGAGTTCTCCTGGTCCCCCCGACCAGCACCACCAAAAATAAACTAGTCAGTCATCTCATTGCTGTTTCTGAGCTCTTGCAGTGTGCAAAATGGCTGCCGGATTAATCTACTTAACAGTCATTGCACTTCAAGGTAATTTGCTGTGCGAAGCATTACGAGATGTTTCTGAGAGATGTTATAAGATGCTCTATTATGTGAGTCTGCATTTGTTACAAATTGTGATTCTTGTTCTGACTTGCGTCTCCTTTTTAAGAAGTTCAATTTCTTCCTTTCGTTGCACTTTTTAAAGTTGTACAACTATCTGCCCTTGTATGATGAGCACACGGTTCTTTGCTTAGAGCTGAAGTAACTGTGTTGTGAATTGATGGTGCGAACGCAATCTCAGATCCTGTTCATAGGCGAAAATTGTTGAACAAATTAGCAATTTGGCTTCTTGTTGCCTCTTAACCAGAGTAAACTGTGAATAAATGAAACACATTTTGTTAGTGAATAATATTCATCCTGAATGAACTTGCATGTGGGTGCCAGAATGACAATGCTCAGTCCAATATTTGAAGTTTTGGTGGTCAGCAAAATACTTATGGTCACCACCTGTCTCCGATCGTCCAACACCATTCCACCTGCTTGCCAACAGCCTTTGGTACCTCACCTGATCGGCCATTCTAAATATGGGCGGGGGGGGGATCAGCATAGCCGAGCCTAATCCTGCTCTCACCCGACATCCACATGCATCTCCCAACAGGGGTCACTCGATAGTGATTAGGAATGGGATCCCTGGTTGAGAGTTAATTTTGAGAGGTCGTACAACACCAGGTTATAGTCCAACAGTTTTATTTGAAATCACAAGCTTTCGGAGCTATCGATCGCCCCTTCCTCAGGTGAAGTTAATTTGCCATTGAAGTCTAAAGTACAGAGGAACTCGCTTTCCCAGTGGCTTGATGAGTTGGTCCAGTCAGTAGCTACGCCATACAGGCCAGAGAGCTTCCAGGAACAATCGGTTGTCTGTGTTTGGTTAGCTGATCTCAGTGGCCTTAGCAACCTTGGGTCTGGAAGGGTTCCCGCTCTCGATTGCCATCCTGAAGCCCATGTTGGAAGTGTCCTTGTGGCTATTGGGTGAGGAGAGGATGAGGTCGCCTGTGATGCCTCCCACATTAAACACCACAACACGCCACCATGTTGACTCACACTAGCAGAATGGTCACTCGGCCAAAAGTGCCCGAGGGAGCCCATGGATCCAGCATGAGGCAAGACCTTCAGGAGAGACGGTAGAGGAAATATCGAGAGAAGGAGTCACTGCTAGTAAGACCTTTTAAAAACCTAACATAAATAACAGAATGGATTTGAGCAGATCAGATTTTTTTCTTTTTAGTGACTTGAATGTTGGTCAAGTCATTTCCCAAAAAGGCTTGTTTTTTGTGTGTTGTTTATAGAAGCCATCACCAGCTGAACCAAGAGTGAATTGAAGCTGCTGTTCACTACAATAAACAAAGTAGGCCAGCAAATTTACACTGCGCTCTCTAAAGTCACCACAGGGAATAATTCTTACTTTCATCGAATCTTTGGGTTCAGCCACCTAGAAATTGTAGCTCTGTTGTCCTTGTCTCCACTCCTCCTATTGGTGAGTGTGATGGTGTTCTGGGGTTGGACGTAAACAAGTCTTTGAAGGTGGCAGGACAAGCTGAGAAGGCTGGTAAAAAGGCATATGGGATCCTTGGCTTTATAAATAGAGTACAAAAGCAAGGAAGTTATGTTAAATCTTTATAAAATACTGGTTAGGCTCCACTGGAGTATTGTGGCTAATTCTGGGCACTGCACTTTAAGAAGGATGTCAGGGCCTTAGAGAGGGTGCAGAGGAGATTTACTAGAATGGTACCAGGGATGAGGACTTCAGTTATGTAAAGAGACTAGAGAAATTGGGGTTGTTCTCCTTAGAGCAGAGAAGGTTAAGGGGAGATTTGATTTGAGGTGTTTAAAAATCATTAAGGGTTTTGATAGAGTAAATAAGGAGAAACTGTTTCCAGTGACACAAGGGTAGGTAACCAGAAGAGACAGATTGAAGGCAATTGGCAAAGGAACCAGAGGCAACATGAGGAAAAACATTTTTGCACAGTGAGTTGTTATGATCTTGAATGCACTGCCTGAAAGCAGATTGTCACAACTTTCAAAAGGGAATTTGGATAAATACTTGAAGGGGAAAAAATTGCACAGCTATAGGGAAGGAGCAGGGGAGTGGGACTAATTGGATAGTTCTTTTAAAGAACTGGCACAGGCACGATGGACCTAATGGCCTCCTGTGCTGTATCATTCTATAATTCTATGAGTTGCTTGCAGTCTTTTGGCTGCTATTGGTGTGTGTGATGGTGTTTCAGGAGAGTTGCTTGTTGTCCTTGCCTCGGCTCTTAAGAGTGAGTGAGATATTATTTTGGGAAAGTTATCTATTCTCTGTAGTGTATAACCAAAAAAGAATCTTAATCAATTTGATTGTGGTTGTGGTATTCGGTAGGTTTTTTTGGTTTGCATTCAGTAGTTTCAGTGAGCAGTGGAGCCCAGGTTTAGAATTTAACTTTTAAAACCTATGCAGCATTTGAATGTTACAAATCTGCAGCTGATGACCAAGATAGGGTTCCCTCACTGTCGTCTGCACTTAAAACTATAAACTGCCTGTGGTGGAGGGCCAATTCTCGTGGGTCTTACTATCTTTAGCCAGACTTAACGTCTCTGCTTCTGCTTCTGGTGTCTGGTGGAGATGTGCATTGAGGTCACTATAGCACCAATCTCCTTCAACACCAGCGCTGTAACGTAAAAGCACCTCAAACCACAGCGCATCTTGCTGTGCGCAAATTGGTTGCCACGTTTCCTACATTACAACAGCGACTACACTTCAAAAGTACTTCATTGGCTGTACTTTGGGACTCTGAGGTTGTGAAAGGCGTTATATAAATGCAAGTCTGTCTTTCTTTATGCCAACGATGGACTTGAAATAACCATGCTCCTCTGCTATCTCATCAGCTATTGTGTCAGTGCTGACAAATCATTTTAGCTCCCTTTTTTTTCCACAGTACAATGGCTGATAGTGCCAGAAATGAGTTCAGCATTTGCTGAAGAGTGGGTGGATGTTTTGGGAAACAATGTGGGAAAATTTAGGCCTGTTTATTTTTTCCCCACATTGTCCTGATTGATATCAGCTGTGGGCTGTTTCATTCTGAGATAGCTAGCAGGATGACAAAGTAGAGTAGTAGTTTTCATTATACCCTTTGAGCAAACAAGATGAATATTGAGCCATTGCCCCCTCCCCTTGCCCTGTCAAAAAAAAACTCTCTTGTAGAGGGCGCAATGCAAGGGAGAATAGGCAATTCCGCTGACCTTCAGACCAGGCCTCAGTAGGGCTTGCAATCCATCCGGTCAGTTGCTGTTGTCTGTCTGTCTCTCACTTTTTGAGCTTAAAATGACACGTGACGGTTTTGGAACCTTCTGTTTTGTAGTTGAAGATATCGAAGGGGGTGGGACTTAATTGTTTGTTTGGTCCAGATTAGCCATGAAACAATCGCGATAGATTTCAACAATTGCAGTCACGGTGAAATCCATACTGAAGGACTGCTTTGCATTTTATCGAGATCTCTCTCTCTCTCTCTCTCTCTCTCTCTTTCCCCCCACCCCCACCCCGCACTTCCACCACCCCCTGCAATTTGACCATAGTTTCTGGGTTTACACTGAAGTCCACAAGCCCTTTGTGTGTCTATCTGTCTGTCTGTTTGTGTGTAAGTATCCTTATCACTGTTTTCTTGGTGACTAAGGAGCAACTGGATGGAAGCTTTTTCTTTCTCGGGCAAAGTCTCTCATTCTAAGGAGTATGAAGCGTTTGGCAAGGTTCGTGTGAATCTGCCTCCTGCGCAATAACAGCTGAACGTGACAGGAAAGCAGATTCATCTGATTCACTGGTGTCTATGATGTGTGCAAGAGGAATTTCAAACATCTCCTTGTTCAAGGTCCTGTTTTCTTCCAGCCAGCTAGGAAACGTTAAGGGTGTTTTTTCCGCGCCCCTCCCCCCCCCCCCCCCCCCCCCAAAATATATCGACAGTGAACATCCAAGATGTAAACTGGAAGTCTTCTCGAAAATGCCACAGCCGCTGGTGAGTGATGTGGGAACTGTTAGTTAAATGTTGTCAAAGGAGCAGTTTGCTTTGAT
This sequence comes from Squalus acanthias, assembly GCA_030390025.1. NCBI lineage: Eukaryota > Metazoa > Chordata > Chondrichthyes > Squaliformes > Squalidae > Squalus > Squalus acanthias. The sequence goes on along the minus strand of CM059435.1, from coordinate 68,736,954 downwards.
ACACAGTTATATTATGTAAACTCTAAGCATCAGAAAAAAGGGGACAAATTTCAATACTAGCTGATCTTTCTGTGGCGTATCTCACAGGGTAGTCTGGGATCTGGAGGTATTTAGAAGCAGCTGCCAATCTATAGAAACTTTCCTTCACAAGTAACTTCCATTTGACCCCAGGATGTGCCCAGTTAGAGCACTTCTTCCTAAGGAAGCAGTTGAGTAATGGCCTTAAAGAGACAGATCATACTAAACATTGCTCCAGTTTAGCAGCTAACCACCACAACTGTGCTTCAGCCCCGACCCCCCACCCTACGGATTCCCTATGAGTCAGCCAGTACTTGAATAAAATTTGCTAACTAGGAGTGGGCAATAAATGCAGCGTTAAACCACATCCCGAGAACATTGTATTACCAACTAAATCAAGTTTAAAAAAAAAATCAGCTCCTGAGTCAGAAGGTTGGGATTCAATCCCACAACAGAGCTGGGCACGTAATCTAGGCTGACACTTCAATGAAGCTTTAAACCGAGGCTCCGTCTGCCTGCTCAGGAGAATGTGTAAGATCCCATGGCACTGTTCGAAGAAGAGCAGGGCATTCTGCTGGTGTCCTGGCCAGCATTCCTCCCTCAACCAACACCACCAAAAACTGATCAGCTGGTCACTTGTTCATTTGCTGTTTGTGCTTAAATTGGCTATTGCCTTGGCCTGCAAGACAAGAGTGACTACACTTCAAATGTAATCATTGGATGTAAAGCACTTTGGGACATCCTGAGGACCAGGCAGGTCCACAGTACTCTGTACTGGCAATTTTAACTGATTATATTCCAGTACTTTAGGGTCCCCTTAGCTTTGACTATGTCAGCCTATGCCAAAACTCTCAGGACTTTGGTAAGTGGAATGTGTCCCTATGAAGAGAGAGTGTGCACGCCATATTGGGCAAATTCCGTGTGCAGATTTCTCAGTAGCTTGATTGAGAGACTTCTAACTGTCGTGATGAGTTTCCACACATCAGATACCCAGCTGACCAAAAAAGGTAATATCAGTCAATTAGGTTATCAGCCAATTAGGTCAAGTGTGATATACGTAGGTGTGATGTCCAAGTGTGATGGGCAAAGCGCAGAGTCTTAATTTTCTCCCTGTACTTTGCGCTTCATGTATATCCCCAGCAATTTTATACCTGGGTTTAAATCATTTTTAGATTATTTTTTTTTAATTTGAAGGAGAAGGCTTTCAGATGAGACCAATTCCATGACTGGCCTCTGCACATTCTACAACATCTTTTACAAAGCTGTGGGCAATGTATATTTTTTTTAATGAGCACTTTTTTTTAGTTGTTTTTGTTCTAACACTGATTCACATGAGGCAGAAGTACAGGTACCACATTTGACCTTGGTGCCCTGGGTTAGGAAGGGGGAAATTAGCCAGGGTTCACGCACCTGATTGCTTTGTAATGACGTCTGCTGGACGTTTGGTGAAGATCGGATTGGGCTCCTATCTTGATGCACCCGACCACCCGCGCCCCCGCCTCACTAACCCGCGTTGGTAACGATCATACATGGGTACGGTACTGGTGGAAGCCTAGCACTAATGGAGAGCTACCCCAACAAGAAACTAATGCTTTATAGAAATTACTGTCAACTTCAATCGCACCCCTTCAGACTTGGAGCTGTTTACAGGAACGGCACTCCTGTAGGTAGAAGTTAGAATCATAAAAACTTACAGCACAGAAGGAGGCCATTTGGCCTGTCGTGCCTGTGCTGGCTCTTTGAAAGAGCAGTCATGCTTAGTCCCACATCCCCGCTTTTTGTCCATAACCCTGTAAGTTCCTCATCTTAAAGTACCTGTCCAACTCCCTTAGAACAAGTTGTTAGAGTTCATCTCCTATGCTCACCATCTCAATCTCTTGCTACTTCGTTAGGTAGGGCTGGCTTTTACGTGAGGAGTATGATTACATATTGCAACCATAATACAAAGTAACAGTCACATTTCTAGGGGACTGTGTGATGCAGTGGCATCTTAGATTCGGCCCTTTCACTTCTGGAACCTGGCTTCAAATCTAACCCAGACTGATGGAAAAAAAAGTCTCTCATGTCTGCTGGTTGTAAGGGTCCTATGTCATTGAGTTTGCGCAGCCTTCATACAGTTCCTGGTCTACATGGACTAACACAGAACTGGCACTAAATTCACTTGGAGACGCTATGGGATGGCCAGTGTGGGATTTGTGGCAAAGTGACACATTAATACAGTGAAGAACATGGGTGTTCTTCTGTGATTGGAGACGAGGCATGCTGTTGAGGCAGAGTAGAGGGGGTTTCCACTCTGCATCCAACCATGCTTCACCTCCTCTGGAAGTGCTCAAGGGAGATAGGAGCAGTCTGAACCAGGAAGTCTTCCGTTTCCCAGGAAGTCTTCCGTTTCCCAGGAAGATCCAAATCCTGATGAAGGTCCAAACCTGATCATAAAATTTCGATCCACATCTCAGTGTGCACAAGAGTCATAATCCAGTCATATTTGCAAATAAGCATTGCAAGCTTTCCCTCTTTAAGAATGAAAAGTGCTCGCCTTCAGTTTCTCTTTCCACCTCTGCCGAGCGTTTTAAAGTTCAAAGACGTGATGGGCCGTTTTCACACGACCTACCGAGTAGACACGTGGTAATAGTCAGGGCACTCCTTTCCCAGAGATGGCTACAGACATGGGCAATTTCCGTGCCTCTTTGCCTATCCGAATCCCCGTCCTTAGTTCAGTGTAATCATTTTGTGCTGCAGTTCACCGCACTAACGCGTTTAGCAAAACTTGCCCCTTGTAAATTGGCCTCACTGCACCATTTGGTTTCTAAACAATGACCTCTTTTGACGAGTGGGTCAATGTGAAGGGGATGGTGCAGATTTAAAAATCTCGCTCACAGATCACAGTTTCACTGGAAGCCATTATGTATGCTCTGCTCGGAGCAGCATCTCCCCGACACAATACATTTTAATTGGAATTTGCCACAGCCACATTCCCCAGGGGGGTTTTCTCCTGAGTGATTCATGCGACTGACGGATCTCGACAGACCTGCTGACAAATACAAGACTTTTTACAATTGAGTAATTCCACCCCCCCACCTCCCTCAAATCAAGATGGCTGGTGTAGATTCAAATTGCTTGTAATTTATAGTGGATAATGTTTATTCTCAGCTTGTTTAAAACTTAGAGCTCTTGCCATTTTCTGCCGTTTGTGGGGAGTCTGTGCAGTATATCTTAGCACAGTTGTACTTGGTGGCCACACATCAAGGATGATGGATATTATAAAGGGTTTGCAAGGAAAAATGTAATTATACTGCAATTTGCTGGATTAAGGCAGTATTCCCTTTTGTTAGTGTTGGGCTGGCTGATTTATTTCCTTGGATTGATTCAGATTTAAAAAATGCAAATCAGAACGCCTTTTATGCTTTAAAAAAAATTATATTTCAAATACATATTTTAGGAACGCTAATTAGGACACCTTATGAAATCTACATCATAAGATTCACTGCCAAACTCAAGCAGCAATGGCTCTGTTGGGGAGGGTGGGGTGTGAAAGAAAACAAACCACAAGATCCCAGATTCGATTACTACTCTGCACTGAACTAGCTGATCTCAGCTAGGGTGGCAATGGAGATGCTGCAATCAATCTCGATGCCTCTTGACTTAGGAATAATGACCCAGGGCTTCTCTTCTGCCCTCCCTGGATAGGATCACTATCTAGTGACCCCTGCTGGGAAATGAGGGCATTCAGAAAAAGGACAGTATTGAGCTTGGTCGTGATGCCACCCGTAGTCAAACAGCTTGCTGGCTCTTCCTGGCGAGACTAGATTGTTGGCATTTGGTTGAGGTAGGGAAACGCAACTGGCCACATTGCCAGTTCTCTTTAGGCCTGTTTAACCGTACCCCAGGAGGCATCAGTGCTTTCAGGCTGGTTGAGAACTGAAAAAGAAGAACTAGCAGCTAATTAACATTTAAATTTTAATCACCAGGTTTTCTGACGAAAATAAATTTCATACATATTCCTTCTACAAGAAAAGATAATTAGGGTTGAAAAAGCCCACGCCATTTTTTTTAACGTGTTGGTTGGTTGCTTGATGCACATTTACCCATCATGTTTAAAAAATCTCCATACCAAGCTACAGAGGAGTCGACACTGGTAGAGTTTCTGTTTGCCTGATACTAAATTCACACACTCGCCTCTTACACATCCTACGCTCGCCCCACACGCATCCCACTTACCTAAGTCCACAGAATGTAGGCTCAGATTGGCAGAGCCCAGACCTGTCCCCCTCCTTTCCCCCTACCCGGCCACTTGATTCCCCCTGCCTCACTGTGCACATGGCTACTGCTGGAGTTTAACCAGTTAAAACTGCACAGACATTCTAAAGCTCTTTATGGCCAATTAAGTACTTTTGAAGTGTAGTCACTTGTAATGTAGGAAATGCAGCAGCCAATTTGCACACTGCAAGGTCCCACAAACAGCACTGAAATAAATGACCAGATAATCTGGGGGGGGGGGGGTGGTTTTAGGTGTTGGTTGAGGGATAAATGTTGGCCAGTAGCATAGGAACAGGAGGAGGCCATTCAGCCCCTCGAGCCTGTTCTGCCATTCAGTGAGATCATGGCTGATCTGCGACCTAACTCCATATACCCGCATTTGGCCCATATCCCTCAATACCTTTGGTTAACAAAAAGCTATCAATCTCAGATTTAAAATGAACAATCGATCTAGCATCAATTGCCGTTTGCGGAAGAGAGTTCCAAACTCCTACCACCCTTTGTGTATGGAAGTGTTTCCTAATTTCACTCCTGAAAGGTCTGGCTCTAATTTTTAGACTCTGCCTCCTAGTCCTAGAATCCCCAACCAGCGGAAATAGTTTCTCTCTCTATCTACCCTATCAGTTCCCCTTAATATCTTGAAAACTTTATTCAGATCAGCCCTTAATTTTCTAAATTCTAGGGAATACAACTCTGTAATCTTTCCTTGTAACTTAACTCTTGAAGTCCGGGTATAATTCTGGTAAACCTACGCTGCACTCCCTCCAAGGCCAGTATATCCTTCCTACGGTGTGGTGCCCAGAACTGCTGAGAGTACTCCAGGTGTGGTCTAACCAGGGCTTTGTATAGCTGCAGCATAACTTCTACCCCCTTATATTCTAGTCCTCTAGATATAAAGGCCAGCATTCCATTAACCTTTTTGATTATTTTCTGTACCTGTTCGTGCCATTTTAGTGATCTATGTACCTGGACCCCCAAGTCTCCTTAGACATCCACTGTTTTTAGCTTTTCATCATTTAGAAAGTAAAAACTTTGGAAGATTATAGTTCGGGCATCTGCAAGGTGCTCACCTACTTCCTTTAAAACTCTGGGATGGAAACCATCTGGTCCTGGGGATTTGTCACTCTTTAGTGCCATTATTTTCTTCATTACTGTTATTTTACTTACGTTAATATTATTGAGTCCCTGTTCCCGATTCAATATTAGTTTCCTTGGGATTTCCGGCATGCTAACCTCTTCTACTGTAAATAGTGACGCAAAGTAATTATTCAACATGTCCGCCATTTCCTTATTATCATTGACAATGTCACCGCTTTCAGTTTTTAAGGGGCCAACATTGCGCCCGCATGGGTCCCAGCTATGCCTGCCTTTTCATGGGATATGTGGAACATTCTTTGTTCCAGTCCTACTCAGGTCCCCTCCCTCACCTCTTTTTCCGGTACATCGATGACTGTATCGGTGCCGTTTCCTGCTCTCACCCTGAACTAGATAAGTTCATTCACTTTACTTCCAATTTCCACCCTTCCCTCACCTTCACATGGTCCATCTCCGACTCTTCTCTTCCCTTCCTTGACTTCTCCGTCTCCATTTCTGGCGATCAGCTTTCGACAAACATCCACTACAAGCCCACTGACTCCCACAGCTACCTGGACTACACTTCCTCCCACCCCACTTCCTGTAAGGACTCTATTCCATTCTCCCAGTTTCTCCGTCTCCGCCGCGTCTGTTCTGACGATGCCACCTTCCATACCAGTGCTTCCGACATGTCTTCCTTTTTCCTCAATCGAGGATTCCCCTCTACTGTGGTCGAATCCCTTCCCCTCCCTCCCAGAACCACGATAGAGTTCCCCTTGTCCTCACCTTTCATCCCACCAGCCTCCACATTCAACGGATCATCTTCCGCCATTTCCGCCACCTCCAGCGTGATCCCACCACCAAACACATCTTCCCCTCACCTCCCCTTTCAGCATTCCGAAGAGACCGCTCCCTCCGCGACACCCTGGTCCACTCCTCGATCACCCCTAACAGCCCTTCCCCTTCGCCCGGCACCTTCCCGTGCAAGCGCAGGAGATGCAACACATGCCCTTTTACCTCCTCCCTTCCCACTGTCCAGGGGCCCAAACACCCCTTCCAGGTGAAACAGCGATTTACTTGTACTTCTTGCAATTTAATATACTGTATTCACTGCTCACGATGCGGTCTCCTCTACATTGGGGAGACCAAACGCAGATTGGGCGACCGCTTTGCGGAACACCTCCGTTCAGTCCGTAAGGGTAATCCTGAGCTTCCGGTCGCCTGTCACTTTAATTCACCGCTTCACTCCCACTCTGATCTCTCTGTCCTTGGCCTATTACATTGTTCCAATGAAGCTCAATGTAAGCTCGAGGAACAGCACCTCATCTTTCGATTAGGCACTTTCAAAATATAACCCCTGCCCCCATTTTTCATGCTGTATGAATTTGCCATTCCCATTTGCAACATTTTATCTTTCCTGCCTCTTACATAAGCACTGTATGTTCCTTCAATTCCTCCCCCCCTGTCTCTGCACCTGCTTAATATCTGTTACATCTCCAGCTTTTTCCAGTTCTGATGAAGGGTCCCAGACCTGAAACGTTAACTCTGTTTCTCTTTCCACGGATGCTGCCTGGCCTGCTGAGTGTTTCCAGCGTTTTCTGTTGTTATTGCTCCTGACTATCCTCTTTTTCCTAATGTAATTGTAAAAATTCTTCATATTGATTTTGATACCCCTTGCAAGTTTCTTTTCATACTCTCTTTTTTGTAGCTCTTACTGTGGGCCGGATTTTCCGATCAGAGGCGTCCTACGGGCGGATGCCTCCGATCGGAAAAAATCTACGCACTTACCTGCTGGCTCCGTAGGTCCCGAGACTTCCAATCCTGAGCCTCTCCTGGTCCGCATGTGCAGAGGCCCAGGTATCCCAGGGGCGCAGGTGGTTCGCAAGCGTCCCTGGGATCACGTGGGCCATGGGGAACCAATCAAAAAAGGGAATCCCCCTTCACACTTTTGACAGGTCTCTACGCACAGATCTGTCAAAAGTATGAATGGGGATCACTTAATTTATTTAATATTTAACTTTTTTTTAAATCACGTATTTAAAATTAGTTAAAATTACATTAAATATATTTTAACCAAAACTTTAACTTTTGAAAAAAAAATTACAGTTTTTTACGGGGCTAAAAATAAAGTTACCTTTTCTAAAAGTATTTTTAAATTATAAATGAGTGGAAACATTTTTAATTTTTAATTTTTTTAAAACTCTTGCTGGTAAAAGCAGGCCTTACGCCTGCTTTTTTACCAGGCGTAAGATTTTTAAAGGTTTTCAGCGGGTGGAGGTTGTGCAGAAAGCAGAACTCTCTGCCCGCGGAGGCCCTTCTCCCGGGCAGGCGGATAATCTGTCAAGAGGATTCTTGACAGATCGGAAGAGCCGGGTTTTAGCACATGTGCTTCGCATGCCTGAAACCGGCACTTGCGAGGCCCCTTTGTGTGCGTACACACCTCGTACGCACCCGTGGGGGTCAGAATATCCGGCCCAATATGTTTTGTGACCCTTTGCTGTTCTTTGTATCTTTCTCATTTGCCAGGATCTGTGCTATTTTTTTGCATTTTTCTATGCTTTTTCCTTTAGTTTTATGCTGTCCCTTACCTCTTTAGTCGTCCATGGCTGGTTTTTTTGGCAAGTAGAGCTCTTGCCCCTCAGGGGTATAAACTGGTTTTGTATCACCTTAAATTCTTTTTTAAACATCTCCCACTGATGATCTGTCATTTTACCCATTAACAGATTTGCCCAGTTTACTGTGGACAGTCTCTGTCTCATCCCTTTGAAGTCGGCCTTACCTAAATCTAGAATCTTAGTAGCTGTTTCGCGTTTCTCCCTTTCGAACGCTACGTTGAACTCGATCATGTTATGATCGCTATTGGATAAATGTTCACGCATAGTTAGGCTGTTAACTAAATCTGGCTCATTGCTCATTACTAAATCTAATATGGCTTGCCCCCTTGTTGCCTTTAGGACATACTGTTGTAGAAAACTATCCCGGACACACTCAAGAAATTCACTACCTTTCTGACAGGTGCAAGTCTGCTTATCCCAATCTATATGAAAGTTAAAATCCCCCATTAAAACCACTCTGCCTTTACTACCACTTGTCTAATCCCTGCATTTATACAATCTAGCACTTCACAACTGCTACCAGGGGGCCTATACACAACTCCCACTACAGTCTTAAATCCTTTCCTATTTCTTAATTCAACCCCATAGGTCTCCACTGGCTGCTTACCTCTCTTTAAATCCTCTCATCATTGAAGTGATTTCAAAAAGGGCAGTAGACAGAAGGCTGGTAACTATAGACCGGTTAGCCTAACATCTGTGGTAGGTAAAATTTTGGAGTCCATTATTAAGGAAACAGTAACAGGACATTTGGATAATCATAATTTAATAGGACAAAGTCAGCATGGTTTTACGAAGGGGAAGTCATGTTTGACAAATTTGCTGGAGTTCTTTGAGGAAGTAACATATAGAGTGGATAAAGGGGAACCAGTGGACGTAGTGTATTTAGACTTCCAAAAGGCATTTGACAAGGTGCCACACAAAAGATTATTGCTTAAGGTAAAAAATCACGGGATTGGGGGTAATATTCTGGCATGGATAGAGGATTGGCTATCTAACAGAAAGACTGGCAATCAGTAACTAGTGGTGTTCCACAGGGGTCAGTGCTGGGTCCCCAACTCTTTACAATCTATATTAACGATTTGGAGGAAGGGACCAAGTGTAACATATCAAAATTTGCAGATGATACTAAGATGGGAGGGAAAGTAGTGAGTGAGGAGGACATAAAAAACCTGCAAGGGGACATAGACAGGCTAAGTAAGTGGGCAGAGATTTGGCAGATGGAATACAACACTGGAAAGTGTGAGGTGATGCACTTTGGCAGGAAAAATCCTAGAGCAATTTATTATCTTAATGGCAAGAAACTGGAGAGTACTGAAGTGCAAAGGGATCTGGGGGTCCTGGTGCACGAAACTCAAAAGGTTAGTATGCAGGTGCAGCAAGTGATTAAGAAGGCAAATGGAATGTTGGCTTTCATTGCTAGGGGGATAGAATATAAAAATAGGGAGGTATTGCTTCAGTTGTACAAGGTATTGGTGAGACCGCACCTGGAATACTGCATACAGTTTTGGTGTCCTTACTTAAGGAAAGACATCCTTGCTCTCGAGGCAGTGCAAAAAAGGTTCACTCGGTTAATCCCGGGGATGAGGGGGATGGAGATATGAGGAGAGGTTGGGTAGATTGGGACTCTACTCATTGGAGTTCAGAAGAATGAGAGGCAATCTTATTGAAACATATAAGATTGTGAAGGGGTTGGATCGGGTGGATGCGGGGAGGATGTTCCCGATGACGGGTGAGACTAGAACTAGGGGACATAGTCTTAGAATAAGGGGCTGCTCTTTCAAAACTGAGATGAGGAGGAACTACTTCACTCAGAGGGTGGTAGGTCCATGGAATATGCTGCCACAAAAAGCTGTAGAAGCTACATCATTAAATAAATTTAAAACAGAAATAGACAGTTTCCGAGAAGTAAAGGGCATTAAGGGTTACGGGGAGCGGGCAGGAATTTGGACATGAGTCTAGGTTCGGATCCGGTCATGGCCCTGTGGGTAGTGGAGCGGGCCCAGGGACCGTGTAGCCTGATTCTGCTCCTATTTCGTGTGTGCAATTCTGTTAGATGCAGGAGATGGTTCTGTGATAGTAGATTGGCGGTTAGGATCAGATCAGCCATGATCTTATTGAATGGCGGAGCAGGCTCGAGGGGCCGATTGGCCTACTCCTGCTCCTATTTCTTATGTTCTTATGTTCTTATGTTCATCCAAGTGACACCAGGGGAACTACCCTGCTCTTCTTCGAATAGTGTTGTGGGATCTTTTACATCTACCTGAGTGGGCAGACAGGGCATCAGTTTAACATTGCATCCAACAGATGGCACCTTCTACAGTGCAGCGCTCCCTCAGTACTACACTGAAGTGTCAGCCTAGATTTTGTGCTTAAGTCTCTGGAATGGGACTTGAACCCTAAACCTTCTGACTCAGGTGAGAATGCTGCTGCCGAGTCACAGCTAACTACCCATTTGTGGAATTGCACCCCATCAGGAAACAGTGTTCAGAAACAGAAGGCTGAAAATGAGGGGATAAAAAATGACATTCATGTCCCCACAATTACTCCTGCCAACTTGTAGATGACACTATTGTATTTAGCAGTCTTTGCTCCTAATTATCTCTGACTCTGAGGCGACAGTGCTAACGCTGAGTTAAGGCTGACACATCTGCAGGGTTATCTGGAGCCAAGTGGAATGATTCCCAGACCCCAGTCAGAGATCTGCCCTTCCAGATTCTATTAATGAATCAGATTAGCTGGTCAAGCATCAGTAGTATCCGAGAATACTGCAGACTGTCTGGCTAAGGCATCGTATTACTGAATCTGCCAGAGAGTAGACTTGGAGGCCTGGTAATGGAAGTTCAGAACCATCATGGAGTACTTCAATCCCAAAGAGGCCTGGCTTACCTCCTCCATTCTCTATCCTAGGTGAATCATCATTAGGCAACTGACAGCATGGGTTTGAGCCCTTACGAGGTGGACAGGAGGTCCCAAGATCATCTTAGTAGCAGCACCAGCTGGTCACCATCTTTCTAGTCGCAGCATGCTCCATCAGAGATGTTTCCACCAGTTGTAGGTGGAGTTTCAGCCGCATCTATTTGCATCTCTGCAACCCAAGCATCATAGAGAAGTTAAAACCGAAAATGCTGGAAATACTCAGCAGATCAGGCAGCATCTGTGGAGAGCGAAACAGTTAATGTTTCAGGTCGTTGACCTTTCATTTTGGCAATATAGAAGTGAGGAAGTGATACTTCAGTTGTACAGAGCCTTACTCAGAGTACTGCATTCGGTTTTGAGCATCATGAAGAATATATTAGCATTGAAGTTGGTACAGCGCAGATTCACCAGAATGATACTGGGGTCAAAAGGGTCAAATTATGAGGCAGGTTGCATAAACTTGGTTTGTACTCCTTTGAGTTTAGACGGTTGAGGGGTGATCTAATCCATGTGTTCAAAATGGTAAAGGGATTCAATAGAGTAGATACAGCAAAACTATAGTGGGGAACCCAGAACAGGGGGAATCGTTTTAAAATTAGGCCAGTTAAGAGTGAAATTAGGAAGCATTTTTCATTCAAAGGGTAGTGGAAATCAGAACTCTCTTCCCCCAAAAAGCTGTGGATGCTGGGGGTCAATTGAAATTTTCAAGACTGAGATTAATAGATTTTTGTTGGGTAAGGGTATCAAGGAATATAGAGCAAAGGCTAGTAAATGGAATTGAGGTACAGATCAGCTATGATCTAATAGAATGGCGGAACATTGAAACATATAAAATTCTGACCGGGCTAGACAGACTGGATGCAGGGAGGATGTTTCCCCTGGCTGGGGGGTTCTAGAACGAGGGGTCACAGTCTCAGGATACGGGGTAGGACATTTAGGACTGAGATGAGGAGACATTTCTTCACTCAGAGGGTGGTGAACCTGTGGAATTCTCTACCACAGAAGGCTGTGGAGGCCAAGTCACTGAATATATTTAAGAAGGAGATAGATAGATTTCTAGACACAAAAGGTATCTAGGGGTATGGGGAGAGAGCGGGAATATGGTATTCAGATAGAGGATCAGCCATGATCACATTGAATGGCGGAGCAGGCTCGAAGGGCCGAAAGGCCGACTCCTGCTCCTATTTTTCTATGTTTCTATAACAGACTCGAGGGCCTACTCCTGTTCCTATGAAGTAGACAGCAACCCTGGATGCATGAGCATGTGTTGTTGCATCCAGCCTCCAGGTAACACTGTCCAGCAGCTATTGTCTCAAGTCTTAAGAGTTTCCTCGTCAGCTGTATGATGGACATCTGCCTTCAGCATGGTAAGAGTGCCTATGCAGGGCAGATTGTAACGTAACCAGTTGCCTTAACATTCGGCATTCAAGACCACTGCCACAGGCCAGTCGTACTGTAACCAGCTGCTTAATTCAGGACTTCGTGAGGGGCTTTGTCAGAGACGTGCACACTGAGGCTGACCATCTCACCAAGTAAGCCAGTGATCAGTCATTATAGGCCAGACCTCTTCTTGCAACCATCTACCCTTTTTTGCCACAAATCCAGCTCACCACATGGTCCTAGATCTCTCAGATGGGCTGGAGAAAGTCTTTTCTATTGCAGGCTTAGCTCTGAACCACAAACGACAACTGTTTGGACACATGTCTTTTACTACAAGTTTAACCTGTGTTGGGAATTTGCTGCCATGTAGAAAGACCAAAGTTACACATCACCTCTTCTCAATTTGGTCCCAAAGGACTGTGCCCAGGCTAAAGCTGGCAACCTACAGGATCGCAAGGAACAGATGTGAATCAACAGTTGGGACAGATATCCTTTGTATCTTCCAATCAATACTTTTGAGTTCCCCTCTTGAATCACGCACTTGAGGGAACTCGTGGCCATATACCACTCGTTAGCTCATTTTTTAAGATGGTGCATTAGATCCCCAGGTGAGTTTGGTAACAACGCTATCATCTGCAAAAAAGAGCATCACAATTCATTTAGAAACCCTTGGAACATACACTGTGATACCCTCCCTTTCAGTGCCGTCCAACACATCATTAAGACACTGAATAGGGCTGCTGATGATGAACAACCTTGCCTCACTCCGGTTTTCGGAGCTGGAGTACATATCATGGGTAAAATCCAAGATTTGATAATGTACTCCCACAGCTTCTCGTACCTTCATGAGGGCTACTTGAGGCTCAGGATTAAAAATCAGGGAATACAGCGATTGTGACTTGATGGCAGTGCTACTCTTGCACTTGCACAATGAACTGAAGACAGCCTCGTCTTCTGACCATTGCAAATAAATGGAAGTTCTTGCAATATTTGTGGGAAAGGGCTAGTAGGTCTTAGTATAATGCATTGAACTCGCCATCTCTCTCTCTCCCTTACAATATCATGAGGGGTCTGGACAGAGTAGATGGAGAGAAACTGTTCCCATTGGCAGAAGGGTTGAGAACCAGAGGACACAGATTTAAGCTGATTGGCAAAAGAACCAAAGGAAACATAAGAAAAAACTTCTTTACGCAGCGAGTGGTTAAGATCTGGAATGCACTACCTGAAAGGGTGGTGGAGGCAGACTCAATCTTATCTTTCAAAAGGGAGTTGGATAAGTATCTGAAGGGAAAAAGTTTGCAGAGCTACGAGGAAAGGGCGGGGGAGTGGGACTAGCTGAGAATCTGCACGGGCTCGACGGGCCGAATGGCCACCTTTCATGCTGTAACCATTCTATGATTCTATTAATTCAGTATTGTGCAGTTAGGAGCATGTGAGCAGATCAGTAGGTTTGTCTTCAGTTCTGCAGCATTTGCTGTGGTAGGTGATGAGCTGAAGACAACAGCACTAAAACAAATGCTAATTTAATAGGTGCAGCCACACAGTTTTAAATATAAAAAAACCAAACACTTCATTCTGCTCAGACTGCTGTTTCCTTTTCTCGCATTAATTTTTCTCCCCACAGGTTTCATACGTGTAATAAAATACTGAGCACAGTGTTCCGAAAACAAATCTGAATGGGTACCTTGTGTATATTTCGATACTGGAATTGCCAGTGTTGCAATTCGACTGAAAGCAATGTGTCAAATTTTATACATGTTGAAACTGTAGTCGTTAAAATGTGCCGATACACAACTATTCTCGTGGACTGTCAGCCGCAGTTTAGTGAGGCTGAGGTTATAGTAGCTACACTTCTCCATCTCACCTGCAGTCTGACCTTGTTATCTAGGTATTCTGCCTCACAGTCATGTTGGCAGAGATTGATAGAACCAATTGCTCTGATGATGTGCTACCCTAACTACTTTCAAAATTATAACACTTCATTAGCACGAGTTACTTTCCATATTAAAAGACCATTTCTTTAAGATTGTAACAGCAGGTGAGGAATGTTGAAATAAACATTTCATTGCTCAATTGAAGGTGAGCTCTGGGTGTAACTTCACTTGACCATCCCAGGTTGCTCAAGCTGTTAAGGATATTTCAAAGTCATTAATGAACTGATAAACCTTGTTGTTAAAAGGTCTTTTCATACTTGCAGACCAGCAAATCTACTTTTTTGGATAAATTTTATGCTCCTCATCATGATGAGGGTTGTTGGGGAATGGGACACTTTCTATTTTGGGACCGCAGTGTTGGTGTTGGTAACTCCCAGGTCAGATATAGGTAGTTGAATGCAAATTAAAGCTTTCTCTACTCTGCCCCAACAATGTGCTTTAGCCCCAAACTCAGAAAAGTGCCCCCTACAGCATTCCATTTCCCACAGCAGTTGTTTTGAGGCTTCTCCAAGTGAGATTACCGGGGTTTAAATGGGTTAGATTATAAGGACAGGTTGCATAAACTTGCCGTGTATTCCCTTGAGTATAGAAGATTAAGGAGTGATCTGATCGAAGTGTTTAAAATGTTAAAAGGATTTGATAGGATAGATACAGAGAAACTATTTCCTCTGGTGGGAAAATCAAGAACTTGGCTTTATCTTAAAATTAGAGCCAGGCCATTCAGGAGTGAAATCATGAAGCACTTTTTCCACACAAAGGGTAGTGGAAATCTGGAACACTCTCCGCAAAAGGCTGTAGATGGTGGGACAATTGGAGGTTTCAAGACTGAGATCGATAGATTTTTGCTGGGTAAGGGTATCAAGGGATATGAAGCAAAGGCAGGAAAATTAAGCTCCGGTGCAGATCAGTCATGATCTAATTGAATGGTAGAGCAGGCCCAAGGGGCTGAATGGTCTACTCCCGTTACAATGATTGCCATATTACTGAAATAGGGACACTTTTGTACCATGCGCCCATAGACACGAGGCTGAATTTAATTGAGACTGCCAAAACTCATTTACATATGAGATGTAGACAAGATACAGATCAGCCATGATCTAATTGTATGGCAGAACAGGCTCAAGGGGCTGAATGGCCTATTCCTGTTCCTATCCGTATAGCCAGTAGAGGGTGGCGACTTTCTTCCCTGCAGTCTTGGCTGGAGTTGAACCCAGCTCCACAATGAAAAGGCCAAACCCCATACATATTGCACCACCTAGCAGGTGTATTTCGTTGTAATGGCACGTCCGTGCTGAGATCCAGGACCATAATCTGGAGCTCAACACTTTAGGAACTGCAACCTAGTGGGGGTGGCTGAGGTTTGGGCGCAGGAAGGTCCAGCTGCTAGCAATCGGCTTGCTTCTAGTTTTTTTGAATTGGCACTGGGGAGAGCACCTTTGACTGGTGTATCATTGACAGTGGTGCTGTTTGGAGGGACATATTTTATTTCTTGGTGCGATTCAGATTCTTCCTTGACAAATAAGGTACTCAGCAGATGTCGTAAAATATGAATTTAATAATCTGCCTAATTTAGCGTGTAGCATTTCCGGCATCTAAGTTAATATCCTGAAGCGAAATTCCTTTATTGGTATCTTGTTGCTGCAGTCCTGGCCCCTGTTCAATTCATTCTGACAGCAATATAAGTAATGATTTAGGTCGTTACCCTTGTAAACTTTATGAGGATTGTACAGATCTTGAAACAGCACAGCGGTAGATATTCATTTCACTGGCCTTTCTCAAATGACAGCTTTGCCATCAACAGTGCAGTGAAGTAAATGAGGCATCCCTGTTGCTGAGAGACATCATCCAGGAGGTCCCAGCTCTGTTCTGTGCATTGTGCTGCATGGCAGTATGGGTAGTGAAGATCGAACTCATTGACCCCAATCTTTGTAAAGAATAGATCTTTCCAGGTTCCTGCTCCTGACCTACTCTCCAGTGACTCCTCTCGTAAAGTGCACGTGTATGGACTTACTGTATGGTGCTCGGCTGTGGTTCTGTCTATGGTCGGGTAGTCTGCAAGCACCCGCCTGTTGAGTGAAGAGTGGACGCTTGGGCAAGGTATTTGAGGGCAGGTAACGGCCACTCAAAAGTTTCCTACCGCGAATCTGTGCCTTTAGAAGGGAGGAAGCGAGTACTTTGGATGACGGAAATGCACTTTGTCCATTGATTTGTGCTTTGTTGCGAAAAAGGCACTGCTATATTTTAGGTTAAAGGTACAGAGTATATAATTGAATCCAATACAGTTAAGCTGATGAAGAATCATCTCGTCAGACTCTAAACTCCATTAGAAAATGGACATTGGATAAAATCTGTGTGTCTTGTTGTAAGCATTAGCAACTCACCTCAGTGATGAGCACTTACTGAGCTTTGAATAAATTACATTACAGATTATTGTACCATATGCGTGGGAACCCATTTATAGTGACCTTGGATATAGTGCAACTCTAGAATGTTTTATGCAGTGCCAATCATTCTAATGAAAATGGCATTCCGGTTATATTTGTTGTTTTTGTATCGTCACACACTTCCCTTGGAGAATGGTGTGAAGTAGTAGTAGGTGGGTTAGCAAGTTGTGAGGAGGACACAGAGTCTGCAAAGGGATATAGATAGGTTAAATGAGTGGGCAAAAATTTGGCAGATGGAGTATAATGTGGGAAAATGTGAGGTTATCCACTTTGGAAGGAAGAATGAAAAAGCAAATTATTATTTAAATGGAGTGAGACTACAAAATGCTGCGGTACAAAGGGATCTAGGGGTCCTAGTACATGAAACACAAAAAGTTAGTATGCAGGTACAGCAAGTAATTAGGAAGGCTAATGGAATGTTGGCCTTTATTGCAAGGGGTATGGAGTATAAAAGTACGGAAGTTTTGATGCAACTTTACAGGGCGCTGGTGAGACCGCACCTGGAATACTGCGTGCAGTTTTGGTCTCCATATTTAAGGAAAGATATACTTGCATTGGAGGCAGTGCAGAGAAGGTTCACTAGATTGATTCCTGGGATGAAGGGGTTGTCTTATGAGGAAAGGTTGAGCAGGTTGGGCCTTTACTCATTGGAGTTTAGAAGAATGAGAGGTGATCTTATTGAAACATATAAGATTCTGAGGGGGCTTGACAGGGTGGATGCTGAGAAGATGTTTCCCCAGTGGGGGAATCTAGAACTAGGGGGCATAGTTTCAGAATAAGGGGTCGTCCATTTAAGATGGAGATGAGGAGGAATTTCTTCTCTGAGGGTCGTGAATCTTTGGAATTCTCTACCCCAGAGAGCTGTGGAGGCGGAGTCATTGAATATATTCAAGGCAGAGATTGACAGACATTTGAACTACAAGGGAGTCAAGGGGTATGGGGAGAGAGCGGGAAAGTGGTGTTGATGCCAAGATTGGATCAGCCATGATCTTATTGAATGGCGGAGCAGGCTCGAGGGACCGATTGGCCTACTCCTGCTCCTGTTTTTTATGTTCTTATGATTCGCAGGCTTATTAACAGTCTGACAGGCCATGACGTGAACGCTCCTTCCATGGCCATAACCATCTTTATACCAGCCGATAGGGTGGTTAGTCCTGTACAGTGGGAGGGTTTTATGGGCTCCCACAACCCATACGATGACGAGGCGGGCAGCCACAACTGGAAGTGAGTATCCCGCAGGATGTCACTCCAGAATTCGGAGGTCTCCCACTCACCGGGACTGTCTGAAGTGGGGTTCGAACCCTGCACCTTCAGACTCCGAGGCGGGAATGCTGCCATGGACCCAAAAGCTCACTCCCCAGTTATAGTGAAGTTATGAAACACTAATGGTGAAAATCTGAGCTCCAGATTTCTATTCCATAGTCTGTAAGGAGTGGGGCTTGTAGATCAGTAGAAGCTGCTGCCTCTTCCTGTGGGAAGAAAGAAAGACCTGTATTTATATAACACCTTATGACATCTTTCTGAAACATTCTCAAAGCAGTTCGCATTAAATACATTATTTTCAAGTTCAGTGACTGTTATTTAGGCAAATGTGGCAGCCGTTTTGCACTCAGCCAGGTTCCAAAAACAGCAATGAGATGAATCACCAGTGAATCTGTTTGTGGTGGGCTGTTGGTCGAAGGAAGAATGTTGGGTAGGACACCAGGGGAAGTGTTCAATCTCTGTCTTCTAATTGCACTTTAAAAAAAAAAGTGTTTATTTAACTACAGCTGCTAAAAACTAACTCGAGATTCAAGAAATGGAAACTACAGCATATTATTTGGATCTAAGCTGAATTTTTTTTTGCTTTCCTTCCTTTTCTCAGCAATTTTCTTGCTCCTCCTTCTCCTCTCCTGAAGGCCTTGTTGTGTTCCAGTCCCATTCTCATCCTCATGTAACTTGTCCAAATGACTATTCTTCAGATATGAACACAGGCAGTGATTGTCAACAGGCTGTTTGTCAACAAGGCCATCAGTGCTGAGCCCAATCCTGCTGTCAGCTGATGGGAAGCCACATGCATTCCCAGTGGGGGTCCCTGAACAGCAATCGGGGTGGGAACCCCGGTTGTTATTCCTCAGTGACTGGACACATTGAGCATCAGGTCTATTAAAACCCCTAGTTCTCTTTCAACGTCATCCTTAGCTATTTCACTGCTGTTCGTGGAGTACTCATGTTGCCTGTTTATGGCCTCCCATGTGCAGCACTTTTACACTTGTCCATATTAAATTTCATCTACCATTTTTCCAGCCAAGTACAAACTTTCTCCAACTAATTTTATAGCTCGTGGGCCTACTCAGACTCAGTTGTCCCTCCTAGTTTGGTGGTTGTCTACAAATTTGACCAATTTGCATTGAGTTGTGAATCCAAAATATTATCTAAATTTCACTCGTCATTAATTTTCTTAGTCTGTTTGGGGTCACATTTAGTCATCGTTTGACAATTTATCCTGCGTGTTCAGCATTATACCTTGTCCACTACTCAAGTTTTTTGAACAAACCTTCCTAGTCAATTAGCTTTCACGCTCCCTTAATTTCCTTGAAGTTAGTCTTTTTAAAACTGACCATACTCCTGGCTCTTGGTCCTCAGTATTATAATCCTGGATCATGTTGAACTTAATCGTCCTGCAGTCACTATCTCTCAAGGGAAGCATGACATCCATTTCCTGTGTATTATCTGGGTCACTTACAATTACCAAGTCAAGCTGTGCACTGCCTCTCATGGCTTCCTTATGCACTGGGTCGTAAAATAATTGTTACATTTTTGAGTTTTTTGTCCACCGTATCCCAGATATGTTGGCTTCTGAATTTTATATTATTATCCCATGTCAGTCTTAGCTCACGATGGTTTTAAGAGTATCTTCACTGGCTCAAGTATCCAGCTAAGATTTTGATCATGAGATCAGGATAATGAACATAAAACCT
This sequence comes from Squalus acanthias, assembly GCA_030390025.1. Lineage (NCBI taxonomy): Eukaryota > Metazoa > Chordata > Chondrichthyes > Squaliformes > Squalidae > Squalus > Squalus acanthias. The sequence goes on along the minus strand of CM059435.1, from coordinate 68,717,356 downwards.
TTCAGTATATTGCTTTAGATACTGGATCTACCCTGTGCTGTCTCACGAAAAGCAACAGAGAGTCTCAACATTAGACCTTGTTTTAGACATTGAGGGGTAGAAATTAGGTCGCGCCCCATTTGGGGCGCAAATATCGTCCGGACGCAAATATTAGCGCCTGGCGCTAATTATCGGCACTGACAGGAAACTTCACTTTTACCGCCCCGGGAGGTGAGTGGAGCGCTAAAGCAGGCGCTGCACACCTCTCTTAAGGCGCAAAGGCCGAGCAGTGAGGCGCTAACTCGGAGCGCTGGCGAAGCTCATGTAATGTCAGTCAGCAATGGAACACACACACAATGGCACGGGCCAGTTCTTAAAGGGGATGGTTAATCTTGCTTTCCATCCACATCCTGTTCATTGCTGCCTTGAATCTCGGCCTGGAGAGACTTGCACATCAAATGTGCTGGAAAGAACAATGGAGAGTACCAGGCAAAGAGCTCAGAGTGCAGCTCCCACAGTCTCTGCTAAATCAATACAAGGAATGGCAAATCAAAATGAACCTGCAAAGTGCTGCTCAGTACCCAAAACTCCTTCACACAACGTTGAATCTCTCCAGAAGTCTCTCCCTCTCTCTCTCAGAATGCGTAGTTCAAAAATGCCACCGACAATAAAAGACAGGAAGAGGCCCCCTTTAAATAGCGCCCCCCCCAGCCCCACAGCGATTGATAGCGTTCCAGTCTTCCGGTCGTTGGAAGCGCCAGGCGGTAAGGCAGGGGGCGCCACTCAATTTCCGCTACGGGGCGCCACAAGGGCGTTGCACCATGGAATGACGTCACAATCTGCGCGCGCAGGTGGTCGCAGCGGTAAGTTTTAGCGCCGCCGCACAATCTCAAGTTAAGTTCTCGAGCGGCGCAAACATCGCTGCACCCGGGCGTTAGCGGCTTTGCGCCCCATTAGCGCCCTCTTAAGGCGCTAACGGGAGGCGCAACCAAGTGAATTTTTACCCCTAACTATTTAACATTAATAGAATACATATCTTTATATTATGCTCCACTAGTGTCAGCTGTGGTGCAGTTCGTAGCATGCTCACCTCTGAGTCAGAAGGTTGTGGGTTCAAGTCCCACTCCAGAGACTTGAGCACAAAAATCTAGGCTGACACTCCAGTGCAGTGTTTAGGGAGTGCGGCACTGTCGGAGGCGCCGTCTTTCGGATGAGACATTTACCAAGGCCCCGCCTGCGCTCTCAGGTGGACGGAGAAGATCCCATGGCACTATTTCGAAGAAGAGCAGGGGAGTTATCCCCAGTGTCCTGGCCAATATTTATTCCTCAATCAACATAACAAAAACAGGTTATCTGGTCATTATTGCTGTTTGTGAGACCTTGCTGTGTGCAAATTGGCTGCCATGTTTCCTACATTACAACAGTGACTACATTTCAAAAGTACTTCATTGGCTGTAAAGTGCTTTGGGATGTCCGGTGGTCGTGAAAAATTCTATACAAGTGCAAGTATTTTTTTTTCCACAGCTCCTCAAATGGTTCTAAGCTATGCTAACCTATTATTTTGTAGTTGGCCTTTATATAGGAACTACCCTTTTCTTGTAGTCTTGCTAAGTACAAGAGCTAAACTAGTCTAACCTATCTCTCTGAAGGTTTCAACCGACTTGACCCAACTAAGAGTTGAACAACTCAATCTATTTAAATACCCCTGAAACAGTTGCTGGAACTTGTTGAGTTTTGATAACAATCAACTCCATTTAAAAGGAGCTGCCAGTCATGCGTATAACTGAACAAATCACATGATATATTTTTGTTTGAATTTGGCCTCGCTTCGAGCCTGCAAAGCTGCGAGGGTAACAATTGTATTGAGTTAGGCGAGGGACCACAGCTTGGGGGTGATTTTCAACTTTACTACCTGGGTCCTATCTCAATGGAGCGGATCACCTATCGGTTTTAGAACCCACCAATCTTCAGCTGGGTGATCTGTTCCAACGCATTACCTCCTAGGTGATGAAGTTGAAAAATATGCCCTTATGTCTTATGACAATTAAAAGGACTGGCACCAAACTAAAACACACAAAATATGCTTCACTTTTGTCACGGTAGTCATCCGTTGCATTTACCAACTCAAACACTGAACCACTTGGGAATTTCCAATTTAATTGAAATTCCCCCATTTAAAATAACCTTCCTGTTTTTGTTTACTTTTCTTACCTCTTCATCGAGCAAACCATCTTCCTACTTCTTATGATCTGACAGTCTGAAGTTTTATCCTTTCCATGTTAGATGTTTAACCAGATTAGTTTGTTGTTTAGCTTTTGACGTCTCGTGAGATCAACTTCTTTAATTTCCCAGGTGTGTCTGACATATAGGGCCACCTCACCAGCCTTCCTATTTACTTTCTTGTCCATAACCCCTTCATGTTGTATTTGTTACCATTATCTGGGGTCAGACATGTTTCTAATGTTCCTACTACATCATAGTTCCCCCAGTACAGCTCCTAATTCAGGTATCTTATTCCTAAATCTTTTAGAAATCATTTTATTGTAGATTTGTCTGCTTCTCTTCCCCCAACCCCCTTCCAATATTTGCCTGTTTTGGGTATCTGGCTCCTGTGTATCTGTTACTGTATTTGTATCCACCTGTTGGCTATTTACCAAACCACAATCATTCTCATTTAGGGTCTAGATTATTTCCCTGCCGCCTTTGCCCCATCTTATCTAATTTAAATGATTCTTCCTAATTACAACCATGTTCCTCGCATGTCTCATTTGTTTTGGTTTTGTTTCCGTGCAACCCATCTCTCCTATGTCAGTCTTTATTGTCCTGAAAATAATCCATAATTTCTGAAAATCGAATCATTGTTTTGACACCAGGTTGTCATCTACTTACTTGCATCCTCAGTTTTCTTGTTGAAATCCCCTTTTTTCAAACTTTGAAATTATACCGCTGACCATTACTTTGCATCTCATGTCGTTGAGTTCTAAGGCAGTCTTTGTATGTATGATTTATAAAGGACCTGAGTGGTTTCTCCATATGTCATTTACCCTACCATTGACCCTGTATGATCTCTTCCTGTCCCTCAGAAGCCCTTCCAATCTTTCCTCAATGTGCACCACTCCAGCTCCAGGTCAATGACTCACCATCCTACAAGCATTGGCCCAGAAATTGATCTCGCTCTGTTCCCGCGGGGGTAAGGAGCAGGCGCGATCTCTCACGCCGCGTTGGCTTTTTCAGATCCAGCTCGCACGAACTTGATGTTCTAGACATCAGCTGGGCAGTGCTTGCGTATCCCACCGGCGTAGTGAATTCGTGCGAGCTGTGGGATCACGTGACTCAGTTAGAGCCAATGGCAGCACACTATCTTCCATTCATAAGTTTCACATACGTGCTGTGAAAGCTATGAATCTTACACACCCCCAAAATAACAGCTAAACCTCAATTAAATTTTTTTTAAAACCCATCACATTAATAAAATAAGTATAGTTAAATAAATTAACCATTTTAAATAAAAAATTAAATTTTTGAAAAAATTTAAAATCTTTTAAAAAGTTATAAAAATAAACTTACCTGTCTTTAAAGTCTCTAAAAAAGATATACCTGTTAAAAAAAATTCAAAATAATACTTAATTCACTACTTACCTTGTTAAAAGTGGGTCTTACTCCTCCTTTTTTCATTTCTAAAATCTTCCGTCCTTACCTGCGCGTCCAAAGCACTAAGTGCACAGCGTGCGCGCAGCCTGTAGCACGCACGCGATGCACCGAGGAACCGCCCCCTTTTCCAAAAACCAAGTGCCGGTTTTCAGCGCATGCGCAGTGCATGCAGAAAACCGGCAATTGGAGAGAGAATACGCGAGAGTACACAGTGCGTACTCTCGCGTAGCGGCATCAATTTTTGGCCCATTGTCTTTACAGCACACATGCCTGCACAAGTCTATCTTTCTGAGCAAATTGTTTCCTACGATTACAATCTTTCCGTTCTATCAGGCTGCTTCGTTGGCTCAGCTATCTTCTCTGGTGTTCAAATTACCTCTTTAGGACCTGGTTTCCTTATGCATTACAGCACGGCGCCTTTGCCTGTTCATTATTGAATATCCTGAGTAGCTTCATAGGCTTTATCTTTCCTCATACTTTTTCTCTTAAGCCATCCAAAATTCTTAGTTTCCTTCAGCAGTTGTCTCGTCTTCTTGGCCTGGTTGCACCGACTTCCGGAACCCGATGACTGGGTCCAGTGCTAGCGCACCGCTTCACTGAGCTGTGGTGGCTCACTTGAAAAGTGGTCCGAGCGTCAACAACAAGAACTCAAATTGATATAAACGCCTTTAATGTAGGAAATGGTCCAAGGAACTTCACAAGTAGCGATCAGGAAGGGAAATGATGCCAAGCCAAGAAGATAGAGATTATGATGCTTGGCCAAAAGCTTTGTTGAAAAGAGAATTTTTGAGGAGGTTTTTAAAAGTAAAGAGATATAGGTCTTCAGAGACAGAGTTCCAGACAGAACACCTGAGGGTGAAGACAGAGGAACATGCAGGACAGTGTATAGAGCTAGGTGATATTGTAGAGATTGGGTAGGGCAAGGCCATGGAGGGATTCATACACAAGGGGTGTGTATTTAAAATGTAACCCGGGGACAGGGAGTCCATGTAGATCAGCAAGGGTGGGGTGTGATGGATGAGCGGGTCTTGTGCAGGACAAGAATGGAGATGGCTGGGTTTTGAACAAGTTGGAGTTTTTTGAAGGTGCCGGTTGGGAGGTTGGCAAGGAGAGCATTGAAGTCGTCGAGTCAGAAGGTGGCAAAGGTATGGTTAAGGGTTTCAGCAGTGGAGGCAAGCAATGCTGCAGAGGTGGAAATAAGCAGCCGTGGTGATAGGACATGGGGCTTAAAGCTTAGCTGAAGGTTTTGCAGTGTGGTTCAGCCTGTGTGTGTGGCCATGGAGGAGATCACTGGCGACGAGCCGAATTTCTGATGGGGCTGAAAACGATGGCTTTGGTCTTCCTGATGTTGAGCTGGATGAAGTTGTAAGTTATTCAAGACTTGATGTCAGAGAGGCAGTCATGGGGTCATGAAAAATCACCCTTTTTCCACTCGCCCACTAAAGTCTCCCGTGAGTTGCTGCACCCTCCTCTCTGAGACGAAAAGCTTTTCCTTTTATCAGTTTTAGCAATATAAGGGTGATTTTTATATCTTTTCCCGTGTCTGTTGTAGCTGGCTTTCTTGTGTGTAAACATCCCACAGCAGATATACCTCACGACTTCCATTCCTCCACAGACCTCATCCTACAGCTGACTTTATTTCCCCCATCTTTTTAAAGGTATGTTGCAGATCTGCTGTATAGAACTTAACTGGTTTAAAAACTTGGAGAAACTCTGAGAGAAGTCGGAGAGCCGAGCTCTCTCAAACTCAAATGTCTCTGCACCAAATACGGAAAGTTGGCACCTCTAGTTATCACACTTGTTGCTTCCTCTACAAAATCTTGTTTACCCCACCTTCTCCGGTTTGGTACCTTCACTACCCTCTTAAATTTTACATCTCTCCGGTAACGGAGAGGGTTGTTGAGGGTAGTGCGGTTGATGTTAAGTATATGGACTTTCAAAAGGCATTTGACAAAGTACCACATAATAAAGCCCATGGGATTAAAGGGACAGTGGCTAACGGACAGAAAGCAGAGAGTAGAGGTGAATGGTTGTTTCTCAGACTGGAGGTAAGCAGACAGGGATCGGTATTAGGACCACTGCTATTTTTATAAATATTAATGACCTGGACTTGGGTATACAGGCCATAATTTCAAAGTTTGCAGATGACACGAATCTCGGAAATGTAGTTAAACACTGAGGAGGATAGTAACAGACTTCAGGAGGACATAGACTGGTGAAATGGGGACACATGGCAGGTGAAATTTAATGCAGAGAAGTGTGAAGTGATACATTTTGGTAGGAAGAGTGAGGAGAGGCAATATAAACAAAATGTTACAATTTTAAAGGGGGTGTATGTACATATATCTTTGAAGGTGGCAGGACAAAATCAGAAGGCTGTTAAAAAAGCATATGGGATCTTTGGCTTTATTACCAGAGGCATAGAGTACAAAAGCAAGGAAGTTATGCTAAACCTTTATAAAACACTGGTTGAGGCTCAGCAAGAGGTGTTCAATTCTGGGCACCAGACTACAGGACGGATGTCAAGGCCTTGGAGAGGGTGCAGAGAGATTTACTGGTAAGGTACCAAGGAAGAGGGGCTTCAATTATGTGGAGAGCCTGTAGAAGCTGTGGTAGTTTTCCTTTGAACAGAATCATGAACGGATTTGATAGAGTAAATAAGGAGGAACTGTTTCCAGTGGCAGAAGAGTCAGTAGCCAGAGGACACAGATTTAAGGTGATTGGCAAAAGAACCAGAGGCAACATGAAACATTATTTTACACAGCAATTTATTGTGATCTGGGATGCACTGCCTGAAAGTGAGGTGGAAGTAGATTCAGTTGTAAATTTCGAAGGGGAATTGGATAAATACTTGAAGGGAAAAAATTAGAGCTATGGGGAAAGATCAGGGGAGTGGGACTAAATGGATAGCTCTACCAAAGAGCTGGCACAGGCACGATGGGACGAATGGCCTCTTTCTGTGCTGTATCATTCTATGATTCTACTACACTTGAGACTTAATTTCTCTTGGATGCCTTCACTTGTAAATTTTCTTTTGCGTTTAAAAATTTCTTCAGAGCCAGATTTTCACAGGTCTTGCGGCCTGGTGTTGTATTAGATCCCTCCTGTACTGGATCCATAAACCAGCTGAAGCAGAACTAAGTTTTGCAAAAATAGAGTCTTAAATGGAAGTCAGTCCAATTATTTGTAGACTGACCTCTAACCCTGGGATATAGTGACATCATGACATCAGCCCCCTCCACTCTTTGCCCCTCCCCTTAATGCATGCACAGCAATAAAAATTGCAGGAATTCGTTGAGAGGAATTCCTTCCCCAGGCCGTGACTTGGAGATTCTCAGGAACAAAAGTAAATCGGGGAGAATCATGAATAGAAATTGTCCAAACTAAAGATAAACATAAAAAAGGAAGTGCCCTCTGGGCTTTAAACATGCTTTGCCCACAAATGACGAGTTTCCAGTCTCGGCCTTACTGTTCGGTCAGGGAGTGGGAGAGGATGGAGATCAGGTTGGGGTGGGGATAAGGTGAGTCACACCACCTTGCTCTTGCTCAACTGCAGAGGGCAAAGTGCAGGGAGACTTTAACTGGAGAAAAAGCAAAGTGCAACAAAAGCTAAACCAAACCACAAATGAAGATTTGTAGTGTATGAATATTTTGAGTGACCTTGTGTGCTACCTTCCTTCGGCAGATTTGAAAGGATGTTTAAATGATTTCAACACCACCTCTCTTTTATTAGTGTTTTTTTTTATCGACAGTGTCACTCACTCTTCTGGTTGCTTTATGTGGTTCACTAACCACTTCATAAGAATTCAAATTATTATTGTTCTATTTTTGGCATTGAGATGTTAAACTAATCCATACCAACACAAAAGACAATTACCGGACTGAATAAAGTGTAGACCCGTCATTATGAACACTAAGCTCCTTTTAAGAAATGTGTTTGAAAGTGTACTGCAGATTGGCAGCCAGGAACTTGAAGAACTGGTATTACTTGGACCTACCTCCTGCCTTGAGGCAGCTCTATCAACTCGAGTTCAGAGGGAGTCTCACGCAGGAGACCAGTCTCCCTCCCTTGTGGATTTTTTTAAAAATTAGGAGAGAAAGCACACTTCTATTTTAGCGCCTTTCACGACCTCAGGACGTCAAAAAGCGCTTTAGAGTCAATTAAGTACTTTTGACGTGTAGTCACTGTTGTAATGTAGGGAATGCGGCAACCAATTTGCGCATAGAAAGCTCCCACAAACAAATCTGTTTTAGCAATGTTGGCTGGGGGATAAATATCCGCCAGGACGTTGGGGAAAACTCCCCTGCTCTTCTTCGAATAGTGCCATTTGATCTTTTATGAAAGGGCAGACGGGTCATCTGAAAGATGGCATCTCCGGCAGTGCAGCACTCCCTCAGTACTGCACTGAGGTGTCAATCTATGCTCTCAGGTCCCTTTAAAGAGACTTGAACCCACAGCCTTCTGACAGAGGTGGAAGTGCTACCACTGAGCCAAGGCTGACACCTATATTAACGCCTAAACACTTAACACGCATAAATAGAAATAGACATCAGGGAAGTGAAACTAAGGAAAGAACAGTAAATAGAAAGAAGTTAGAGTTTATAAAAATGGGGGAGTAGCATAGTAACAGTTTCAAGGCAGGAGAAGACCTTCGGTCCATCTAGCCTACCTAACCAGAGTATCCCCTTGGTGCATTCCTAATAACCCTGAATCCCATTTGTTGACCAGAACCTGTCTGGTTACTTCTTGAAACCCATTCAGGTTTCTTGTTCCACCACCTGTGATTTGTATAATTATGGAAGTAAAATTCTCAAGCTTTTTTTCTCTCAAATCAATGGTTTTACAAATTATGCTTTTTGTATTGGGTGACAACGAGTGACGAGAAATAATCCCTGACACAAGTGTGTTGCAAATTGTTTGTCGCCAATTGTAAAAATTGTCACGGGGCACTATGAATTTATACAACACAAGGGCTGTTAGTGAAATATGTTGAATACAGCTGCACATGGGCTGCTTAGAAGCATGTTATCGCAAGAATCCTCCTCAATCGCCTTCTCCCAGTGGCCGAAGAGCTCCTCCCAGAGTCGCAATGCGGATTCCGCCCACTAAGGGGCACAATGGACATGATCTTCACCGCACGTCAATTACAAGAGAAATGCAGGGAACAGCACCAAGCGCTGTACATGGCCGCCTTTGATCTCACAATGGCCTTCGACACTGTCAACTGTGAGGGATTATGGAGTGTCCTCCTCAAATTCGGCTGCCCTCAAAAGTTTGTCACCATCCTCCACCTGCTTCACGACGACATGCAAGCCGTGATCCTGACCAACGGTTCCACCACAGACCTAATTCACGTATGAACCGGGGTCAAGCAAGGCTGTGTCATCGCACCAATGCTCTTCTCAATCTTCCTTGCTGCAATGCTCCATCTCACCCTCAGTAAGCTACCCACTGGAGTGGAGCTAATTTACAGAACAAACGGGAAACTGTTCAACCTCCGTCGCCTCCAGTCCAGATCCAAGGTCGTCCCATCCTCTGTCGTCGAATTACAGTATGCAGACGACGCTTGCGGCTGCGCTCACTCGGAGGTCGAACTCCAAACCATCGTCAACACCTTCACCGACGTGTACGAGAGCATAGGCCTTGCACTAAACATCCGTAAGACAAAGGTCCTCTACCAACCTGCCCCTGCCACACAGTACTGCCCCCCCCCCCCCCCCCGATTATCAAATTCCACGACAAGGCCTTGGACAACGTGGACCACTTTCCATACCTCGGGAGCCTACTGTCAACAAGGGCAGACGTCAATGACAAAGTCCAACACCGCCTTCAGTGTGCTAGCACAGCCTTCGGTCACCTGAGGAAGAGAGTGTTTGAAGACCAGGACCTCAAACCCGGCACTAAGCTCATGGTCTACAGAGCAGCAGTGATACCCGCCCGGCTGTATGCCTCAGAGACATAGACCATGTACAGCAGGCACCTCAACGCTGCCTCCGCAAGATCCTGCAAATCCATTGGCAGGATAGGCGCACCAACGTCCGTGTTCTCGCTCAGGCCAACATCCCCAGCATCGAAGCTTTGACCACGCTCGATCAGCTCCGATGGACGGGTCACATCGTCTGCATGCCCGATACGAGACTCCCAAAACAAGCGCCCTACTCGGAGCTCCAGCACGGCAAGAGAGCCCCAGGTGGGCAGAGGAAATGCTTCAAGGACACCCTCAAAGCCTCCTTGAAAAAGTGCAACATCCCCACCGACACCTGGGAATCCCTGGCCCAAGACTGCACAAAGTGGAGGAGAAGCATCCGGGAAGACGCCGAACACCTCGAGTCTCTTCGCCGGGAGCAAGCGGAAGCCAAGCGCAGGCAGCGCAAGGAGCGCACGTCAACCCAAGTACCCCACACACACGCCCCTTCAACCACCGTCTGCCCCACCTGTGACTGAGACTGTAGGTCCCGCATTGGACTCATCAGTCACCTGCGAACTCATTTTTAATGTGGAAGCAAGTCATCCTCAGTTCCGAGGGACTGCCTAAGAAAGAAGATATTGTATGTGCAGCTGAAGATGATGTCCTTGGCAACACATATAATGTGGCTGCATTGCATATTGCTGTTTGTTATTCTGCAGCAGCAATGGTGGTCACCTCACATAGCCATTTAATCTTTGGAAAAAGGAATTGGTTCGGTAAGTCTCATATTGCCCACTACTGTTAATATTGCACCCTCATCTTTGATGTGGAAACCAGCTAACTGAGGGTTTATCCTGTGTAACTCACCTGTGGGTTTGGAGCTAAGGTAACTTTGGGAGGAATGGCACAAGAGGTTTTTTTACCACTGTACCTTTAATGCAATGAACCTGCTGAGAGCTGTCGCCACCAGTTGAAACTTATTTAAAAAAATAAAGACTTGCATTTATAGAGCGCCTTTCAGGACCTCAGGATGTCCCTAAGCATTTTACAGCCAATTAAATACTTTTGAAATGTAGTCACTGTTGTAATGTAGAGAAATGCAGCAGCCAATTTGTGCACATCAAGGTCCCACAAACAGCAGTGTGATAATGACCAGATAATCTGCTTTAATGATGGTTAAGAGATAAATATTAACCAGGACACTGGTATGAACTCCCTGCTCTTCTTCAGATAGTGCCATGGGATCTTTTACGTCCGCCTGAGAGAGCAGACGGGGCCTCGGTTTAACATCTCATACGAAAGACGGCACCTCCAACAGCACTGCACTGGAGTCTCAGCCTAGATTATGTGCTCAAGTCTCTGGAGTGGGACTTGAACCCACAACCTTCCGACTCAAAGGCGGAAATGCTGACACCTATTAAAATAAATCCTATTACTTTTTACTGCTCAAACTAGCTTGGAGAATGAGTTTGTGATTTGCCTTCATTTGTTTCAAGTGGTAAGTTCTGAGGTTTGATCGAGCTCCATGTTTTCTGTCTGACGAGGCATTATGTTACATTTTTATGGTAGGATATATTTACACTTATTATGTTTCCCTGTAACATGACTTTCTTTAGCTATTTAGTAAAATTATACTTGTGGAACTCTAAATCGTCTAATGAAATCCTGCTATTAGCTGGTTTCCATTGTCTTGGAATATGTACCAGTGCATTAACCTTTAAATTGATCTGTTTCAATCACCATGACACTGAGCTTTTGAAAGTCACTATCTGTAATTTGGAAAGAAGTTGGAATGTCTGGGGAGGGGAGAGGAGCAAATTCTTATCTGGGATTGTATGACAATCAGTTGATGCACCTTTGTTAGGTCCTGATTTTTTTTTAAGTAGAAAAATATATTCAGCAGCAGAGGAGAATTATTGCATGTTTATTGCATCACTAATATGAGGAGGTAGCATTGCCTAGAACGTGTCTCTGATATAGAGCGGTGATTTTCAAACTTTTCTCTGTGTGGAAATCATTGCCAACATTGATGCACTCCCAGAGACCCCCTGCAAATACTGACACACTCCCAGAGACCCCCTGCAAATACTGACGCACTCCCAGAGACCCACTGCAAATACTGACACACTCCCAGAGACCCCCTGCAAATGCTGACGCACTCCCAGAGACCCCCTGCAAATGCTGACGCACTCCCAGAGACCCCCTGCAAATGCTGACGCACTCTCAGGGACCCCCTGCAAATACTGACGCACTCCCAGGGACCCCCTGCAAATGCTGACGCACTCCCAGAGACCCACTGCAAATACTGACACACTCCCAGAGACCCCCTGCAAATGCTGACACACTCCCAGGGACCCCCTGCAAATGCTGACGCACTCCCAGAGACCCACTGCAAATACTGACGCACTCCCAGGGACCCCCTACAAATGCTGACGCACTCCCAGAGACCCACTGCAAATACTGACGCACTCCCAGGGACCCCCTGCAAATGCTGACGCACTCCCAGGGACCCCCTGCAAATGCTGACGCACTCCCAGGGACCCCCTGCAAATGCTGACGCACTCCAGGGACCCCCTGCAAATACTGACGCACTCCCAGGGACCCCCTGCAAATACTGACACACTCCCAGAGACCCCCTGCAAATGCTGACACACTCCCAGGGACCCCCTGCAAATGCTGATTCTTGTGGGTCCTCTGTTCTAACTTCATAAAGACAGTGTTAGTTACCCAAGGGGAAAAAAAAATTAGTATATAGGAACAGATAAAAATATCAGTCCAGAATTGCCAAGACCCGGTGTGTGCACAGCCCCGGATGGACTGTGATCCAGGCGCTGCTTTCAATTGCCGCGCTTGTTGCTATCTGTTCTGCCCAATACGGTTTAACTCATTTCCCCCTGTTTTATTGCTCTAAAAAGGGAATCCAAAGAAAATTGTGATCAATTTTTGCAAAGTTGTGCTGACCTGCATAATTTATCAAATATTTCAAGAATTCTTGCTACATTGAGATTTGTCTCTGCTGATCCACAGAGGTGCAATATGTCTGGTGAAGAGTTTGTGACTCATTTTCAGATCATTTTTTCATGGCCCTCTTAATTGTCTGTAGTTGTCGCCTGTAATAACTGGTCTAAAAGTATGGCCTAAACCTTCTGTCTCTCCACACCCTCCTTCTGTACATTAGCTGAAGGGAAGGGCAGTAAACAAGGTGCCCACTGATCACTCCACTTTTCAGCCACACCTTCTTCTGTTTTGGCCTCCATATTTTTTTTTTCTTGTGCATAAGTAAAAATGAATAAAAATATCTGCATTGATCACAAAAATGCACTGGCCAGTAGATTCTAATACAGCACAGAGTGAGAAGCTCAGTGCTCCGGTTGCAAACTAAACTGCTGCTTCCCACGTCTTTCACTGCACTCTTTATGTAAATAGGAGGTAGTCATGTTCGTGGCTTCTGGCTGCAATCCTGAGTTCTCGCTTGTGCACGACCCATGCCGGTGCCATTGGCCCTGAACATACAGGTTTACTACCAACAGCAGCAGCCCCAAAAGAAACCTGGCCAGATTCATAAACGGCTGCCTCCAAGAACACCCAGTTGAAAAAACAAAAATGGGTCTTCTCAGATATCGTCCTTACCAAATCCGGCAAATTTACTTCGGGGCTAGCCACGCCGGGAGCCAGCCAGGGCACTTAAGCCAATATAAAAACTGCTTAAGTTGAGAAATTTCCCCAGACTCCTCGGCACCTTGATTCAGAACTTAAATCTTTCTTTTGCTGAGAGCTCCAGACTTTGCTTTTAGTTGGCCCTTGGCCTCCAGTGACTCATTGTTCACAGCTCGGCAGATGTGAAAGAAAGAAAGGAAGAGCTTGCATTTATATAGCGCCCTTCACGACCTCGGGAAGTCCCAAAGCGCTTTACATTGAATGAAATATTTTTGAAGTGTATTCAATGTTGTGACGTAGGAAACGTGGCAGCCAATTTGCGCACAGCAAGGTGCCACAAACAGCAATGAGATAATGACCAGATAATGTTTTAGTGGTGTTGGTTGAGAGATAAATATTGACCAGGACACCAGGGAGAACTCCCCTGGTCTTCTCCGAACTTGTGCCGTGGGATCTTTTATGTCCACCTGAGAGAGCAGACGGGGCCTTGGTTTAACTTCTCATGCAGAATACATCATTTCCGACAGTGCAGCGCTCCCTCAGAAGTGCCAGCCTAGATTATGTGCTCAAGTCTCTGGAGTGAGACTTGAACGCACAACCTCTGACTCCGAGGCGAGAGTGCTACCCACTGAGCCACACCTGACACGTTATACCCTGGGGAAGGCTTACCAAAACCCTGGACTGGTAAACTAGGAATGTAAATGGATTTTGAAGTTGACAACATTTAATGAAATGGAATTTTTAACCTGCATATTCTAGGTGTGTTGCTCAATATTTGGACTCTCGTAAACCCGTATGTTCACTATTCAATTGTGACACAGTGCCTTGATTTGGAATGAACAGAATGAATTGGAGTTTTGTTTTTATTTACAATCAGATGTTTAGAGACAGTACACATGTGTGATTCCACTCACACAACAGCCTTGGAGCTTTCGTGTTCACACTGCCTCAACAGCACAGCCCCCAGATAGCCTCTGAACGTCAGCCATTGAACTGCAGCCCACTAAATAAATGTGTCAAACAATCTTAACTTGTCTGTAGCGTTCCAGTGATTATCTCCACTTGGTGCCAATCCAGTGCCTTCATTTGTGTAATAAAAACAGAAAATGCTGGAAATACTCAGCAGGTCAGGCAGCATCCGTGGAGAGAGAAACAGTTAAATTTCAGGTCGATGACCTTTCATCAGAACTGGAAAAAGTTAGAGATGTAACAGTTTTTAAGCAAGTACAGAGGCAGGGAAAGGGGGGCGGGGGGAAGAACAAAAGGGAAAGGTCTGTGATGGGGTGGAAGGCAGGAGAGATTAAATGACAAGAGGGCACGGCAAAAGGTGATGGTAATGGGACAAGTAAAGAAACAAAATCTATTTACGTGTTGGATATAGAAGAAGCATGTTACGTTGGCATAATCCACTTGCAAACTGCTAGAGTTCAATTGGCTGGAAAGAAAGCTGCCATTGCAGACAGTTTCACCCAATCAGATGCCAATGTTTTCTTTGAGTTTGATCCCACTTTGAAAATGGGAAGTTTCAGGGGGGAGAAAACATAATTCCAAATACAAACAGTGATTTATTTTAAGGGGAAAAACTTTCCAAGATATGCTTGCTGGAACAACTATGGAAATAGATGGTGAACAAGAATGAGATGTTTTAAAATGAAATGTGTTTTTTTTAAACTGACACTAACAGCGGTTAATACAATAATGCAGCATCACTGGATATAATGCAGCGATGCAGCATCACTGGATATAATGCAGTAATGCAGCATCACTGGATATAATGCAGCATCACTGGATATAATGCAGCGATGCAGTATCACTGGATATAATGCAGTAATGCAGCATCACTGGATATAATGCAGCATCACTGGATATAATGCAGCATCACTGGATGTAATGCAGCATCACTGGATATAATGCAGTAATGCAGCATCACTGGATATAATGCAGCATCACTGGATATAATGCAGTAATGCAGTGGTGCTGGGGTTAATAAAATGCAGCAGCATTTGGGTATAATAGTTATTGCGGTTGATACAGTAATGCAGCGGCATTGATTCAGTAGTGCAGCAGCATTGGGGTCATTAATACTGTAATGCAGTGGTTTGGGGTTAATGCAGTAATGCACCAACATTGGGGTTAATTACATAGAGAATTACATAGTCTACAGCACAGAAATAGGCCATTCATAGAAGAAGATAGGAGCAGGAGTAGGCCATTCGGCCCCTCAAGCCTGCTCTGCCATTTATTGAGATCATGGCTGATCATCCAAATTCAGTACCCTGTCCCTGCTTTCTCCCCATATCCCTTGATCCCTTTAGCCTTAAGAAATATATCTAACTCCTTCTTGAATATATTTAATGAATTGGCCTCAACTGCCTTGTGTGGTAGAGAATTCCACAGGTTCACCACTCTCTGGGTGAAGAAATTCCTCCTCATCTCAGTCCTAAATGGCTTACCCCTTATCCTTAGACTGTGACCCCTGGTTCTGGACTCCCCGCCATCGGGAACATCCTTCCTGCATCTAGTCTGTCTAGTCCTGTTAGAATTTTATAAGTTTCAATGAGATCCCCTCTCATTCTTCTAAACTCTCACGAATATAAGCCTAATCGACCCAATCTCTCCTCATACGTCATTCCTGCCAACCCAGGTATCAGTCTGGTGAATCTTCCCTGCACTCCCTCCATGGCAAGAACATCCTTCCTCAGATAAGGTGACCAAAACTGCACACAATACTCAAGGTCTGGTCTCACCAAGGCCCTGTACAACTGCAGCAAGACATTCTTGCTTCTGTACTCGAATCCTCTCGCTATGAAGGCCAACATACCATTTGCCTTCTTAACCACCTGCTGCACCTGCATGCTTACCTCAGCGACTGGTGCACAAGGACACCCAGGTTTCGTTGCACTTCCCCTTTTCCCAATCTATTGCCGTTCAGATAATAATCTGCCTTCCTGTTTTTGCCACCAAAGTGGATAACCTCGCATTTATCCACATTGGGCAGATGCATGGCAGATGCAGCATAATCACCCAACCTGTCCAAATCATACTGGAGTTTCTCTGCATCCTCCTCACAGCACACACGCCCACCCAGCTTTGTGTCATCTGCAAACTTGGAGATATTACATCTCGTTCCCTCGTCTAGATCATTAATATATATTGTGAATAACTGGGGTCCTAGCACCGATCCCTGCGGTACCCCACTAGGGTCACTGCCTGCCACTCGGAAAAAGACCCGTTTATTCCAACTCTTTGCTTCCTGTCTGCCAGCCAGTTCTCTATCCAAGTCAGTACCTTACCCCCAATCCCATGTGCTTAACTTTGCACGCTAATCTCTTATGTGGGACCTTATCGAAAGCCTTCTGAAAGTCCAAATACACCACATCCACTGGTTCTCCCTTTATCTATTCTACCAGTTACATCCTCAAAAAATTCCAGTAGATTAGTCAAGCATGATTTACCTTTTGTAAATCCATGTTGACTTTGTCCGATCCTGTCACTGTTTTCCAAGTGCTCTGCGATTACATCTTTTATAATAGACTCTAGCATTTTCCCCACTACCGATGTCAGGCTTACTGGTCTATAATTCTCCGTTTTCTCTCTACCGCCTTTTTTAAATAGTAGGGTTACATTAGCTACCCTCCAATCCATGGGAACTGTTCCAGAGTCTATAGAATTTTGGAAGATGACCAGCAATGCATCTACTATTTCTAGGGCCACTTCCTTAAGTACCCTAGGATGTAGATTATCAGGCCCTGGGGATTTATCGGCCTTCAATCCCGTCAATTTCCCTAACACCATTTCCCTACAAGTACTGATTTCATTCAGTTCCTCCCTCTCATTAGACCCTATGTTCCCCGACATCTCTGGAAGGTTATTTGTGTCCTCCTTTGTGAAGACAGAACCAAAGTATGTATTTAATTGGTCTGCCATTTCTTTGTTCCCCGTTATAAATTCCCCTGATTCTGACTGCAAGGGACCTATGCTTGACTTCACCAATCTTTTTCTCTTCACATATCTATAGAAGCTTTTATAGTCAGTTTTTATGTTCCCTGCAAGCTTACTCTCATACTCTATTTCCCCCCTCTTAATTAATCCCTTTGTCCTCCTTTCCTGAATCTTAAACTGCTCCCAATCCTCAGGTTTGCTGCTTTTTCTGGCCAATTTATATGTCCTCTCCTTGGATCTTATGCTGTCCCTAATTTTCCTTGTTAGCCACGGTTGAGTCACCTTTTTTGTTTTATTTTTATGCCAAACAGGGATGAACAAATTCTGTAGTTCATCCATGCGATCTTTAAATGTTTGCCATTGCCTATCCACCGTCAACCCTTTTAAGTAACGCGCCCCAATCCATCCTAGCCAACTCGCGCCTCATACCATCATAGTTTCCTTTATTTAAATTCAGGACCCTAGTCTCTGAGTCAAATACTTCTCTCCATCTTAATGAAGAATTCTATCATATTATGATCACTCCTCCCCAAGGGGCCTCGCACAACAAGATTGCTAATTAATTCTTTCTCATTACATAATACCCAGTCTAAGATGGCCTGATCTCTAGTTGGTTCCTCGACATATTGGTCCAGGAAACCATCCCGTATACACTCTAGGAATTCCTCCTCCACAGTATGTTTTACTAATTTGGTTAGCCCAATCTATATGTAGATTAAAGTCACCCATGATAACTGCTGTGCCCTTATTGCACGCGTCTCTAATTTTTCCCGTTTAATGCCATCCCCAACCTCAGCATTACTGTTTGGGAGTCTGTATACAACTCCCACTAACGTTTTCTGCCCCATGGTATTTCTCAGCTCTACCCATACAGATTCCACATCATCAGAGCTAATATCCTTCCTTACTATTGTGTTAATCTCCTCTTTAACCAGCAATGCTACCCCACCTCCTTTTCCTTTTTGCCTGTCCTTCCTGAATATTGAATACCCCTGGATGTTGAATTCCCAGCCTTGGTCACCCTGGAGCCATGTCTCCGTAATCCCAATTATATCATATCCGTTTACATCTATTTGCGCAGCTAATTCATCCACCTTATTACGAATGCTCCTCGTATTAAGACACAAAGCCTTCAGGCTTGTTTTTTTAACACTCTTAGGGGGAAAAATTCAGTTGGTTGCGCCTCCCGTTAGCGCCTTAAGAGGGCGCTAATGGGGCGCAAAGCATCTAGCGCCCAGGCGCGGCGAAGTTTGCGCCGCTCGCGAAATTAACTAGACATTTTGCGGCGGCGCTAAACACTACCGCCACGATCTCCTGCGCTGGCAGATCATGACGTCACTCGAGTGCGCAATGCCCCGGTATCGCCCCGGAGCGGATATTGAGTGGCGCCCCCTGCCTTACCGCCTGACGCTAGCAACGACAGGTTGAGGGGAGCGTTCTGCAGTCATGAAGGGAAAGGGGGAGCGCTATTTAAAGGTGACCGCTTCCTGCCTTTTATTGTTGGTGCCATTTTTGAACTACGCATTCTGAGAGAGAGAGGGAGAGGCTTCTGGAGAGATTCAACGTTGTGTGAAGGAGTTTTGGGTACTGAGCAGCACTTTGCAGGTTCATTTTGATTTGCCATTCCTTGTATCGATTTAGCAGAGACTGTGGGGGCTGCACTCTGAGCTCTTTGCCTGGTACTCTCCATTGTTCTTTCCAGCACATTTGATGTGCAGGTCTCTCCAGGCTGAGATTCAAGGCTGCAATGAGCAGGATGTGGATGGAAAGCAAGATTAACCATCCCCTTTAAGAACTGGCCCGTGCCATTGTGTGTGTGTTCCATTGCTGACTGACATAACATGAGCTTCGACAGCGCTCTGAGGTAGCGCCTCGCTCCTCGGCCTTTGCGCCTTAAGACAGGTGTGAAGCGCCTGATTTAGCGCTGCAATCACCTCCAGGGGCGATAAAAGTCAAGTTTGCAGTCGGTGGCGATAATTAGCGCCAGGCGCTAATCTTTGCGCCCGGCCGATAATTGCGCCCCAAATGGGGCGATACTGAATTTCTCCCCCTAAGACTTTTTAGAATTATTATTTACTGTGGCCATGTTTGATTTACACCCTTGATTTCTCTGACTGCCACTTTTGCTTTTCTCCTTCCTGTCTTTTGCTTCTATCCTTGCTTCCCTTTCCTATGTCTCCCTGCACAGGTTCCCAACCCCCTGCCATTTTAGTTTAAACCCTCCCCAACAGCACTAGCAAACACTCCCCCTAGGACATCAGTCCCGGTCCTGCCAGGTGCAAACCGTCCAGTTTGTACTGGTCCCACCTCCCCCAGAACCGGTTCCAATGTCCCAGGAATTTGAATCCCTCCCCCTTGCACCATTCCTCTAGCCACGTATTCATCTGAAATATTCTTCTATTTCTACTCTGACTAACACGTTGCACTGGTAGCAATCCTGAGATTACTACCTTTGGGGTCCTATTTTTTAATTTACCTCCTAACTCCCTATATTCAGCTTTTAGGACCTCATCCCGTTTTTTACCTATATCGTTGGTACCTATATGCACCACAACAACTGGCTGTTCACCCTCCCCCTCCAGAATGCCCTGCAGCCGCTCCGAGACATCCTTGACCCTTGCACCAGGGAGGCAACATACCATCCTGGAGTCTCGTTTGCAGCCGCAGAAATGCCTATCTATTCTTACAATAGAATCCCCTATCACGATAGCTCTCCCGCTCTTTTTCCTCCCGTCCTGTGCAGCAGAACCACCCATGGTGCCAGGAAGTTGGCCGCTGCTGCCTTCCCCCGATAAGCCATCTCCCTCAACAATATCCAAAGCGGTATATCTATTTGAGAGGGGGATGGCCACAGGGGACCCCTGCACTACCTGCCTGCGCCTACCACTCTGCCTGGCGGTCACCCATTCCCTTTCTGCCTGTGCAGCCTTTACCTGCGGTGTGACCAACTCATTAAACGTGCTATCCACGATGTCCTCAGCATCGCGAATGCTCCAGTATGTATCCATTCGCAGCTCCAGCGCCGCAATGCGGTCTGCCAGTAGCTGCAGCTGGATACACTTCCCGCACACATGTTCGTCAGGGACACAGGAAGTGTCCCTGATTTCCCACATAGTGCAGGAGGAGCTGAGCTGTGCTGCCATGACTTACCTTTTAATTAATTTAAATTAAATCAATACCACTAATTACACTACAATTAAACGATATACTCAAGGGCCCTTGTTTACTAGCACTCCCCGCTACACAACAGAGACCTTGGAAACTATAACCACAAAATTAAGACCTTCTAAACTTTATAAACTGTTAACCTTAACTGACAAACTATAGAGTAGTATAAATACTCACCTGGCCGTACTCACCCAATCAGCTGCTTCCTCTTGCCCGCGTCACTTTTTGAATTGTGACGTGGCTCTGGAATGCTGCCGCCGGTCTGCGAGATTGGTAAGCCTCTGAAAAAACCCGCGAAAGTGAGTTTAACTACTCACTGTACCGCCACTCTCCTGCTGCTCCCGACACCAGCCTCTGTGGAAAAAAGCCCGCGAAAGCCAACTGGCCTATGCTGACATTTATGCTCCACATGAGCCTCCTCCCGCCCCTCTTCATCGAAACCCTATCAGCATACCTTTCTATTCCTATCTCCCTCATGTGTTTATCTAGCTTCCCCTTAAATGCATCTGTGCTATTTGCCTCAACTATTCCTTGTGATAGTGAGTTCCACATTCTAAACACTCTCTGGGTAAAGGAGTTTATCCTGAATTCCCTAATGGATTTATTCGTGACTCTCTCTTATATTTATGGCCCCTGGTTCTGGTCTCCCCCAGAAATGAAAACATCATCTCTATGTCTACCCTATCAAACCCCTTCATAATCTTAAAGACCTCTATCAGGTCACCCCTCGGTCTTCTCTTTTCTAGAGAAAAGACCCCCAGTTTTTTCAGCCTTTTCCCCATAGTTCTGGTATCATTCTTGTGAATCTTTTTTGCTCCTTCTCCAGTGCCTCTATATTCTTATAATATGGAGACCAGAACTGTTCAGTACTCCAAGTGTGGTCTAACCAAGGTTCTATATAAGTTTAACATAACTTCTCTGTTTTTCAATTCTATCCCTCTAGAAATGAACCCCATTGCTTTGTTTGCTTTTTTTATGGCCTTATTAACCTGCATCATTACTTTTAGTGATGTGTGTACGTACCCCCAGATCCTTTTGCTCCTCTACCCCATTTAGGCTCTTATTATCCAAGCAGTATGTGGCCTCCTTATTCTTCCTTTCAAAATGTAGCACCTCACACTTACCTTTATTGCAATTCATTTGCCAATTACACGCCCATTCTGCATGTTTATTAATGTCGTCTTGTATTTTGTCGCAGCCTTCCTCGGTATTAATTATACAGCAATTAATCCTTGGGGTTAATCCAGTAATGCAGCAGCATTCATGATGCTGACGTGCAGTGGCATTGGGGAAAATAATATTGTAATGCAGTGGTTTTGAGATTAATGCAGTGGTATTAGGGTTGCAGCAACATTAGGGTTACTGCAGTGATTCACCAACAATGGGGTTTATTATACAGTAATGCAGTAACATTGGGATTAATACACGAGTGATGTCACTCTTGCTGCATGAATCCATTTATTACCAAACATTGGAGTTCGTTGCAAGGTCTCAAGCTCAGAACTCGGGAATTCCCCAAAGCAAACCGCAGTCGAAGGGTTCATGGCTTTCAGAATGTTTCCAGTGGCTTGAAAGTGAACAGACATTTTGTGTGTCTGTGTGTCTCTGTCTGTCTTTGTGTGCGTGTCTGTCTTTGTGTGTGGGTGTCTGAGAGTGAGTGTGGGTGTCTGTGAGAGTGAGTGTGGGTGTCTGAGAGAGTGAGTGTGGGTGTCTGTGAGAGTGAGTGTGGGTGTCTGTGAGAGTGAGTGTGGGTGTCTGTGAGAGTGAGTGTGGGTGTCTGTGAGAGTGAGTGTGGGTGTCTGTGAGAGTGAGTGTGGGTGTCTGTGAGAGTGAGTGTGGGTGTCTGTGAGAGTGAGTGTGGGTGTCTGTGAGAGTGAGTGTGGGTGTCTGTGAGAGTGAGTGTGGGTGTCTGTGAGAGTGAGTGTGGGTGTCTGTGAGAGTGAGTGTGGGTGTCTGTGAGAGTGAGTGTGGGTGTCTGTGAGAGTGAGTGCGGGTGGGTGTCTGTGAGAGTGAGTGCGGGTGGGTGTCTGTGAGAGTGAGTGCGGGTGGGTGTCTGTGAGAGTGAGTGCGGGTGGGTGTCTGTGAGAGTGAGTGCGTGTGGGTGTCTGTGAGAGTGAGTGCGTGTGGGTGTCTGTGAGAGTGAGTGCGTGTGGGTGTCTGTGAGAGTGAGTGCGTGTGGGTGTCTGAGAGTGAGTGCGTGTGGGTGTCTGTGAGAGTGAGTGCGTGTGGGTGTCTGAGAGTGAGTGCGTGTGGGTGTCTGAGAGTGAGTGCGTGTGGGTGTCTGTGAGAGTGAGTGCGTGTGGGTGTCTGTGAGAGTGAGTGCGTGTGGGTGTCTGTGAGAGTGAGTGTCTGTCTGTGTGTCTGTGTTTGTGTATCTGTCTGTGTGTGTCTATCAGTGCATCTGTGTGTCTGTCTGTGTGTCTGTCTTTCTGTTGGTCTGTGTGTTCGTGTGTGCCTGTCTTTCTGTGTGTGCCTGTATCTGTGTCTCTGTCTGTGTGTGTGTGTGTGTGTGTGTGTGTGTGTGTGTCGTGTGTGTCTCTCTGTCTGTGTGTGTCTGTCAGTGTGTGTGTGTCTGTCTCTGTGTCTCTCTGTCTCTGTGTCTGTTAGTGCATCTGTGTGTGTGCATGTCTGTCTGTGAGTGTGTGTCTGTATCTGTGTCTGTGTCTGTGTGTCGGTCTGTCTTTCTGTGTGTGTCTGTCTGTGTGTATGTAGTTTCTCTGAGCCAAAAATTAAACAATGGCAAATTTCATCTTTCCTAGTTAATTTGTGTTTGCAGATCTCTGAACTACACATCGAGAGTGCCAGTTGAATTATAGATAGCAAAAGACACACTAAAGTGAACTGAATGGGCTTTTAAACAGCAAAGATTGCAGGTCTGTGACAATTTGTGAAAGGTTGGCAGTAGATGGCGTCTTTGAAAACAAAGCCAGCTCTCAACGTTTCCACCTGCTGGTGCCCATCCGTTACTGCGGATTCCTGGTGCACTGCTCTGTTGAGCTTTAACACTTGCTCAGTGCTCCCAAATCTTCAATGTACCTCGGCAATCATTTTGATCGATTCTCACCCAGCAACTTGTGGATAGATTAGAAAGCATGCGCTGGTCAGAATTTTATCACTTGCACAGTTTTCCATGGACTATTTTTGAGAGAATTATTGTGGGGGAGAATTTGGCAAAAGCATCAATAGTTTAGAAATAAAAATGCAATGGGACTTTTATCCAATTCCACTTGCAGGTGTCTTTCTTTTCACTTATGCTTCAATCACTAACTCCAGTAGTACAATTGACAGCCTTACAACCCTCTGTGTGTAAAAAAGTTTTCCTACTTTCTGTCCTAAATATCTTGCCTTTAATCTACATCCCCTGTTCTAGACCTTTAATCACTGGAAACAGTCTGTTTCTTTCTGCTCTGTAAACACCTCTATCAAATCACCCTGTAATCTGCACTGTTCCAACAAAAATGGATACAATTTTTCAAGTC